>JAHRHZ010000060.1:10121429-10142242 GCA_024137785.1 Ginglymostoma cirratum | reverse complement strand
CACTGTCAGAGGGTCAGTACTGAAGGAGTGTCACAGGGTTGGCACTGTGGGAGTGCCGCACTGTCGCAGGGTCAGCACTGAGGGAGCGCCGCATTGTCGCAGAGTCAACACTGAGGGAGCGCTGCACTGTCACAGGGTCAACTCTGAGGGAGCGCCGCACTGTCGGAGGGTCAGTACTGAAGGAGCGCCGCACTGTCGGAGGGTCAGGGCTGAGGGAGCGCCGCACTATCAGATGGTCAGTTCTGTGGATCAGTGTGTCCTGTTGAAAGATCAGTACTAATGGGACACTGCACTGTCGGAGGACGAGGAACTAATGGAAGTTTTTTTTAATATTTATTCATAAAATGGGGCTTTCTCTGGCTAGGTCAGCATTTATTACCCATCCTCAATTGATCAGAGGTCAGAAGACAGCAGATTTCCATTCCTAAAGGCCATCAGTGAACCAGATGGTTTTTTTTTACAATAAATGACTGTGGTTACATGATATCTGTTAGGCCAGCTTTCGTTTAGTGTAGATATTTGTTGAATTCTAATTTCATCATCATCATGGTTTGATTGAAATCCATGTTTGGGGTGATATCTGGGGATCTGAAAACTATATTATATCACCACTCCCAAACAGTGCAGGGTCATTACAAGGGAGCACTGCACTGTTCCAGGTCCAGACTTGAGTGTAGTCCCATCCTACCAGCATTCTAGGCCCAAATCCCACACTCGACAACCAGCCCCAGTAATAGAATGACTAGCTGTAATGCTGTTTGAGATCTTTCAGCAGGTTTAGACCTAAAAAGCAACAATGACTGTGAAAAGCCATGAGGTGGCCTGAGGACATGGCGATGCATTCAATTAATTAACATGAACATGTTTCCAATCACATTAAAATAATAACATACCAAAAAAATTAATTTAACAGATTAAATCTACTCGCCTGTTCATGAATTTAACAACAATCTTAATGATTAAAGAGATTGTGATTTGCAATTTGGTAATTGCCATAGGTGTCCTTTGTAACTAGAGATGAAACATAACTGGAAGGTGCAGTCAAGGCACATCATTGTCTGAACCCAAAATTCCTGCTGTTTATTTTGGTGTTCATGGTTCTTATTTTTCACATCTTGACTAATATCCTGAGTCTGACCGATGTTCAGGCAATGTTTCTGTATTTCAATATTGGGCTATACAGCAGAGAGGCCATTCCACTCAGACTTGGAAGTCGATCATTGTTCCCTCACTGTCTGCTATTGTTATGCCTCACTCAAACCCCCTGCTCCCTGCCCTATCCCCAACCCTCCTTCACCTAAGTCTATTAACAAATTTTTCTCTTCTCTCTTCCCTTGTCTTTGTCTCGTTGCCCTTTAAACACATCAATGCCATTTGGGGGCAAGTTCCACATTCACACTACTCTGGGTAATGTTCGCCCCATCCCAATGAAACCCTGAATTTAGATGTGCCTCCCAATCTTTCATAGCTTTACCCTGGATTGTATAGTATCTACGAGATGCATTGATGAAATTTACCGAAGATCTTTAGACAGCACCTTCCAAACCCATGACCACTTCCATCGAGAAGAACAAGGCAGCAGATGGTGGGAACACCACTCTCCTGCAAGTTCCTCTTCGAGCTACTCGTCAACCTGTCTTGGAAATATATTGCTGTTCCCTCAGCCAAAATCATGGAATTCCCTCCCTAACTGCCTTGTGGGTCAACCTACAGCATGTGGACTGCAGCGGTTCAAGAAGGCAGTTCACCACCACCTTCTCAAGGGGGTAACTAGGGATGAGTAACAAATGCTGGTCACCAGTGATGCCCACATCCTATTAATGAATCAAAACAAATAGCTGCAGGGTTAACCTAGACTGAGAGTTGTTGACGGAGGAAGTGGATGTTTGTGCATGTGGTGCTAACCAAGCAGGCTGCTTTGTCCTGGATGGTGTCAAGCTTCTTGAGCGTTGTTTGAGCTGCATCCATCCAGACAAGTGGGGAGTCTTCCATCACACTCCTGATTAATGACTATCATATGTTTGTTATTTTGGGATGGAACCGCACGTCTCTCAGATGAATCATCACTTGTGAGAGCTGCCGTCCACTCGCCTGTCCTAACAGCACCATCGGAAGTTATGAAAACTACTGGAGCTGCAGCTGGACCTGAACAATGATCATCAACCAAACTGGCTGACCAGGTCAGTGCGGTGTTTAGCGAGGTCAGTCAAGATATGTCCTGGAAAAGTAACTGCGGTGAGAAGGGAGTGGTACCACAGTGTGAACAATAAGGGGGTGGGGAGTACCATTGGGTGTAGGGAGCTTTAAAGAAAGAACTCCCTGATCCCCTTGCCCATACCAAACCTGCAAAAAGTCATCTAGCAGCCATCCCACCTGGCATAGGCACCCCAGCCACATACTGCCAGTAAAATACCAGCTGCAGCAAGAGGAGCCCCAAAGTCGCCATTCACTGAGGTGTAGCCTCTGCTATGGGAAACCTAACTGGCAAATTGCACAGAACAAACTGATAGCCAGTATTGAGCTGTCAGTTCCATGTAATGAGACTGAACTATCACCCCACGGTTTAAACATTGTGTTTATGGGGCAATAGGATTATATTAACAGTCCGTGTAAAATGATTCTTTGGATGCTGAAGACATTTATCATATTCTTTGCCCAATTCTTGAGCAAGCATATCGTATTTATCGTTAGATTTCTGCAGCCTTGATGAAAATAGCAGATGAGCACATTTAGTGTGTTGTGCAGGGAATGGATATTATCGAACTGTCTTAACTCCTGCACCTCATCAACACACTTTGATTTTTTTTTCACAGTTTCAGATCTATCAGAGTTTGGTACATTCACACTCATTAGTGGTTCTCAGCATCGGGGATAAAGCTAAAATGAACATTGCTAGTGAATCCATGATTAATGTAGTCCATTCATAAAAGCCAGCAGAGCCAAGAATCAGTAATGATTCTGCCAGAAAGGCTGGAAACTCTTCAAACCCAACATTAGCCTTGGACAGAGAAACGGATTTAAGGGGTGTGGTGCGAGGAAGATGATGGGATCTTTTGCTGGTTGGCTGGAGAGCCAAGAAGGGCCCTGTATTGCCCTCTTTGTGGGGGGTGGGGGCTATGTGTTATGTTGGCCATCAAATTAAGTATAACTCTGCTGCTTGACTGGCCAGTGGCCAATTAGCTAGCCTTCTCTTTGATTCATAAAGTTCCCCTGTCCCTTGAACAGCAGCCCCACCACAGAGGCAGTGGCTATTCTGGCGCAGCACCCAGCTAAGGACTGATTGTATCTGGATGCCAGGCCAGGAGCAAGTGACGACTGGGGGGAGCATGTGGCAGATGGACATCAACAAAAGAGAAATTGGGGGAGGAGGTGGATTTCACCCAACCCCTCCTGTATTAATCATTACCAATTTACAACATCCATGTTACTTTTCCCTACAGCATCTGAAGGTGTTTCAACACAGTTCATGTCAATCAAAACACACATCAAGGTCTGGGAATCACATCTACATAGTCAAGATGGAAAGCAGGTAGTTGTGGAATTAGCCTTGCTTAGACTGCATTTGGAGTACAGTGTGCGGTTCTGGTCTCCATGTTATTTTGAGGCACTGGAAATGGTGCAAAAATGATTGCACAAATGAGGCTGAGGTTCCCATTCATAAAAGGAGTTGATGGGGAACATAAGACCCTTAAACAGAGGGTCTCACTATCCTCTGAGGTCCTTACTCCATATTTGGGTGTGAACAATACAAAGCAAGCGATGGATAAAGTCTTCACTTTGTATGGTAATCCTTGATTGACTCCCTAACTGATAGCAAATACTCAACACTAGTTCCTTGGTAAGAGCTCATTACTGGGAAGTTAGTTGGACAGCACTCATCCTTCATGTTATTAGAAGCTGGGTGTAGATATCATAATACTGAAAGGTTCAACTGATGTTTATTTTAGCTGACAAATAGATTACAACAAAAACGTTGAGCCGCATATTTCCACTGGAGTGTCATGCTTCATGTGATCCATGATACGATGCAGTCTGGATCCTTTATATTCTAAGGTCACATGCTATGATATGGTGATGATTTCAGAAGCTTCAGAAGCGTGTCTTCATTTGAAGGTGTGCTGGCAAATTGACCATGAAACATAGCACAACAGTCATTGCCTGGGCCAGTTGTACACAAGGTGCGTCAATGACACGACTTAAATGGCTGTGTGTGCCTTTTAGAGTTGTCTTTATTACAACAAGTTCTATATGATCCTTGGTGATGAAGTCTTCAGACAGAATTATCTTTGTGCCCTATGTTACCAACTGGTTCAGGGCTCAGGACGTGGATCTACTTCACAATCACAGGTACTTTAACACCAGTATTAATACATGTTAGAAAAACACAAAGAAAGGTCTTGCCTCATGATAGAAATAACAAAGATATCAAAATGCCTTCCAGGATAGATGTAGAGAGGATGTTCCCATGTTGGGGCCATAATAAAATTGTTATGAATAAATCCTATAAGGAACTGAGAAGAAACTCCTCAACACAACGAGTGGTAAGAAAGTGAATCTCAGTGCCTCAGGCTGTGCTCGAGATTAACAGGTGCATTTACAAAGAAGCCAATTGAAAACCTGAGCGAAAAGGTAATTAAAAGCTACCTGGAGAAGTTAGGTTTAATGAAATCGGTAGGTGGAAGCTTGAGTACAACACAACAGCTTGTGTAGATGAATTGAACTGAATGGCCTCCCTCTTTCCTATAAATGTTGTGTAATTCTGTGAGGAAATTTGAAACATTGGCAGGGCACAAGAGTTCTAAATTACCTGGGAGGGAGAAAAGAGCTCATTAGGATTGAAGACCCCTTTACCCGTGAGCAAATCAGTACTTAGAGTCACAGACACCTACAGGAGGGAAAAGACCCCCTTCGTGTCTGTGCCAGTGAAAAACAACCACCTAACTATTTTAATCCCATTTCCCAGCACTTGGTCCATGGCCTTGTACGCTTTGGCATTGCAAGTGTACCAAGTGTACCAAGTCACCAACTTCCTGGGTTTCTCCGAAGACTCTGAAGAATTAAGGCCACATCTGCCAGAGGCTGGTGCAGCCAAACCTGGGACAAAAATCTCAGAGACATTGAAGGAAATCGTATGTTTCTTTTTACAAACGCAATTGTTTATAAATGGTGAGGGGGAAGGCTATTTGACCATGTGTAGGGGTTGGAAGTGGGTGGTCATGTGATGAAACTCCAGTGATATATTCAATCAGGGTGGCTCAATGTTTGATAGGAGCTATCCAAATTATCTTGGATGAGTCTTGGAAAAGGAAAGATTTGGAGTACAAGGAATTAGGGGGAATGGTGGGACTAATTGGCTTGTTGGCCAAAAGTGATGACACGGGCATAATGGGCTGAATGGCGTCTTGGGTATGATTCCATGATGATGAATTTGGGAATCACTTCAACCTCAGTCATATTGCTCCACCAACTGGTGTGGTCAATAACTGTACCTCTCTGTGGGACTGAGACAGACAAACTGAGGTTTTCCAGTAAATCAAATACACGCAGACACAGATAGGATTAGGAAGGTCAGTTGAGGAATAGCAGCAGCCTTTTATCATGATAAAATGTGAGTGAGATTCTGGCAAGCCATCAAAATAATTCTGCTCATCTCCCTCTGGTTATGTCACCAATCACCTTAAATCTAGTCACCAGCCATTCTGTCACTGGACCGTCCCATATTCGATCCAAATCTTTCATAATGTTGATACAATAAAGTGAACTGTTAAAGATATTGAACAGACATAATCTCTTGATGCATTCACTGAGTAATAAAGGAATACCTTCTGTTTGTATAGCACTTGTCACTGGACGCTGAAGAACCTTTGAATTGTAGCCTCTGCAGGAAGACAACAGCGGGCAAATTGGACACAAGATTGAGCTAATGTTGAACTGCCAGTTCTGTAAAATAAGACTGACATCTCAACCCACAGTTTAAATATTGTTAAATAATCCTATTTCTCTGTAAACACGGTTTGTGCAATTCTCTGAACACTTCACACTTTCATCAGATTTTTTGCCGCATTCTTGAGGGAGCATATCCTGTTCATTGTTAGATTTCTGCAGCCTTGATGAAAATAGCAGGTGAGCACATTTAGCCAGGAGGTGTTGTACAGGGAATAGATTTTATTGAGCTGTCTAATTCCTACTCCTCATCAACACCCTTTGACTATTTTTTTTATTTCCTCAATCACAGATGCATCAGAGTTTGACACATTCACATAGTCTAATTCTCTCACTCGTGCCTCAGCCTGAGGGACAAAGCGAAAGTGAACAACTGAACCCATGATTAATGCAGCCCATTCATAAAGGCCGACAGAGATCTGAATCTGCAATAAAAGGAAAAAGTGCTGAGCAAGTTTGGCATCAATTGTGGAGACAGAAAAATAGAGAGCTGAGATACTCTGCTCCTAAGGACTGGAGCTGGGTGTTGGATAAAGTTGGTTACTGCAGTCAAATGGTGAGAGGTTGGAGAGGTCTGAGATGCAGAGGGATCTGGGTATCTTAGTGCATGAATCCCAATCCCATCCTGGTATGCAGGTACAACAAGTAATTGGGCGAGCTATTTTTATTATGTTCATTCTGACAGAAATTGAATTAAAAAATAAGGAGGTTATGCTTTCATTTTAGCGTGAAACCATATCTGGTGTACTGTGTAAAAGTGTAAAATTCATTTCAGGAAGGTAACAAATGCATTGAGAGCAGTTCAGAGAAGATTCACTGGACTCATACTTAGTGGGTTTTCTAACAAAGAAAGGTTGAATGAGCTACTCTTGTGTCAGCTGGAGTTGAAAGAATATGAGATGACTTAATGGATCTCGACAGGGTGGTTATTGGGAAGGTCTTTCCTCGTGTGTGAGAATCTAGAACTCAATCACTTTCAAACAGTGATGAAGTGATCTTTTTTCTCATTGGGTTGTGAATTTTTGTAGTTCTCTCCCTCCAAGGCAGGTGAAAGTACATTCTTTGAATATTTTTAAGGCAGAGATGACAAGATTGTTGGGTAAGAGGTTATCGGGTGGGTTGGAATGTGAAGTAATCTGATTAAACATCACCTTATTGAGTGATGGAGCTGTCTTAACAGGCAGACCCTGGCTGTAATTACTTGTTTGCAGTATCTGAAAGGGTTAATTCCCATCATGAAGTAAGGTCTGCCCATCAGGATTTAGAGTCATAGAGATGTACAGCACAGAAACAGACCCTTCGGTCCGACTCGTCCATGCCGACCAGATATCCTAAATAAATCTAACACCATTTGCCAGCATTTGGCCCATATCCCTCTAAACACTTTCTATTCATATACCCATCCAGATGCCTTTTAAATGCTGTATTTGTACCAGCCTCCACCACTTCCTCTGGCAGCTCATTCCATACACACACCACCGTCTGTGTGAAAATGTTGCCTCTTGGATCCCTTTTAAGTCTTTCCCCTCTCACCTTAAACCTATGCCCTCCAGTTTTGGACTTCCCCCATCCCGAGGAAAAGACCATGGTTATTTACCCTATCCATGCCCCTCATGATTTTATAAACCTCTATAAGGTCACCCCTCAGCCTCTGATACTCCAGGGAAAATAGCCCCAGCTTATTCAGCCTCTCCCTATAGCTCAAACCCTCCAACCCTGGCAACATCCTTGTAAATCTTTTTTGAACTCTTTCAAGTTTCACAACATCCTTCCTATAGGAGGGAGACCAGAATTGCACACAGTATTCCAAAAGTGGCTAAACCGAAGTCCTGTAGAGCTGCAACATGACCTCCCAACACCTATACTCATTGTACTGACTGCTTTCTTCACTATCCTGATGACTTGCAACTCCACTTTCAAGGAGCTATGAACCTGCACTCCCAGGTTTCATTGTTCAGCAAAACTCCTTACCATTAAGGACTAATCTTGGGAGGAGCTAACCGGTTATAGTTTAGTTCTAATTTGAATTTAGCTCTGGTACTGAACCAGTGTAGCTATCCAGTAACGTGTACGTACTCGTAAATCAAGCCAATATCTCACAAGATTAGCAAAAAGCTCAAATGTAATGTTACTAGTTATTAATTACTATGTGTAAACCTATTCTGTTTGATAAGACCGAGTCCGTTTCTACCGAAAAGTTTGTGTGGGCGTCCTTCCCCACTTGGTATCAATGAGGTAAACTAACACCATTCAGAAGGATTGATGACAGTGAATCTACACAAAGCATCTCAGAATGACCACAATATTTACCACAGAGCAGATTCCCGAATCTAAAGTAGATGGTGCAGTTGTCAATGTGGAAGATGTGCTGAAGGTTGGTTTTGATGAAATTTGATCAGTACAAAAGCAGCAAATGTCAGGAAAACAAAAATCGCATTAACAGATCAGAACCTTAAAATACTTACTGACTTATTTAACTTCTAATTCCAACATGTGTTATTTTTCAAAGGGGACTATTACAGCCAAAAGCTGGCTGTGGTTGTAAGTTAAGTTTCTAGCAGAGCCTTGGATAGATCCAGGGAATGTCCCACCTATGCAGAATCAGAAAACTTCGCGCAGAAAGACTACACACGGACAAGATAATGAGAAGCTAGTTACTGGCCCCTTTCTCAGCAGGGAGCTAGCTCCAGCAGAACATCTGTGCTTTACCCTTCCAAGGGTTATACAAAAAAAAACTGACTGCAACTTGGTCTCTCTTAGTGACCTGTTGTGCTGGTGTGGACGAGGGCCATTAATCACCCCCACACGGCAAGTAAAACAAGAAAAAACACACTCTCATCTAAGTGCTGTTAGCCAGTCACCAGCAAAAGTAACCAGGGTAAAAGAATATCAGTCCATCTGTGAATATTCCAAGAATCTTAAAATCAACTCTTCAATAACCAAGCCCAAGGTTATCATTACCAGAGATGTAAAAGCTACGATGTTCCACTAACTACTCTTCACTAATGACTCAGACTGATCTCAAAAATGTTTTTTATTACTATTTTTGGAGTTCTTATTACCAATCTGTAACGAATAAATCCTTTATTTACGCAAGGAAACCTGATTAAAGTGGCTTCTTTTAAATCATCAATTTATTTGGTCTTAGAGAAATGTATTTGTTATGATTTCAGTCAATGTTATTACTGAACAAGTCCGAGCCTAGAATGATATCTGGATTGACAGATTTTATTCTTACTTAATGTGCTGTTAATTCATTGAAACAAAGTCACACAAGGCTGTGCATTCACTTCGACAATAAAGCAGGTTTATTACACAAACCAAGGTTTCTAGCTGTAAAGACAGTCTGAAAAATTGTAAAGAATAGCAGGTCTCATCTACTCCCCAACACCATCACTTCAGATCCACAGAAATTACCCTCCTACATGAAATCTTTTTAAAGTTTGACTTCACTGCTCTTCTCTGGTTCTGTCTAGTGAAATGAATACTCAGGAAGTAGAAAATTTAAACTTTATCAGTCTTTTTAATAATTTGCTAATTTCTAACCAAACATTCCTTGTCTGGCAGTTTTACAAGGTACACTTTTACTCCAAGGTAACTGATCTTTCCGTGCACTGTCCTATTCTCCTTTCTAGGAGAGAAACTATATTTGCTCCTGACCCCAGTCAGGTCTCCTGCAAACCTAACCTAAGAGATTCCAATCCCTGCACAGTGATTGGAACCAGGTGGATCCATTGACTATGAGGTCCTTGCTTGGCCCAGACTAACAACTCCAATCAGGAAAGCCCTGGCTTACCAATCTGAACAGGGGATTTAGAATCTCCTCAGCCAAAGGAGACTGACTCCGAGCTGGCTGGTCACAGCCGGTGTAATGTGCGCAAGTAAATAAAGGGTGACTTGGTGATGGGCTACTGGCCTCTGTGCAGTTACTTCACTGGTGAGGAGAGTGGGATAGTACATGCCTGAAAAACATTAGCTTGTCATCTTGGAGTTGGGGTAAGCATTTCTGGCATCATGCCTTTATTTAGGAAACTTGATTCATTCAATCCTGCTGTTGAAGACTGGACCCAGTATGTGGAAAGAAAGTGATTTTTTTCCAGGTAAATGACATTGGAGCAATGAAAAGCACCCGAGTAATCCTCCTGACTGCTTGAGGACCCTCAGCATTTTTGATTATTAGGAGCCTAACTTTCCCAGAGGTGCCAGACACTAAAACCTTCCAAGAGTTGACGGAGTTAGTTAAGGAATAATACGATCCCAAACCTCCTCTAATTCTGAGACAATATTGGTTTTTATACGGCAGTTTGTGAATCAGGGGAATCTGTATCAGGGTTTTTGATGAGGTTAAGATGACTGGCAGAGGCATGTGGCTTTGGGTTAACCTTAATGAGATGCTGAGAGACCGTTTGGTATGTGGGATTGATGATGTAACCATGCAGAAGCACCTACTAGCTGAAGCCCAACTGGACTCAAACAGGTACCACATCTGGCTTTGTCATTAGAAAATGCAGCAAGTGGAGCATGGGAGCTACAGGGTATCCCAATGGAAGTGGACACCCTCAGCTCACCCTCCGACTGAGCTTGGGGAACACCTCCTGAGTGAAGGCAATCACAGAGCCTCACGCAGGGCATGTCCTGGGCAGAGGGACTCTAGGTCAACCCACAGCAGAGTCCCACAACAAAGCTGAGACTCAGCCAAGTGGCTAAAAATTTCTTCAGGATCTGGGATTGCAAGCCATTGTAGCTGCTGCTAGTATGTGGACTCGAGACAGCAAAGGAGCCTTACGAGGTCTGACTTGAGTAAGAAAACTTGTAGGCTGGTACCAGGAGAGTGCACACCTTGGAAAGTACCCCCTACATGTGGATTGGAACAGTGTGGGTTGCTTAGCGATGTCCAAATGAGGACCGATTAATAATAAAGTTTGGTTAAATGGTCACCCAGTTCCCATGGATGTCGATACCAACACAGCTGTCTTTAACAAGATTCATTTGGGACTCCAACTGTTACACATGTAAGACCACGGCCAGACTGAGAACATACACTGGGGACCTTTGCAGATTAAGGGTACAACTTTGGTTCCGGTCTCATATGAGAAACAGTTGGTGCAGTTACCACTGATGGTGGTAAAAGGCTCGGGTCTAAGCCTATTGGGGCAGGATTTGTTCAGAAAGATTCATCTGGATTGGTTCAGCATTTTTCGACGAGAAAATGGACCCTTCAGTGAAGTCCTAATTAAATACCCAGGAGTTTTTCGGAAAGGGCTTGGGACTATCAAAAGAGTCTAAGCCATTTACATGTTGACCAGGAAGCAATTCCGCGATTTTGCAACGTCTGCCCGGTGCCACCAGTAGAGGTGGAAATCAGAAGGCTGGAGAACGAAGGAATTATCAAACCGGAGCAGTTTGCAGAATGGGCAGCACCGGTCGTACTGAATGTGAACCTGATGGCTCAGTTCGTCTTCATGGGGATTTTAAGCAAATGATAAACAACTTCTTGCAGCTGGATAAATACCTGATCCCTCACATAGAGGATGTGTACCCAAAGTTGTCGTGGTGGGGTGCAGGGGTGAGGGCTGTCCTTTACAAAGCTGGACATGAACCATGCCTACCTGCAATTGAGACTGGCTGAGGAGTCCCAGAAGTACGTAATAATTAATACCCATAAGGGTTTGTACCAATATACAAGCAACCATTTGAGGTACCATCAGCGGGTGCGCTTTTCCAGTGGACCATGGAGAACATTTTATAAGGGCTTTATTTTTATTCATTCATAGGATGAGGGCGTTGCTGACCAGGCAGTATTTATTGCCCATTCCTAATTGCCCAGCGGGCAGTTAAGAGTCAACCACATTACTGTGGGTCTGGAGTCACGTGTAGGCCAGACCAGGTAAGGATGGCAGAGATAGTAGGAACTGCCAATGCTGGAGAATCTTAGATAACAAGGTGTAACCTGTGCCTGACCACCTACTTCACTTTCAACGGCCAAACATACGAGCAAATCAATGGGACACCCATAGGATCGCCTATCTCCGGACTCATAGCAGAAGCAGTGATGCAAAGACTGGAAAGGGCGGCCCTTCCGCAAATCCAACCTGAACTATGGATACGCTACGTAGATGGCATCTTTGTCATCATTAAACGGACCAAATTAAAGGAGACACACAAACTCAAACAACACCCTCACCGGAATAAAATTCACCAGAGAGGAGGAGAAGAACAAACAACTCCCATTCCTGGATGTCATGGTAGGGCGCAAGACAAATGGGGAACTGCAAACGAAAGTACACAGAAAAGCCACACACACAGACCAGGTACTGAACTTCAATACTAACCATTCCAGCACACACAAACGAAGCTGCGTGCGAACACTATTTAAAAGGGCAACACCACACTGCAGCAACACGGAACTACGCCAACAGGAGGAGGAATACCTCTTCCAAGTGTTCAAGGATAATGGATAGCCAAAACACTGGGTCAGAAGATGCCTACAGGAACAGCATCAGAAAGATTCTACACGCCCCGACACACTCATCACACTACCCTACATCAGGAACACATCAGAACTCACCACAAGACTCCTACGACCGCTGGGCATCAGAGTGGCACACAGCCCACATCAACCCTACGACAAGTGCTCACCCGAACTAAAGACCCACTCCCCACCATGGACAGGACCAATGTCATCTACAAGATCCCCTGCAGGGACTGTGAGAAACACTACATCGGACAAACAGGAAGGAAACTAACAACAAGAGTACATGAACACCAACTGGCTACAAAAAGACATGACCAATACTCACTCATCTCGATCCACATGGATAAAGAGAGCCACCAATTTGACTGGGACAACACCAAGATCCTGGGACAGGCTAGGCAGAGACAAGCACGAGAATACCTAGAATCATGGCACTCCACGAAGCATGCTATTAATAAACACACTGAACTCGGCCCCATATACATTCCACTACGGAGGAAACCCGGAAGTGAGGCAATCCATCGCAACGGACTCCAGAGTTTAAAAGCCAGGCGGGAAATCACACTGACACTTCATCAGAGGCTGCACTGATGATGTTACCCGGCAAGGTAACAAAACATCTGCGGAACAACAAACCAACTCGGCGAGCCAACCAACCTCAACACTCACAACCTGAGTTACAGATCTACTCCTAAACCTTAAAGAATGATTGTATCTTTTTGAAATTATAGCTTGGCTTAAATAAAAGGACCAAAACTGCTCCCAGTACTCCAGATACGGTCTCCCCAGCACTTTGTACAGGTGCTGTAAGACTTCCCTACTCTTCTACTCCACTAGCCTGCCTGATTACCTGCTGTACCTGTGTGCTAGCTTTCTGTGTTTCATGTCCAAGACCCCCCAGGTCCCTTTGTGTTGCAGCTTTCTGCAGTTTCTGTCCATTTAAACAATATTCTGTCCTTTTGTTCTACCTTCCGAAATGAACGACTTCACATTTTCCCATATTCCCATATTATACTCCAGTACAAGTGCACTTGTTATGGGTCTGGAGTCACATGTAGGCCAGACCATGAAAGCGCATCAGTTTCCTTCCCTAAAGGACATATGAACCAGATGTTTTTTTTTCCAACATTGGATAGTAATTTCTTGTTTAAAATGTTTCAGCTTTGTGCATCTGTGATGGAAGCACATTAGCTGTGAGCTCACCATGTTTGTATGAGGTGTATTTTGTCTTTTTGTGTGTGTCGGTTAACATGAATATATGATCCTCTTGCAGCCAATTGGATCATGGCTGATCTGATGTAAATCCACATTTCCAGCTATTCCTGATAATGGCTCACCACATTTCAGTCCCTTGCTTAACAAGAATCTATCAACATTTGCATTAAAAATATTCAAAGACTCTGTTTTCACTGTGAGAATTCTAATGGCCCATGACCCTCTCAGAGAAAAAATTTCACCTTATATCTGTTTGAAACAAGTTGCCCCTGATTTTAAACATTTTGATCCCTAGTTGTAGATTAGCTCAAAAGAGGCAACATCTTCTCCATATCTAGCCTATCAGGACTCATCAGAATATTCCAATCGATCACTGCTGACTAATCTCAGCTCCAGCACATTTACATCCTTTCTCAAAATAAGGTAACACATGCTGTATGCAGTCTCACCAATGCCCAGTTCACTGAAGCATGATATCTCTACTTCTAAATTCAATCCCTCTCATGATAAATGAGGATATTATCTATTCTTTGTTAGTTACTTGCTGTACCTTCATGATTCACACACTAGGACAGGCAGCACTCCACATCCTCTCACATAATTTAGGAATATACTTTTATTCTTCCTGCCCAAATGGGTAACTTCACAAGTCTACATATGACGGTCAGCTTGATATGCACATTTGTGCATTGGCTAAAGGTAGGAGAAGCTTCCCCGTGCGTGTATCGAGGTGTGTACCAAGAGACTGCTTTGTACATTTTTTTGCCATATAATTAGCCATTCAATTAATATATCCCTATCTTTTTGTCACTTCCTTGTGTCGTCTTCACAAGTGACGCCCAGTTTGGGTTCCGCCAGAGCCACTCAGCTCCTGACCTCATTACAGCCTTGGTTCAAACATGGACAAAAGAGCTAAATTCCAGAGGTGAGGTGACAGTGACAGCCGTTGATATCAAGGCTGCATTTGACTGAGTGTGGCGTCAAGGAACCCCAGCAAAACCGGAATCAATGGGTATTGGGGTAAATGCTTCAGTGGTTGGAGTCATACCTGACACAAAGGAAGATGGTCGTGGTTGTTGGAGGTCAGTCATCTCAGCTCCAGGACATTTCTGCCGGAGTGATTGGCATTGATATTCAATGGCATTACCATCATCGAATCCCCTACTTCCATCATCCTGGGTTTATCACTGATCAGAAACTGAACTGGTCCAGCCATATTAATGCAGTAAGAGCGAGAGCAGGTCAGAGATGAGGAATACTGCAGCGAGTAACTCATCTGCAAACTCCCCAAAGCCTGTCCACCATCTACAAGGCACAAATCAGGGGTGTGATGGAATACTTCCCACTTGCCTGGATGAGTGCTGCCCCAACAACCCTCAAGAAGCTTGACACCATCCAGAGCAAAGCAGCTGCTTGATTGGCATCACATCCAGAAGCATCCACTCCCTCCACCACAAACGCTCAGTAGCAGCAGTGTGTACTATCCACAAGATGCACTGCAGAAATTCACCAAAGATCCTGCCAATGACACGAAGGTTGGTGGAGTTGTGGACAGCGTGGAGGGCTGTTGTAAGTTGCAACGGGACATTGACAGGATGCAGAGCTGGGCAAAGTGGCAGATGGAATCCAACCCAGAAAAGTGTGAAGTGACTCATTTTGGAAGGTCGAATTTGAATGCAGAATCCAGGGTTAATAGCAGGATTCTCGGCAGTGTGGAGGAACAGAGGGATCTTTGGGTCCATGTCCATAGATCCCTCAAAGTTGCCACCCAAGTTGATAGGGTTGTTAAGATGGCGTATGGTGTGTTGGCTTTCATCGGCAGGGAAATTGAGTTAAAGAGCCGTGAGGTTATGCTGTAGCTCTATAAAACCCTGGTTAGATCACACTTGGAATATTGTGTTCAGTTCTGATCGCCTCGTTATGGGAAGGACATGGAATGTTTAGAGAGGGTGCAGAGGAGATTTACCAGGATGCTGCCTGGACTGGACGGCAGGTCTTATGAGGAAAGGGTGAGGGAGCTAGGGCTTTTCTCACTGGAGTGAAGAAGAATGAGAGGTGACTTGATAGAGGCATACAAGATGATGAGAGGCACAGAAAGAGTGGTTAGCCAGAGACTTTTGCCCAGGGCAGAAATGACTATTACGAGGGGGCATAATTTTAAGGTGATTGGAGGAAGGTATAGGGGAGATGTCAGAGGTAGGTTCTTTACACAGAGAGTGGTGGGTGTGCGGAATGTGCTGCTGGCAGTGATAGTGGAGTCAGATACTTTAGGGACACTTAAGTGACTCTTGGATAGGCACATAGAGGATAGTAAAATGTAGGGTATGCAGGGTAGATTGATCTTAGTAGGATAGTAGGTCGACAACAACATTGTGGCCGAACGGCCTGTACTGTGCTGTACTGTTCTATGTTCTATGTTCTATCCTCTGACAGCACCTTCTCAACCCCTGATCACTTCCATCTAGAAGGACGAGGGCAGCAGATACGTGGAAACACGACCCCCCTGCAAGCTCCCCTCCAAGCTACTCATCATCCTGACTTGCAACTATATCGCCGTTCTTTCACTGTTGCTGAGTCAAAATCCTGGAATTCCCTCCGTAAGGGCATTGTGGGTCAATCTACAGCAGGTGGACTACAGCGGTTCAGGAAGGCAGCTCACCTCCACCTTCTCAAGGGCAACTAGGGCTGAAATAAATAGAGAGGTTTCTGATTTCAGAATCCCCTTCCCCTCCCCCATTTCTGAAGAAGGGTCTCGACCCGAAACCTCAGCCTTCCTGCTCCTCTGATGCTGCTTGGCCTGCTGTGTTCATCCAGCTCCACACCTTGTTATCTCAGATTCTCCAGCATCGGCAGTTCCTACTATCTCTGTACTCAGCAGTACACTTCATTTAAGTTAACTCACATTTTTCATAAGTTTCTAATTTTTGCTTTTTTTCAATTTTTGGGACTAATGTGATTCTATCAATATTTGCAATCTCGGTGCATCTTTCAATAAGAGATATGGGACTCAAGGTGAAACCTCTTCTGTTATCAAAGGAGAGTTTCTGACTTGTCAGATATACCTGCATCCACCAGAGGGCAGTCACTAGCCTGCTCGCGCACTCCGTTCCTTCCCACTCAGGTCCGCTGACAATATTATTCCCGCAAGATTTCATTTTTGAAAGATTGTTGCTTTATTTTATATCTGCATTTCTCATATTCTGGTTAAAACTAATTCTTAAGTGACTGTTTTACCCTTTGTTGTCGTAGTTTCAGTAGCATTTTCACTGCTGTTTTATGGAAGGAAATCTGTATTTGACAAATTTATTGTGCCTTGGGTTGTTGGAAGAAGCACAGAAACCTCCAAATACCTCATCACCTGAGCTCCAGCACCACCTCCCTGCAAAGGGCAATGTCTGCTGATCATACATTAACCTACTGACCGTCCCAGAGCCAGAGTGGAACCAGTTTATCCTCATTCCAAGGGGTCTGTGTGAAAAGAAGAAACTTCTTTGAGAATGTCATAAGCATAGTGGACAAAGAGGACCAGGTAGATAAAGTGTATTGGAGTTCCAAATGCATTCCATAAAGACATGCTTTATAAAAGGTTACTACACAAGATAAGACCTCACAGTCTTGGGATCACATAGTAACACAGAGAGATGATTACGGGAAACTGACAAAAACAGAAATTGCTGGAGAAACCCATCAGCTCTGGGGCAACTTTGGAGAGAGAAACAGTGTTAACATTTTGACTTTATAGAATCCCTATAGTGTGGAAACAGGCTATTCAGCCTATTGAGTCCACACAGACCCTCTGAAGACCATCCTACCCAGACCCACACTCCTACCCTATCCCTGTAACCCTGCATTTTCTAATGGCTAACCCACCTAGCCTGCACTTCCCTAGACACTACGGGCAATTCTCCATGGCCAATCCACTGAACCTGCACATCTTTGGACTATGGGAGGAAACTGGAATACCCAGAGGAGACCCACGCAGACACAGGGACAACGTGCAAACTCCACACAGTCACCTGAGGGTGGAATCAAACCCGGGTCCCTGGTGCTGTGAGGCAGTGGTGCGAACCGCTGTGTCACCATTCCTTGGGTAATTAGATGGGAGAGGGATCTGGTGAGGAGAAATGGAGGCTTACAAAGCAAAGCAATATCACAGAATTTTAAGGCCGATATTTGGGTGACGATACTCAGAGTGAGACAGAAGCGGGTGGAATGTACAAACATAGATAAAGGTACCAGGGTAGGGATAGAAAATAGCAAAAAGGAAAAATAACGGCTCTTTACATGAAAACCGTAGTATTCAGATTAAAATAAATGAATTAACGGTGCAAATACTGGCTGATGAGTATGATCCTATGCTGTTATGAAGACATGGTGAGTAGGAGATCATCTGATTTCATTGAATGATTAAGAAGTTCTCATACAGCTCAACAGGGCAGATACTAAGAGGATGACTTCCCCTCACAGAGGCACCTGAAATCTTGTGGGCATAGTTTAAAAATAAAGGGATATACTCTTTAAGACAGATGAGGAGGAATTTCTTCTTTCCAAGAGTCATTGTTCTGTGGAATTTTCTTCCCAGGGAGCAATGGAGATGAGTCATTGAATATGTTTAAGGTAGAGGTAGATGGATTCTTGATGAGTGAGAGTTAACGTTGCTGGGGGTGGACAGGAAAATGGAGTTAAATTCATAGAATCCCTATAGTGTGGAAACAGGCCCTTCAGCCCAACAAGTCCATAGTGACCCTCAGAGCATCCCACCCAGACCCATCCC
Organism: Ginglymostoma cirratum; assembly: GCA_024137785.1. Taxonomy (NCBI): domain Eukaryota; kingdom Metazoa; phylum Chordata; class Chondrichthyes; order Orectolobiformes; family Ginglymostomatidae; genus Ginglymostoma; species Ginglymostoma cirratum. The sequence goes on along the minus strand of JAHRHZ010000060.1, from coordinate 10,123,835 downwards.
CCTAATCTACACATCCCTGGACACTATGGGACAATTTAGCATGGCCAATCCACCTAGCCTACACATCTTTGGACTGTGGAAGGAAACCCATCCAGACACAGGGAGAATGTGCAAACTCCACACAGACAGTTGCCTGAGGGTGGAATTGAACCCGGGTCCCTAGCGCTGTGAGGCAGCAGTGCTAACCACTGAGCTACTGTGCCACCCCTAACCAGCTGATGACCATATTAATTGGCAGAACAGCTTCCTCCTGCTCTCATTCCATCTGTCTACATATGACGGTCAGCTTGATATGCACATTTGTGCATTGGCTAAAGGTAGGAGAAGCTTCCCCGTGCGTGTATCGAGGTGTGTACCAAGAGACCAGATTGCTCATCACTGTGGATCTGAGGTATCAGGATTTGTGAACCAGGTAAGCAGTGTTTAGAGTGATCAAAGTAGAGATGTGACACCCTATCCCATAACAACAACTCTTTTGGCAATTATAGCGAGGGAGAGCAAGTTACAAGGCCCAGGAGAGACAGCCCCTGTGTGGTTACTGAGTATTTCAGTGTGAGTGACTAGATTCCATCAGCACAGGAGTGTTCTCTGATCAGGGTGAAACAGGTTTTTGTCTTTGTTCAGTGTGGATAGATTATGTGGCTTACACTCTCACCTGGTATTCAGGTAATCGGTTGAGGTGAGCAGTTTGGGTACATGAGTGGGGAAACTTGGTAAACAAATGAAGGAGAAAGGAAGAAAATCTGCCACCTGGTGGTAGTTGTAGGTATAAGGCAATAATTTGTATTAGCTCCCATAACATAAGGGCGGGATGTGGTTCACACGCATGGAAAGATTCAAGGAATGTTTATCACAGATCCAGGTATGTACATAATTATAGTCACAGACAGTTTGTATTCTGGGTGAATGCTCAGGTATTCAATGACAAACAGCATGTCAAGTTTTGAGTGGCCCCAGTAAAGATGGACACTGAGACTTTACACCCTCAGGACACAGGCTATGATATGTTTCCTCAGGTTATATATTAGCTGTCAGACGTACACTATGTGGGCCAAGGTGGGATGCGATCACGAGAGGGGGAGGAGATCCCTGGGGTCATAAACTCTGACAAAAACCATTCGATTGGCCTGTTTTTGTCCCGTCAATCCCAATTCGGGCTGATCTCATACCATTACCCTGAGCTGTCCTTTCACAGTTGGACTTTGTTCTCTTTCTCAGTTAAATTTAAAATTCTCTTTTTTTCTCACATCCCTGTATGGCCTTGTCTGTCCCTACTTCTGTGTTCACCTCCAGTCAGAGAAACCTCTGGGATCTTAGCGCTCCTCGAATTCTGAGCTCAATGTTCCAGCAAACATCACTCTGGTTTCAGCTCCATTGATCCCCAACTCCTGGCATCATTCCGTCCTTAAAGCCCTCGTACCTCTCTCAACGCTCAACACCTCAACACCTCAAAACCTACTTCTTGAAACAAAAGTGTTGGGTCACCTGACAAAAGTCCCTTGTGGTTTGGTGTCAAATGACCCATTAATGACCCCTATTTGGCCGGAACCCTGCTTTAAACGGACAGTAACACCAGAACCAATATTCTCGGCTTTCTTTCTGTCTCCAGGTGGCAGCAGATGTTCACTTGTGGAATGGAACTTTGTCAGTTCTTTTGGATTTCCAGCATTTCGATTTCTAGCATATTCCAGGATCAAAACTGGACTCCTGTTTGGTAACAATTCCTGGGAAGTTCCTTGGCTCCCAGCAGTCATTCTGTCCTGAGTTTAATGAGTGTTTTCTCAATATCCCAGAGTGTGATTTCTGTGTTTAAACACAAAGCTCCTTTATTGCTGGTACATTGTAACACATTAGACTAAGCAGCACGAAGGCTAGCTCCTGCATTTCCCTGAACCCCGTTGCACCCCCTCAATGCCTCTATGCCCATCTGTGCCCCTTTGTACTGCACAATAGCCCCATAACTCATGGTACTCCTGTAACCAATTCTGCCCCATTGTACTCTTGCAGGCTAATCTGAAATCCTTGCATCTCTCCATCTCAATACCTGCTGTCACCCCCAGGACTCATTGCCTTCGCTGTGGGACATGTGTATCCCACCAAAGCTTACTGCCCCCTCTCCCTGCCTGCTGTCTAATCCTTGCACATATAAATTCCCACTGATCTGCACATTCCCCATGGTCATTACTCCATTGTTACCAGTCGTGTCAGGGCCCCAAGCTCTGGAAAACCCTCTGTAAACCTTTCCACTTCTCAGCAACTGTGTCTTTCTCATCAGCTCCATATTCAAACTCCAAAACTCTCTCAAAATCAGAACAAAAGGAGTGCCGCACTGTCAAAGGGTCAGTACTGAGGGAGTGCTGCACTGTCGGAGGGTCAGTACTGAGGGAGTGCCCCACTGTCGGAGGG
>JAHRHZ010000060.1:10091347-10115004 GCA_024137785.1 Ginglymostoma cirratum | reverse complement strand
GTTCCCTGAAGGTGCTGACTCTCACTGGGATACAGTTCCTGAAGGTGTTGACTCTCACTGGGATACAGTTCCTGAAGGTGCTGACGCTCACTGGGATACAGCTCCTGAAGGTGTTGACTCTCACTGTGACTGAATTACATATAACTCAAGTTTTAAAGAAATTGTAAAAATACATTTAGTTACATTTCTTTTCATGGGCAGTTATATTTGAAATGTTGAAGTTCAGTTTAAATCGAGTTTCCCTTCTTGCTGGTCTCTCACAGCCTGCCACAGGCATAGTCTGGCGGCTCTGTCCTTCAGGATTCATGCTGTTCACTCATTGTTTGATAGGATTTCACTAGTTTTTGAATTATTTTCTTACCTCTACCAAATCATCTCTCTATAGCAGGGCTGGTTTGGAGCCAGAACTGACCCCTGGGGGTGGGGGTTCACCTTTGGCTATTGTCCTGTCAATTACCCTGTATGTACAATGTTACTTTCAACCTCAGTCCGTAATGTAGAATTTTTGGATAAGCCTCTTGTGAAACAGTTTCTGGAAATTTATAGCTATTGTGTTTTCTTTACCCTTCTAAACTGGTCGACCCTTCAAAAAACATGATTCAATCTGTCAAGCATGAATTGTCTTTAACAAAGGCAAGTCAACCCTCCCCGACTTACCATTCAGTCAGTGTTGAGCCTTTTTTACTTAAAGAATAATCGATTCTCAGGGTTCACTTACATTTGACATTGAGTATTGCTCTCTGATTTCATCTTTCTTATCCCTCTTGAATAAAATGACTGGAATTGCACTCCACTCTCAAGACAATAAAGTTCATTTGTCAAGAGCCTTTCCCAAAGGATTTCCCAAAGTATTTTCCAGCTGTGATGAAGTTTCATGATATTCTCATTATTATGTGGAAACCTGACTGAGCATGAACTTGTGTAGCTTTAAGGTTGATTGATATCTTAACATTCTGATGGTGAATAAAGGAAAAACCTTACTTTAGTTACATTTCTTAAGTTTGATGATCCTTCACTGGGGTTTGAGTATCTGTACAGTTGCTGCTGAGGGAAAATAATTCAGTTTTTAATTTTGAGAATGTGAAAAGATTGTTTCAGATAGGTCTTGTGTAGTGTAACAATTTTTTCTTTTTTTTGTTATAATTGATAATGTTCTCTTGTGAGAAGTGTATTGGCAGCCTCGTGACTATTTTTCGTGACTGAGCCTCATTGTAACAAATTGGATTAGTAAAAGTTATGGTCTTTCAAGGCAGGCCTCACTCTGGGATCTAACTTGTCCATTAACTGCAGTTGAGCGAAGTGGAGGCTTTTGGTCAGATTGATATTTTTGTTGAACTTAAGAGACATCTGTGAAACTTTTAAAATGTGCATATGAAGGTACAGCACATAAAAACAGGAGCAAAGCTGTGAGGAACAGGAGAGATGTGATGTTTGTTGAGTTGCTTAAAGTGATACTATCATATCCAACATGGAAAAATCCACTGAAACTCAAGCCTCACTATTTCTAGGGTCATTACAAATGGTAAAGATTTAATCAAAATACATTAAGTCTGCAGTTTACCTGTCTGGTGAACTCATGGTAACAGGTTTCTGTACTTAGTAAAAAATATTATTTATCACAAAAACAAATTCTATCCATAGGCAAACAAAAATATGATATATCAACATATATTTCAACCAGATGAAACTCTAAAGCCCTCCACACACAGACACACACATGCACACAGACACACATGTGCACACAAACACATGCATGCACGCAGACGCATACACACAGACACGTACACACACAGACACATGCACACACAGATACACACGCACACACACACAGAAACATGCACGCATAGACTCATACATGCACACACAGACACACGCACGCACAGCCACACACATGCATAGACTCACGCACACGCAGACACATACATACACAGACACACACACGCACAGACACAAGCATACACACATACGTGCACACACACACAGGCAAAAAAGTGCACACAGAGATGTGCGCTCAAACACACAGACACACACACACATACACAGATAAACAAATTTGAATGTTATGGGCTCGGAACAAACACTGGAGTAACGCAATTCAATACCACCATTATACAGGATTTAATAAGGTGTCCTTTTTGTTTCCCAAGACTTTCTGTTTTCCAACCTCCACGTTCCCAGGTTTTGGTTCTTTCACTGCACAGATTCTTGAGGCTTGCCCAGGAGCCAATGGAAGAGCTGTCATCATACTGATGACGTCTGGCATCCACAATCAATGCAGGATGCACAAACCAATCAGAAGCTAGTTTCTGGGTGAAGCCCCCTCGGACCCCACATCCCCAGTGCCAGGGTATCTTTGATATCACCTCCCACCTGCCCGAACAAAGCAATAGCGCAAATAAAACTCACAATGTGTTCTAGTAACTTGTTTTTAAAAGTTCAGTAATTCATTCCGCAGTCCTTGGTTCAAAAAGAACACTTTTTCCATTTGGTCCATGATCCAAACTGAAGGAAAATAAAAGTATGTGATCTTTAAAAATTTGAATTGGAAGGAAATGAGATAAGGTAAAGGTAAAATTACCATAGTTTAACTGGACCACAGGGGCTGCTGTCTCATTAGAGGGAGATGACTGGTGGTGGTTTAACATGAGGTTCATTTCTGACTGTATTGTGACAAGACCTCAGGCCCATACAATTAGATAGGAAGAGGGATAGTCTATTAAAAACAGAGATGGCATTACACTTCAGTTATGTGACATTTTTTTAAAAGAAGTAAGTGAAAATCCTGAAGATTAAAAGAATGAATCTTATATGTTTGAGGACCTGAAGGGAGAAGGTGACCAGCCCCAAGTCGTGGTCCACATAGGTACCAATGACACAGGTAGAAAGATGGATAGGGATATAAGGCAGGATTTCAGGGAGCTAGGGTGGAAGCTGAGAGCTAGAACATACTGAGTTGTTATCCCTGGTTTGTTACCCGTGCCACGTGATAGCGAGGCAAAAAACAGGGAGAGATATCAGCTGAACACGTGGCTGCACGGATGGTGCAGGAGGGAGGGTTTCAGGTATGTGGATAACTGGGGCTCATTCTGGGGAAGGTGGGACCTTTACAAACAGGACGGTCTTCACTTGAACCAGAGGGGTACTAATATCCTGGGTGGGAAATTTGCTAGTGCTATTCGGGTGGATTTAAACTAGCTCAGCAGGGGCATGGGAACCTGTGGTGTAGTTCCAGTACACAGGAGGATGGGAGTAGGGAGGACATGGACAGGATTTCACCGTCACAGGAGTGTGCTGGCAGACAGTAAGCTGGTTTCAAATGTGTCTACTTCAACGCCAGGAGGATCCGGAATAAGGTAGGTGAGCTTGCAGCATGGATAGGTACCTGGGACTTCGATGTTGTGGCCATTTCGGAGACGTGGAGAGAGCAGGGTCAGGAATGGATGTTGCAGGTTCCAGGGTTTAGATCTTTCATAAAGATCAGGGAAGGTGGTAAAAGAGAGGGAGGTGTGGCTTTGTTAGTCAAGGACAGTATAACGGTGGCTGAAAGAACTTTTGACGAGGACTCGTCTACTGAGGTGGTATGGGCTGAGGTCAGAAACAGGAAAGGAGAGGTCACACTGCTGGGAGTTTTTTATAGGCCTCCGCAAAGTTCCAGGGATGTGGAGGAGAGGATCGGCAAAACGATTCTGGGCAGGAGTGAAAGGAACAAGGTGGTCATTATGGGAGACTTTAACTTCCCCAACATTGACTGGAAATGCTATAACTCTAGTACGTCGGATGGATCGGTTTTTGTCCAATGTGTGCAGGAGGGTTTCCTGACACAGTATGTCGAAGGGCCAACGAGAGGGGAGGCCACACTGGATCTGGTACTTGGTAATGACCCAGGCCAGGTGTTTGATTTGGTGGTAGGTGAGCACTTTGGAGAGAGTGACCATAATTCGGTTACGTTTAGTTTAGCGATGGAAAGGGATCGGAACATGCCACTGGGCAAGAGTTATAGATGGGGGAAGGGCAGTTATAATGCGATTAGGCAAGACTTAGGAGGGATAGAATGGGGTAGCAAAATGCAGGGGATGGGGACAATCGAAATGTGGAGCTGGTTTAAGGAACAGATATTGCATGTCCTTGATAGGTATGTCCCTGTCAGGCAGGGAGGAAGTGATAAGGTAAGGGAACCTTGGTTGACAAAAGAAATTGTATCTCTTGTTAAGCGGAAGAGGGAGGCTTATGTGACATTGAGACGAGATGGTTCAGATGAGGCGATGGAGAGTTACAGATTAGCTAGGAAGGATTTAAAGAGAGAGTTAAGAAGAGCAAGGAGGGGACATGAGCAGTCATTAGCAGGTAGAATTAAGGAGAACCCTAAAGCTTTCTATAGGTATGTGGGGAATAAAAGGATGACTAGGGTAAGAATAGGGCCAGTCAAAGACAGAAGTGGGAAGTTGTGTGTGGACCCTGTGGAGATCGGAGAGATGCTAAACAAATATTTCTCATCTGTTTTCACCCAGGAAAAGGAGAATATCGTAGAGGAGAAGACTGAGATACGGGCTATTAGACTTGAAAGGATTGAGGTTAGTAAGGAGGAGGTGTTATCAATCCTAAAAGGTGTGAAGGTAGATAAATCCCCTGGGCCGGATGGGATTTTTCTGAGGATTCTCTGGGAAGCTAGGGAGGAGATAGCGGAGCCTTTGGCCTTGATCTTTGAGTTGTCATTGTCTACAGGTTTAATACCAGAGGACTGGAGGATTGCAAATGTTGTGCCCTTGTTCAAGAAGGACAGTAGAGATGACCCAGGTAATTATAGACCAGTGAGCCTTACATCTGTTGTAGGAAAAGTTTTGGAAAGGATTATAAGAGATAGGATTTATAATCATCTAGCAAGCAACAATTTGATTGGAGATAGTCAACATTGATTTGTCAAGGGCAAGTCATGTCTCACAAACCTCATTGAGTTTTTTGAGAAGGTGACCAAGCATGTGGATGAGGGTAGGGCAGTTGACGTGGTGTACATGGACTTCGGTAAAGCCTTTGATAAGGTACCACATGGTAGGCTATTGGAGAAAATGCGGAGGCATGGGATTGAGGGAGATTTATCAGTTTGGATTAGAAACTGGCTTTCTGAAAGAAGGCAAAGAGTGGTGGTTGATGGAAAATATTCAGCCTGGAGTCCGGTTACTAGTGGTGTGCCACAAGGATCTGTTTTGGGACCACTGCTGTTTGTCATTTTTATAAATGACTTGGACGCAGACATAGGTGGATGGGTTAGTAAGTTTGCGGATGACACTAAAGTCGGTGGAGTGGTGGACAGTGTGGAAGAATGTTGCAGGTTGCAGGGAGACTTGGATAAACTGCAGAATTGGGCTGAAAGGTGGCAAATGGAGTTCAATGCAGATAAATGTGAGGTGATGCACTTTGGGAAGAATAATAGGAAGGCAGAATACTGGGTCAATGGAAAGATTCTTGGTAGTGTGGATGTGCAGAGGGATCTTGGTGTCCAGGTACATAGATCCCTGAAAGTTGCCACCCAGGTTGATCGTGCTGTTAAGAAGGCATACGGTGTGTTAGGTTTCATTGGTAGAGGGATTGAGTTCCGGAGCCGTGATGTCATGCTGCAGCTGTGCAAAATGCTAGTGCGGTCTCACTTGGAATATTGTGTACAGTTCTGGTCGCCGCATTACAGGAAGGATGTGGAAGCATTGGAAAAGGTGCAGAGGAGATTTACCAGGATGTTGCCTGGTCTGGAGCAAAGGTCTTATGAGGAAAGACTGAGGGACTTGGGTCTGTTCCCATTGGAGAGAAGAAGGCTAAGAGGGGATTTAAGAGAGACCTACAAAATGATCAGAGGATTAGATAGGGTGGACAGTGAGAGTCTTTTTCCTAGGATGATGACGTCGGCTAGTACGAGGGGGCATAGCTGCAAATTGAGGGGTGATAGATTTAAGACAGATGTCAGAGACAGGTTCTTTACTCAGAGAGTGGTAAGGGCGTGGAATGCCCTGCCTGCCAATGTAGTTAACTCAGCCACATTAGGGGCATTTAAACAGTCCTTGGGTAAGCATATGGATGATGATGGGATAGTGTAGGGGGATGGGCTTAGATTAGTTCACAGGTCGGTGCAACATCGAGGGCCAAAGGGCCTGTTCTGCGCTGTATTATTCTATGTTCTATGTTCTATGTTTAGTCCATTATCCTTCATAGAAATGCAACGGATGGAAACTGGATTGAGAGAGATATATCAAACAGCCTATTCATAAATTGAATTCGAAGCAGCACGTTGGATGTTATTATTTTAAAAAATAAAACATTTATAAGGAAATGGAATATCATTATGATATTTTGTGAGTGGCTCACAAAATCCCAAAGGAAAGTCCTGAGCAATTAGGAAAACACAGGTGAAAACACAGAAGATAGCAGGAACTGCAGATGCTGGAGAATCTGAGATAACAAGGTGTGGAGCTGGATGAACACAGCAGGCCAAGCAGCATCAGAGGAGCAGGAAAGCTTGACGTTTCGGGCCTAGACCCTTCATCTCGAAAACACAGAAGATTTTATTTTGTTGGCCAGGATTGCATATGATCACATTCTGTCAGTCATGCACACATCAAGCAGTCAGGAAACACCAACAGTCAATTCAAACAGAACATCTAATTCCTAATACCAGCTACAAAAGAATAATGTAGGAGGGACTTTATAGACTGTGTACGATCCCTACCTAAAATGAGGACTGGGAATCAGTATCATTTAACAGATATGTTTCTGGAAGATTTCTTGGGGAAATTGGGCAAAATTACAGTAAAATGGTAGCAGAGAAATTAGTTCAATTTTTTTTTTACAAGATATAGATCGTCCTACGAAACACAATTGGGTTAATGGAGAAATATTCAAACAAAGCATAAACCTCTCAAATAGGTTGTTCTTTTAGTTACTGTTGGGGGAATGATCTCTCAAAAGAAAGCAGAGGCAGAAGCTAGATCAGTGGCATCAAGACTGACACTGCTGTAGAACAGGGAGGGTCAGAGCGTGGGCGAGCACTTGTAATAGGGGCTCTATAGTTAGGGGCACAGATAGGCATTTCTCCAGGAGATTCCAGGATGCCATGTTGCCTTCCTGGTTGCTAGATTCAAGGATGTCTCGGAGCGGGAACAGGATATTCTGAATGTAAGGGGTAAGCAGTCAAAGGTTGTGGTCCACATTTGTACTAACAACATAGACAGACAGAGAGATGAGGTTCTGCAAAGGGAGCTCAGGGAGTTTGGTAGGAAGTTAAAAAGCAGGACCTCCAGGGATATAATCTCTTCCTGTGCCATGTGCCAGGGAGGCTGGGAATAGGAAGATTGTGCAGTTAAATATGTGGCTAAAGAGCTGATGTGAAAAGGAAGGCTTCAGGGGTATATGGATCATTGAGATGTCTCCCAGGGTTGGTGGGACCTGTACAAGAGGAACGGGTTGCACCGAAACTGGAGGGGCACCAATATCCTGTTAGTGCCACCTGGGAGGATTTAAGTTAGTGTGGCAGGCTTGGGGGATGGGAACCAGAGGTTAGTAAGAAAAATGACCAAGGAGGAGTCAGAGGCTAAGGCGAGTGAAACTGAGAGGGAGAACAGACAGTGAGATGTTATTGAACAAGACAGGACTGGTGGTCTGAGGTGTATTTGCTTCAATGTGAGGAGTATTACAGATGAGGTGGATGGACTTAGAGCTTGGATTGATACATATAACTATGATGCTGTAGCTATTACAGAGACTTGGTTGAGAGAGGGATAAGACTGGCAGCTTAATGTTCCAGGATTTAGAGTTTCAGCTGAGATAGAGAGGGATATAAAAGAGGTGGGGGAGTTGTGTTATTGATGAGGGAGGTTATCACAGCTGTACTGGGGGACCCTACCTTGGAGGACTCATCCAGTAAGGCCAACATGGGTAGAGTCATGAATAGAAAGGGTGCAGTCACTTTGATGGGATTGTACTACAGACCTCCCAACAGCCAGCAGGTGCCAGCGGCACAGTTATGTGGACACATTATGGAAAAAAGTGAAAATGAAATGGTTGTTGTGGTGGATGATTTTAACTTCCCCGGTATTGACTGGGACTCAATTAGTGCCGAGGGTTCAGATGGGAGGAAATTTGTGAGATGTGTCCAGCACGGCTTTTTGAAACAATATGCAAATAGTTTAACTAGGGAAGGGGCCATACTAGACCTGGTATTGGGGTATGGGCCTGGCCAGGAAATCAAAGTTTCAGTGGGGGAGCATTTTAGAAACTGTGACCATAATTCTGTAAGTTCTAAGTACAGAAAAATTTATGGACAAGCATAACAGTCGTCCTCGGGTGAAAATATCAAATTGGGGGAAGGCTATCACAATATCAGGCAGGAACTGGGGAACATGGATCACAGTAGATCTGGTAGTTATTTAAAGGCCAGTTGTTTAGAGTTCAGGACCCGTGTGTTCCTATGAAAATGAAGAATAAGGATGGCAGGATTTTGGAACCTTGAATGACAAGAGAAATTGACAGCTTAGTCAAAAAGGAAAAGGAGGCATACATAACGTTTAGGAAATCTTAGAAGCAAGAGGGTAGCTAGGGAAGGGATAGGTCCACTCAAGGGCAAAGGAGCGAATTTATACATGGAGCCTGAGGAAGTGGGTGAGGTCCTTGACAAGTACTTCGTATCGGTATTCACAGAAGGACATGGTGGATGGTGAGACACAGGACAGGTATGTTGATGTTCTAAGGCATGTAAATGTAAAAATGGAGGAGTTGTTGGGAATTTCAAAAAGCATTAAGCTAGAGAAATCCCTAGGACCTTGGAAATCTACAGGTTGGGTCACTTTTGGAATACTGCATGCAATTCTGGACTCCCTGCTTTAGGAAGGATGTTGTGAAACTTGGAAGGGTTCAGAAAATATTTATAAGAATGCCAGGGTTGGAGAGTTTGAGCTATAGGGAGAAGCTGAATAGGCTTGGGCTATTTTCCCTGGAGTGCTGGAGACTGGGGGGTAACCTTTTGGAGGTTTATAAAATCATGAAGGGTGTGGATAGGGCAAATAGACAAGATCTTTTCCCAAGGGTAGGGAAGCCCAAAACTTAAGGGCATAGGTTTAAGGTGAGAGGGGAAAGATATAGAAAGGACCTAAGGGACAACTTTTTCATGCAGAGGGTGGTGAGTGTATGGAATGAGCTGCCAGAGGAAGTGGTGGGGACTGGTACAGTTACAAATTTAAAAGGCATTGGATGAGTCATGAACAAGAAGGGTTTAGAGGGATATGGGCCAAATACTGGCAAATGGGACTAGATTTATTTTGGATATCCAGTCAGCATGGAGGAGTTGGACTGAAGGATCTGTTTCCATGCTGTACATCTCTATGACTTTATGACTCTATGACCTGATGGGATCTATCCCAGAATGCTGAGGGAGGTCGGAGAAAGAATTGCTGGAGCCTTGTATGAAATCTGAGGACTGGAAAATAGCTAATGTTGTTCAATTGTTTAAGAAGGGCAACATGGCTAATCTAGGAAATTACAGGCTGGTGAGCCTTACGTCAGTGGCAAGGTAATTATTGGGAAAGTTTCTTCTAGATATGTTTTATTCAAATTTAGAAAAATATGGATTTGTTAGTGACAAGCAGCGTGGCTTTCTGTGGCTAAGATTGCAATCACAAACTTGATTGAGTTTTTTTGAGGAAGTGACAAATATGATTGTGTGCAAGGCAGTGGATGTTGTCTAAATGGACTTCAACAAGTCTTTTGACAAGGTCCCTCATAGCAGGCTGATACAAAAGGTGAAGTCACGTGGGATCCATGGTGAGCTGGTATGTTGGATACAGAACTACGACTTAGTCGTAGGGGACAGAGAGTAGCAGGGAAGGGTGTTTTTCTGATTGGAGATCCATAACCAGTGGCGTTCCACAGGGATCAGTGCAGGGAACCTGACTTCACCTGACCAAGGGTGCTCCGAAAGCTTGTGATTTCAAATAAGCCTGTTGGACTAAAACCTGGTGTCATGTGACTTCTGACTTTGTCCACCCCAGTCTAACACCAGCACCTCCACACCACGGTTTAGAGAGTATTAGCTATGAAGACAGATGGGACAAACTTGGTCAGTTTTTTCTTGAATGTTGAAAGATGAGGAGCAACTTGGTAGAAGTTTACGAAATTATAAGAGGCTTGAATAGAATGGATCGTCAGAGTCATGGGTTGAAATGTCAATTATTAGGAGGCATAGGTTTAAGGGGGAATGTTTAAAGGAGATGTGAGAGGCAAGCTTTTTACACAGAGCTTGTAAGTGCCAGAGAAAGTGGTTAAAGCCAATACAATAGCAACGTTTAAGAGGCATCTTGGCAAATATCTTAATTGACAGGGAATAGAAGGATACAGAGCACATAGAGTCAAAAGGTTTTTGGTTTAGAATGGCATCATGTGTTGGTGCTGTCAATACATAGAAAAATCCCACTGTGTTTTACTAGAGGAAGGCGATGGCCTTGTGGTATTATTGCTGAGCTATTAATCCAGAGAGAAAAACAGAAGTTGTTGGAAAAGCTCAGCAGGACTGGCAGCATCTGTGAAGAAAAGACCAGAGTTAACATTTTGGGTGCGGTGACCCTTCCTCAGAACTGGATCCCGAAACGTTAACTCTGATTTTTCTTTACAGATGCTGCAAGACCTGCTGAGCTTTTCCAGCAACTTCTGTTTTTGTTCCTGATTTACAGCATCCACCGTTCCTTTGGTTTTTAGTAATCCAGAGACCCAGGTTATATTATGAGGACCTGGGTTCGAGTCCTTCCATGGCAGATGGTGGAATTCGAATCTAATAAAAAAGAATCTGGAATTAAGACTCTAGTGATGACCATGAATTGATTGTCAGAAAATCCCATCTGGTTCACTAATACCCTTTAGAGAAAGATACTGCTATCCCTGTCTGGTTTGAGTGACATGTGACTCCAGACCCACAGCAATGTGGTTGACTCTTAAATAGCCTCTGGGATGGATAATAAATACTGGTCTAGCCAGTGACGTCCATGTCCCGTGAATGAATAAAAGTCTTGGTGGTCCAACGGGCCTGTTCTTGTGTTTCTCTGTTCTTTCTATGAATACTATGTCACAAATATTCAAAATGACAGTGAATAGCTTAGGAGTGAAATAAGTGTGTTTCCAGCTTGTCATCTACAATTCCTTGAAGCATTTGAAAGATTTCATCAAACTTTGAGACCGTAATTAGAACGTATCATGGGGATAAGGGAATCACCTTGTTAGTGCTTGACATTTGGGATGCCTCTAATGAGTCCATACATCTTTTTAATTGATATATAGACATGAGGTTAGAGGACCCCTTAAATTGCTTAAAGAATAATTTACAAATCAAAGCTCACAAACCATTGTGTATAAATATTAAACAGTTTTATGGCACAGGTAGATAGAATTTTAATTCCCAAGTAGATGAGTGATTATCACAGATATGTAAGAATGTAGATCAAGGTTGAAAGCAGGTCGGCCAAGATCTTATTGAATGGTGGAGCAGGCTGGAAAGGCTGAGTGGCCTTCTCTTGTTCCTTGTTCATATGTTTGAATGTGCATCACGTTGCTGAGAAAAAGTACGAATCAAAGTGTGTGAGTTGGCCAAAAAGCATTCAAAAAGAGAATGAAAATTCGAGCGGATATAAAAATCACAACCTGAAATTTCGTTCGTTGAGTCAAAATGTTCGTAACGTTGCCTGTTTCTGGGGAACCATGAAATATAGGAGGGTCATTGGTGGGCCAAAGGGCCTGTTCTGTGCTGTACTCTTCTTTGTTCTTTGTTCTTTTTTATTCAGAAGAAGGCCATTCAGCCCATCGTGTCTACTCCATCTTTCAATGAGATCATGGCTGATTTGATTATCCTGAACTCCATTTTCCTGCCTTTTCCCCATAACCCTTGATTCCTTTACTGATTAAAAATCTTCACATTGCTCTGTCTTCACTGAGTAACGCGGTGTCTCTGATTTGTGGAGAGTTAGTAGACTGTGCAATATTTGAAGCAGCTGAACACTTACTTGCTAATTACAGCTGTTCTGTAGATTGTAATTAATTTTATATCAATTACAGGAAATTTAGTGCTAACCCAAGCAGATGAAGTAACAGCAACAAGTTGTTTCAGCATCTGTGTCTTGGTGCTGAAGTCTGTTCCTTATCAAACCGTGCAGGGAATGTTGTCACAGCAACAGATGCACAAGACGTTAGTGTTTGGAACATGCCTCATGTTAGTGGCGAGCACCTACACAGAAATCCCTGGAAAAGGTCAAAGTTCACAGTAAAAATGGCCTCCAAAGGGGAAATCAGACAGGAAGAGGGTGGGTGGCATGTACTGATACAAAAGCGTTTTGAAGGAAGTTGAAGAAATTACAATTAGGTGGCACCTTTGCCAGGTTGAGGGCATCACAAAGCATTTTATAGACAACTGAATGCTTCTAAAGTCTTGTCACTGTTGTTCTATAGAAAACGCAGCAGCTAATTTGTGCATAGAAAGCTCCCATAGGAAAAAAAAGTTATGAAATGCAGGTCGTCTATTTTTGGTGATGTTGGTCAAGAGAGAATGTGTTTTTATTCAAGTATGGGATGTGGGTGTCACTGGCTGTGTCAGAATTCATTGCCCGCTCAGATGACTGGACAGCTGGTTTGTGATGTACAGTACTGTCACCAAACATGGGTTCAATTTCCACACCAACTGAGGTCACAACACAGGACGCTCTATCTCCATCTCTTCTTTTGCCTGAGGTGTGGTGACCCTCAGGTTTAACCAAACCTGTCATCTCTTTCTAATGAGAAAGTAAGCCCCATGGTCCAGTAGGGCTATGATAACTTTAAATCCTCTATTGCCTTTGGGAAGGTGGTGGTGAGCTGCCTTCTTGAACTGCTGCAGTCCACGTGCTGTAGGTAGACCCACAATGCTGTCAGGGAGTGAGTTCCAGGATTCTGACCCAGCCACAATGAAGAAGTGGCAATATATTTCTGAGTCAGGATGGTAAGTAGCTTGGAAGGGAACTTTCAGGTTTTGGTGTTCCATGTATCTGGTGCCCTTGTCCTTTAAGCTGGTTGCAGTTGTGGGTCTAGAGGGTGCTGTCTGAGAAAGCTTGGTGAAATTTTGAAATGCATCTTGTAGATGGTTCTGTTACGACACAAAAATAACAAGCCAAACCAAATAAGCCTCACTTTCACTGAATTCACAACGCAGTAGAATTAAAACATTCAATGACTCTTAAAATTGCCAAAATACAGTTAAAGGATAAATTGAAAAGAAAATAAAAGAATTGCAATTTGCCAGTTCAATGAAACAATTTTAAACAGTGAATACCAGGTCTTCATGAAGTCCTTGGGCAGAGAATTGTTCACAGGCACGTAGACTGTATTCCTTGCTTGAATTCCAAAGTTATGGGTAATTAGGAACAATTTTAGCAGACGTATAGGAATATTTACTTACTTCTTGTAGACTGGGATTGTAGACTGGCACAGTGGGTCAGTGGTTAGCACTGCAGTCTCACACCGCCAGGGACCCAGGTTTGATTCCACCCTCAGGCGACTGTCTGTGTGGAGTTTGCACATTCTCCCTGTGTCTGCGTGGGTTTCTTCCAGGTGCTCCGGTTTCCTCCCACAGTCCAAAGATGTGTGGGCTGGGGGATTGGCCATGCTAAAATTGTCTGCAGTGTTCAGGGGTGTGTGGGTTAGAGGGGGATGGATCTGGGTGGGATGCTCCGGGGGTCGGTGTGGACTTGTTGGGCTGAAGGGCCTGTTTCCACACTGTAGGGGTTCTATGATGATTCTTTCCTCAGAATATTCAACAATTTGATAACTGAAGAGAAAACGAGACAGAGCCAAACAACAGAACCAGTCCAGAAGTTTCCAAAATTGCACTGCCTTAACAAGAGAAGCCATTTAGAACCATTTATTTTCTGCTTCCAATCAACATTCTTTGGTTTTTTTTTGAGTAACACTTGGTCCCTAATTGGCCAATTCAACACCCATCCAGCTGCCAGCTCTGAGCATAGCAACGCTTGGTACCAATTCATCTGCAGTGTTTTAAACACAGTAATAGGTTGTATTATCCCCCAGGCCAGTTCCCAACAGCAACCATTTGCCTTTGTTCTCTTCTCCTTTAAAAGAAGTAGCTGTTCAAAGTTCAACTCTTAACTTCAACACAAGGTCCCAAAACCAAACCCAAAAAAAAAAGAAAAATCAAAAGAACATAATGATAGTCTCAATAGTACACATTGAGTGTGTGCTACTGAGTGTTGGTACTGGGAAAAACTCCATAAGACCATACAGTGTAGGTGTAGAATTAGGCCATTCAGCCCATCAATTTTGTTCTCCCATTTGTTCAAGGCTGATATGTTTCTCAGCCCCATTCTCCTACCTTCTCCCCATAACCCTTCATTCCCTTACTAATCAAGAAGCTATCTATATCTCTCCTAAATACATTCAATGACTTGGCCCCCAAAGGCCTCTGTGGCAATAAGTCCCACAGATTCATCATCCTCTGGCTGAAGTCAATCATAGAAATATAGAAACAGAGAAAATAGGTGCAGGAAAAAGCCATTCAACCATTTGAGCCTGCACCACCATACAATATGATCATGGCTCAGCTTGTAATTTCAGTACCCCACTCCCGCTTTCTCTTCATACCCCTTGATCCCTTTAGTCATAAGGATCACATCCAGCTCCCTCTTGATTATACCTTAATGAACTGGCACCAACTTCCTGTTGTAGGTAATTCCACTATTTTACAACTCTCTGAGCGGAGAAATTCTTCCTCATCTCGATCCTGAATGGCTTACCCTGTATTCTTAGACTGTGACCCCTAGTTCTCGATTTCCCCAACATCAGGAACATTCTAGCCTGTCCAGTCCCATCAGGATTTTATATGTTTCTATGGGATCCTCCCTCATTCTTCAAAATTCCAGTAAGTACAAGCCCAGTCAATCCAGTCTTTCTTCATATGTCAGCCCTGCCATCCTGGGAATTGGTCTGGTGAACCTTCACTGGACTCTCTCAATAGCAAGAATGTCCTTTTTCAGACTGGGAGACCAAAACAGCACAAAATGCTCAAGGTGTCGCCTCACTAAGACCCTGTATAACTGCAGAAAGACATTCCTATTTCCATATTCAAATTCTCTCACTATTCCTCCTCATCTCAGCTTGAAAGGATAGCCCCATCACCATGAGGCTGTGCCCTCGTGTTGATGTCTCCCTTATTACTGGAAACCCTTCTCCAAGTCAACTCTATCCAGGCATCTCAGTATTCTGTAAGTTTCAATCAAATCCTTCCTCATGCTTCCAAACTCCATCAAGTACAGACCCAGAGTCCTCAACTGCTCCTTCAGTGACATGACAAGACCTTCAGTCCTGGGATGATTCTTGTAAACTTCCTCTGGACCCTCTCCAATGCCAGCACATCCTTCCTTAGATAAAGGGCCCAGAATCGCTCACAATGCAGTCTGACCAGAGCCTTATACAGCCATAGCAGTGCATTTCCACTCTTGTATTCTCACCCTCTTGAAATGAATGCTGACAAAGCATTTGCCTTCCTTACTGCCAACTGAAGCTTCATGTTAATCTTAAGAGAATCCTGGACTAGAACTCCCAAGTCCCTTTGTGCTTCAGATTTCAGAAGCCTTTCCTTGTTTAGAAAGTAGTCTATGCCTCTATTCTTCCTACAAAAATGTATAACCTCACACTTTGCCTGATTGAATTCTATCTGTCACTTCATTGCCCACTCTCTTAGCCTGACCAAACCCTTATGCAACCGGCCCACTTCTTCAACACTAACTGTACCTTCACCTATCCTTTTGTCATCTGCAAACCTTTCCATAATACCCTCAGTTCCTCCAAGCAGATTATTAATGTATCATGTGAATATTTGTGGTCCCAACACTGACCCTGCTGCCATGCTGAAAAGGACCCCTTTATCCCCACTCTCTGCCTTCTGCCAGTCAGTCAATCCTTTATGCATGCCAGCACCTTGCCCCTAACACCATGGGCTTTTATCTTATTTAGAGTCATAGAGTCATAAAGTTTTACAGCACAGAATTAGGCCCTTTGGTCCAACTCGTCCACGCTGACCAGATATCCCAAATTAATCTAATCCCATTTTCCAGCATTTGCCCTGTATCTCTCTGAGCCCTTCCTATTCATATACCCATCCAAATGCCTTTTAAACGTTGTAATTGTTAACAGCCTCCACCACTTCCTCTGGCAGTTCATTCCATACATGCACCACCCTCTGTATGAAAAAGTTGCACCTTAGGTCCCTTTTAAATCTTTCCCCTCTCACCTTAAACCTATGCCCTCGAGTTTTGGACTCCAGTAGCCTGGGAAAAATACATTGCCTGTTCACCCTTCCATGCCCCTCATGATTTTATAAACCTCTAAAGGTCACCCCTCAGTCTCCAATGGTCCGGGGAAAATATCCCCTGTCCATTCAGCCCCACCCTATAGCTCAAACCCTCCAACCCTGGCAACTTCCTTGCAAATCTTTTCTGATATTTTCAAGTTTCACAACATCCTTCCTATAGCACGGTGACCAGAATTGAACACAGTATTCCAAAAGCAGCCTAACCAATGTCCTGTACAGGCACAATGCAACTTGCGTTTGATTTACAATTGTTCTACTCTTTACAAGTGATCCCCATCCCCATACACCATGATCCAGCTCCAGCCCAGCCCTGAAGTTACCTGATAAGGAAGTTGCAACATGATTGTTAACATGGTGGCATGGTGGCTCAGTGGTTTGCACTGCTGCCTCACAGCGCCAGGGACCCAGGTTCGATATTCCCCCCTTGGGTGACTGTCTGTGTGGAGTTTGCACATTCTCCACCTGTTTACATGGGTTTCCTCCCACAGTCAAAAGATGTGCAGGTTAGGTGGATTGGCCATGCCAATGTATTTAGGGGTGCGGGATGCTCTGAGGGTCAGTGTGGACTTGTTGGGCTGGAGGAATTCTATGGGGGAGAAAGAAAATCACACCTCACCCCTCTGCAGTAAATGTACAACATGAGTTAAATGAAAAACTAACAGCAGTAACATTAAAAAGTAGTCTTATTAAATAGATAGCCAGCCAACTTTCTAAATTAGTGAAAACTACTAGGACTTTGTTAGCAGTCTCCTGTGCAGCACCTTGTCAAAGGCCTTCTGGAAAACCAGATAGATCACATCCACTGGCTCTCATTTGTCGTTACTTTCTCGAAGAATTCTAACAGATTTGTCAGGCATGACCTCCCCATGATGAAGCTGTACTAACTCAGCCCTATTTTACCATGCTCTTCCAAGCACTCTGCAATCTTATCCTTAATAATGGACTTAAAATCTTAACAATGACCAAGGTCAGGCTAACCAGTCAATAGTTTCCTGTCTTCTGCTGTGCTCCATTCTTAAACAGGGCTGTACATTAATAATTTTCCAGTCCTCTGGGACCCTCCCTGACTCCAATGATTCCTGAAAGAATTAGAATCAGAATTAGGTTTATTGTCACATGTACTCACGTGAGCATAGTGAAAAGTTTACAAAGTTGCCCCTTATGGCGCCACCTTAGGTATAACAGTACCTTGATGCAGGATTTTAGGAATAAATTTGAAGAATAAAGAGATAGAAAAGTTCAAATTACAATCCTTCCAAGCAGAGAAGACAGAGCAGACAAGTCTGCGCTGGCCTCCAGACTGCTCTGGGACCTCACTTCGTGACTTGTACCTTGTAGTTGGTGGGCAGGCTTTGAGGAGTCAGGAGGTGAGTTACTCGCCACGGTATTCCTAGCTTCCGAGCTAGGTGGGAATGTCCACTGTGAAGAAGGGGAGATGAACCTTCAGGAAGACATATAAAGCCAAAACGAGTTTGAATGGGACCATTGGAATATAACGTGAAACAATGTGATGTAATCCCTTTTGGTAAAAAGAGGAACTATCTAATAAAATGCGAGAGGTTGGGTAGTTCTGGTGTACGAAGGAGTTGAGGTGTCCAAGTTGAGAATCATTAAAAGCGACATTGCAGGTACAGCAAGCAGTTAGGAAAACAAATGGTATGTATCCAGATTATTATGATTCCAGAGAACCAGAGAATAGTCAATGTTGGTCCTTTGTTTAAAAAGAGCAACAAGGATAATCCAGGAAATTATAGGCTGGTGAGCCTTATATCGGTGGTCGGTAAATTATTGGGGAAGATTCTTAGGGACAGGATTTACTCGCATTTAGAGAAGGATGGACTTATTAGAGATAGTCAACATGGTTTTTTGTGGGTGGAGTCTGATCTCACAAATTTGATTGCGTTTTTTGAGGAAGTAATGAAGATGATTGAAGAGGGTAGAGCTTTACTGGACTTTACTGAAGCGTTTGACAAGGTCCATCGTGGTAGGCTGGTCCAGAAGGTTAAGTCACATGAGATTATGGTGAATTGTAAATTGGATACATTAATTGGCTCAATCACAGAAGACAGAGTAGTTACAGAGGGGTGTTTTCTGACTGGAGGTGTTTTGACCAATTCTATTCCATGAGGATCAGTGCTGGGCTCTCTGTTGTTTGTACTATATATGTAAATGATTTGGATGCAATTATAGGTGGTTTGATTAGTAAGTTTGCAGATGACATTAATGTTGGCAAAGTTATGGATAGTGAGGAGCATTATCAAAGTATACAGTAGGATATAGATCAGTTAGAAAGTTGGGTGGAGAAGTGGCAGATGGAGTTTAATCTGGACAAGTGTGAGGAGAGGCAGTTTAGGAAGTCAAACGCAAGAGGAATATATGCAGTAAATGGCAGGATCCTTCGGAGCATTGATATACAGAGGGATCTTGGGCTGCAAGTCTATAGTTCCCTTAAATTGGTAACACAAGTGGATGAGGTGGTAAAGAAGGCATACAGCATGCTTGCTTTCATTGGTCAGGGCATTGAGTAGAATGGTTGGCAAGTCATGTTGCAGCTGTAAAAGTCTTTGGTCAGGCCACATTCGGAGTATTGTGTTCAATTCTAGTCACCAGACTATTGGAAGGAGGCTTTAGAGAGGGTGCAAATGAGGTTTACCAGGATGTTGCCTGGATTGAAAAGTATTAGTTAAAAGGAGCGGTTGGACAAACTTAGATTGTTTTCGCTAGAGCATTGGACACTGGAGAGAGGGTGTTGTGGGACCTAGCAGAAGTACATAAAATTATGAGGTGCATGGATGGTGCAGATAGTCAGAGTCCTTTTCCCAGGATGGAAATGTCAATTGCTACAGGGCATAGGTTTAAGGTGACAGGGGGTAAGTTTCAAGGAGATGTGTGGGGCAAGATTCTTTTAAATGGAGGGTGATAAGTGCCTGGAACACACTGCCAGGGGAGGTGGTAGAAGCAGATACCATAGCAACATTGAAGGGGCATTCAGACAGATACATGAACAGGCAGGGGATGGATGGATATGGGCCACGAACAGGCAGATGGGAATAGTTTAGAATGACATCATGCTCAGCACAGACATGGTGGGCCAAAGGACCTGTTCAGAAAAGTCAGAACCTTTGGCTGTGCAGCACTCCGTCCCTGATCTTTGACCTGGATATTGTGTTCGATCTTGGAGTTAAACTCATTAATTACTGATGAGGATTGAAGTGAATACGGTTTTGATTTTTTACCACAACCAGTATCCATCGCACACAGACTTAGGAGTGATTGTCAGCGCTGTCCCCTGCCCCAAACACCACTGGCCCCTGTAGCAAGTACTGAGGGGGACCGGTCGAGGGGTTGGGCTGTGTCTACGACATGTGGGTTTACACTCAAGATAATGATGTGTCGGTTGGAAGCTCCTGATAAACCTAAGAAAAAACTGCTAATTATAAAAATGACTAGCAAACGGCTAATGTAAGATTGATTCCAGAATTGGGGAACCAATGTACTGCTCTATCCCTGATCAGCAGCAACGCTTGAGGACTGAGATGGTTAGTGAGGAGACAAGCTGTTCCTCAAATCACCAGCTACAGACAGATGTGGTGCTCCTGCTGTTTATGTCCCACAGTCACCCCTCAATCTCCCCTCCCCCTCATTGTGAAGGCTCCTGTTTACTAGGTTCATTAATCGCTGCATGAAATATTAATGTGTTTTAGGACTTTATTTTTGCAAAATACAAATCTGTGAATGCAAGGAATTGTAGGATGACCTGGTCAGGGAACCATTCATCCCATTTTACCTGTCCTCACTGTTTGCAAGAGCTTTATAATTAGATCCACACCCCACCCGCCCCAGCTTGTGAGCAGTGTGTATTCTTTGATAAGGTTTTCTGAGGTATGAGTATTGATCAGGATTCCCGGCAGAGATTCCCTGCTGTTCTTCAAAGTGTTTGGGTCCATCAGCAGAGGCAGGTAGGAACTGTGTTTAATCTTTCATCTGAAAGATGAAATCGCTGACAGAGCAGCACTCCCTCAGTACTGCAAGAGGAGCATTGGTCTGGATTCTGGGCTTGCCTCTCTCTGGAATGGGTGTTTCTGACTCAGGGGTCAACGTCCAAAAAATATTAAATATAAATATAAGTCTTGGAAGATCACATGTAATTTTTAATCTTCAGTTTCTGGAATGCCTAGGACAACCCTGGAGAATCATATCTTTAACTCAGTGACAATGGAATTGGCTGATTTATTGCCTGAATTTACCCCGTCTACTATTCTGGGGCAAGTCCTGCAATTGTGATGCAACAGAATCGTGGTGGCACGGTGGCTCAGTGGTTAGCACTGCTGCCTCACAGCGCCAGGGGCCTGGGATCAATTCCACCCTCAGGCAACTGTCTGCGTAGAGTTTGCACATTCTCCCCGTGTCTGCGTGGGTTTCCTCCCACAGGCTAGGGGCGGGCTGTGTCTATGAGGTATGGGATTACACTCGAAGATAATGATCGGTTAATGAGCTAAAACATTAAATCTAGTTCTCTGAGATAGTAGGAACTGCAGATGCTGGAGAATCTGAGATAACAAGGTGTAGAGCTGGATGAACACAGCAGGCCAAGCAGGAAGGCTGACGTTTCGGGTCTAGACCCTTCTTCAGAAGGCAGCTCACCACCACCTTCTCCTGTCCCTAGTTGCCCTTGAGAAGGTGGTGGTGAGCTGCCTTCTTGAACCGCTGCAGCCCACATGCTGTGGGTTGACTCACAATGCTAATTGCGAGAGAATTCCAGGATTTTGACCCAGCGACACTGAAGCAAAGGCAAAATACAGTAAATGTTTTATTATCTGGCTCTATGGGACCAGGAGTGCCAGTTAATATTCTAGATATTCAAGAGGCCCACATAATCACTGTAAAAACAGGATGTGGAGGTGCCAGTGTTGGATTGGGGTAGTCACGTGAAAGCATGCACTCAGTAACAGAAACATAATGTGAGGGATTTACACATTACAGTTATACCTACTGTTTAAATCACTCAAATAATAATGCAACTTTGCCTTAAAAATAAAACTTACTGACAGAGAACCTTCTTGCTCACACCCACAGCTGACGACTCGGATATCACAGTAGATTGCAGTATTTGAGGAGAAATTGACTTGAAATTGAATCAACTGTTGATATTTCGTATGGCCGTTTGATTGAACAACAAATATATTGCATTGAGGTAAATAAATTAAGAAACTATAATAATTGGACAGAATAATACAGTAAACTTTGTGGTATTTGAGGTATATAATTCATGCTGGTTTATCAAGGGTTTTGGTTCATAGGGCGCTGGTTAAAACAAAGTTTACTGTGTTTCCAAGTCTGGATGGTGAGTGAGTTCGAGGGGAAGTTGCAGTTGGTGGCGTTCCCATGTATCTGTTCTCATTGTCTTTCTAGGTGGAAGTGGTCTTGGGTTTGGGAAGTTTGGGACCTGCTTTTAATTTGCCAGAATTTGATGAAAGGTCAGACTATAGCTAAAGGACCCAGGTGCACTGTTCAACCTGATCTAGCTTCTGTCCATCAGGTTTGAAGATCACTAGTGAAGGCCAGTTTGTGACCATTCACTCTATGGATGCGGTTTTGACTTGTGTTGGTCCCCAAAGGATATTATGTTCCTCAGGTTTGCCTAGGGAGAGCTGCAACACTTGCATAAACATTTAAAGAAAGCTCGCAATTAGAGAGGAGGAGCTATTAATATTCTGGTAAGATCCTGAAAACATCAGAAAAAGGAGCAGCAGGAAGCCATTCAGCCCTTTGAGCTTGCTATACTGTTTAGTGTGACCATGGCTGATCTCCTACTTCAAGACCACCTCTCATACCATCCATATCCCAATTTCCTTAGTGCTTAAAGATCTATTGATCTCAATGTATGGATCCTCAGAGCCTGGGCTCCAGAATTCCTAAGATTCACCAACCTCTGAATGAAGATATTCTTCCTCGTCTCAGTCGTACCTGGTTGGGT
This sequence comes from Ginglymostoma cirratum, assembly GCA_024137785.1. Taxonomy (NCBI): domain Eukaryota; kingdom Metazoa; phylum Chordata; class Chondrichthyes; order Orectolobiformes; family Ginglymostomatidae; genus Ginglymostoma; species Ginglymostoma cirratum. The sequence continues at coordinate 10,092,652 of JAHRHZ010000060.1, read as the reverse complement.
CCTTTTCCTGTGACTGTGGCCCCATGTTCCTGATTCCCCAGTTTGGGAAGATGGCAAGAGATGGTAGGAGAGACCTGCAGGTCAATCTTTGAATATGGAAGGAAAAGATAAGAAAGCGGCTAGTCATAGTACAAAGAAAGGTTACACCACAAAAGGCCAATCAGCCCATCAAAATCCATGATAGCTCTCTGCAAAAGCATTATAGCTCGGCCCAGTCACCCACCTTTTGCCCACAAACCTGCCATGTTTTGGCTTTTCTGGAGTTCATCCAATTTTTTTTTGAAAGCTCCAGTTGACTTTGCCTCTACCACACTCTCAGACAGAGCATTCCAGATCCCACCCACTCACCGAATGAACGATGGATTTCCTCTTGTCAGCATTGCATCTTTCGCTGATCACTTTAGTCAAGCAGTTTCTCTGGTTCAAAAGGCAGGACAGGGTGGGAGAGTGGTTGAGGCTGAAACACAGTGTTTTCAAGAAAGAGGTGGATAAATCTCTTGCAGCTAAAGGGATCAAATGATATGGGGGAGGAGGCTGGGATTAGAGTATTGAGCTCGAAGAACAGCCATAATCACATTGAATGGTGGAGCAGGCTCGAGGGGTCGAGTGACCTTCTCCAGCTTCTATCTTCTGTGTTTTTATGTTTCATTGGTAAAGGCATAAGCATCCCACACTGGCTGCAGTGCTGGAGTTAGCATTGATGTGGGTGCTAGTATAGACACAGGTGTAGTGGGCCGAATGTGCTTTTCTCTGCACACCAGTTTCTGGTTCTATATCGGTTGACGGCATTTTAAAACCCATTTTGTGTAAAGAGTTTTGCGCTGTTTGGGAGCAGTAATGAGAATGCAAACCTTTCCAACCAGCAAGATAATTCATTCTTGGAGAGTGTGGGCACAGTTTTCCAGTGAGCAGGTGTGAAAGGCAAATCCATTTCTGTCGCAGCTTAACACATCGCCCCCTTCATTCATCGCCATGATTACCTGCTCGGAAATGAAGATCAAAAGTCAGAGGAAGAATTGAATTAAAACCCCACTTTTTTTATGCTGAATCAATTCATACTTTTAGCGTTGCAGTGTGCACCAAGGGTCAGCATTCAATCACAGACAATCATTGCTGAGCTTTACTGTGGCCCAGGGACACTTTAAGACTGTGCAATGAGAAGAATTAGATCCTAATTGGAATTTTAAACCTTCAAGCCCCCTCTTCCCAACCTGCACCCAACTCACTTTGAAAGTGATAATAGGTACTGCAGATGCTGGAGAATCCGAGATAACAAGCATGGAGCTGGATGAACACAGCAGGCCA
>JAHRHZ010000060.1:10056657-10081347 GCA_024137785.1 Ginglymostoma cirratum | reverse complement strand
TCAGAGGAGCAGGAAAGCTGACGTTTCGGGCCTAGACCCTTCTCCTAGACCCTTTTCTGAAGAAGGGTCTAGGCCTGAAACGTCAGCTTTCCTGCTCCTCTGATGCTGCTTGGCCTGCTGTGTTCATCCAGCTCTACACCTGGTTATTGCCAATTCCTGGTGATATTTTTCAGACTGGATTTTAAAGCCTGGACCTATTTGTTCTCCCAGGTGAGATGTAAAATGTCCCAAAGCAATGTTTGGAGGAAAAGCGGAGAAGTTTCCAGACTCAATCCTTGGCAACTATTTATCCACACAAAAAAAACACATGAACCTGAACTATTTAACACATTTCTGATTGTGGAGCTGGCTTTGAGCAAAGTGGATGCCATGATTCCTCCTTTACAATAGTAATTATACTTTCAAAGTAATTCATCAGCTGTAGGGCACGTGGAGATGTTCTGGAGTTGTGAAACGTGGAATGTTAGTTAATGCAATTGTTCTGTTTCATTTGCAGTTCTGACCCCAGTCCAGTTCCAAATGAATTTTTTTCTTCCTTTATTTATTCACAGGATGAGGGCATCGCTGGCTAGGCTAACATTTATTGCCCATCCCTAATTGCCCAGAGGACAGTTATGAGTCATCATTAGTGGGTCTGGAGTCACATGTAGGCCAGACCAGGTAAGGGTGGCAGTTTCCGTCCCTAAAGGACATTAGTGAACCAGATGGAGCTTTCCGACAATGGATTCATGGTCATCATTAGACTCTTATTTCCAGGTATTTATTGATTTCAAATTCCACCATCTGCCGTGGCAGAAATCGAACCCAGGTCCCCAGGACATTACCTGGGTCTCTGGATTAACAGTCCAGTGATAATATCACTAGGCCATTGCCTCCCCCTCAGTAGTCTTACCAGCACATGCAGTGGAGTCGACTGAGGACGCTGTTGGGGAATTAATGCTGTTAGCCCCATTACTAGAGTGGTTTGGAGTATAAGTTCACAAAATTTCAATATTTCAAGTGAGTGACAGATGGAATTCAGTGAGTGAAGTCATCCAATTTCGATTTAATGCAAGAGGATATTGATAGTAGATTAGATGTTTTTTATTTATTTAGGGGATGTGGGCATCGCTGGCTGGGCCCAGCATTTATTGTCCATCCCTAGTTACCCCTTGAGAAGGTGGTGGTGAGCTGCCTTCTTGAACCTCAGCAGTCCGTGTGCTGTAGGTTGACCCTCAGTTGCTCTTAGAAATTCCAAGATTTTGACCCAACGACAGTGAAGGAATGGATATATATTTCCAAGTCAGGATGGTGAGTGGCTCGGAGGGGAACTTACAGTGGGTGGTCTTCCCATGTATCTACTGCCCTTGCCCTTCTAGATGGAAGTGGCTGTGGGTTTGGAAGGTGCTGTCTGAGGATCTTTGGTGAGTTTCTGCTGTGCATCTTGTAGATAGTACACACTGCTGCTACTGAGTGTCGGTGGTGGAGGGACTGGATCCTTGTGGATGCGGCGCCAATCAAGTGGGTTGCTTTGTGCTGGATGGTGTCAAGCTTCTTGAGTGTTGTTGGGGCTGCACTCATCCAGGCAAGTGGGGAGTATTCCATTACATTCCTGACTTGTGCCTTGTAGATGGTGGACAGGTTTTGGGGAGTCAGGAGGTGAGTTACTTGCTGCAGGATTAGATTAGGTTAGATTTGATTTGATTTATTGCTGCTACATGTACCGAGATACAGTGAAAAGTGATGTTTTGCATGCTATACAGGCGGATTGTACCATACAAAGTACATTGGGGTAGCAGAACAGAGTGCAGAATACAATGTTACAGCTGCAGAGAAGGTGCAGAGAGAGAGCTCAACATTAGCATTTGAGAGGTTCATTCAAAAGTCTGATAACTGCGAGAAAGAAGCTGTTGTGTATGGTATGTCTATTCAAATTTTTCCTGCTCTTGTAGCCATTGTATTTGTATGGCGAGTTCAGTTGAGTTTCTGGTCAATGGTAACCCTCAGGATGCTGATGTCAAGGGGTGATGATTAGATTGCCTCTTATTGGAGATGGTCATAGCCTGGTAATTGTGTGGCGCAAATGTTACTCGTCACTTGTCAGCCCAATGGGCAAAGTTGGAGCAGTTGGATGTTAAATTAAGCACGTGTGAGGTTATCCATTTTGGACAAAAAGGATAGATCAAGGTATTGTTTTTTAGAAGGCACCAAGTTGAATGCAGCGAATATCCAGTAAGATTTGAGGGTTCCAGTGCATAGCTCTTTAAAATGTCAGAAACAGATGCGGAAATCAGTCAGGTAGGCTGGTGGAATGCTGGCCGTCATATCCATAAGGCTGGAGTATAGGGATGCAGACATTATGCTGCAGATACACGGCATGTCCTCAAAGCTCATTGATGAAAGGAACGCCGTGACCTAGAGATTAGGGAATCTCTAACCCAAGATGACCCAAACTGAAGAAGTATCCACAAAGATGCAACAGTTTTGAGCATTATTGAACAGCCCCAGGTGGTAGCCAAGTATAAACAAAGGAAGGGACACATCAAGAGAGATAGTAGGACCTGCCGATGCTGGAGAATCTGAGATAACACAGCAGGTCAGTCAGCATCAGAGGAGCAGGAAAGCTGACGTTTTGGGTCTGGACCCTTCTTCAGAAATGATTTCTCAAGAAATGTCCCGGCCGGAAACATCAGCTTTCCTGCTCCTCCGATTCTGCCTGGCCTGCTGTGTTCCTCCAGCTCTATACCTTGTCATATAAAGGGACACATCACAACTTGAGTATCACACCCATCCAGCTCTTCAAAACACCACATGTCCCACCTGCCCACGGTATGGCATATCCATCACTTGCATAACACCAGAGCGAGGGAAAGTCATTCATGCTCCTGAGGGACAGTCAAAGATGAAGAAGAGTTAGGAACTGAGAAAGCTTCATGGAATGTTTATCCTTACCCCAGAAGGATGAGAATACAAGAGACTTGTCAGTTTTAGCTATTGTACCTCAGGAAGAATAGATTGACCTTGTAATAGATACACACGAGTTCATCAGAATGGCTTTAGGTCATATCTGAGTAAAAGAACTGAACAATATCGACAGATTACATAGAATTAGGTTGGCATTTTTTAATTTCACAGATCTCAAAGTGGCACAATGCCATGAAGACAGCTAGATGATATCATGAGGTTGACCATCCTACTTTCTATACATTGAGTTAGCTGTCAGCCTGCTTACCTATCAGATAATAGCTAGACAACCATGTATATAATGAAATAGCAATTTAAGTAAATATAAAACCCAAACTGTACATATAAGTCTGAGACATATATTTGTGTACACAGTCAATTGTTAATAAACTTCCAGACATTTGACTTTGTGTGAACCCACCCAAACAGTGGTAGCGAATTGGTACCAAAATGGCAGCTATGGAAATTTATTTTTGTAGCAGCCTCCTATTACCTGTTCAAGCTCAGATCTGATGTCAATGACCCAGATGACATTGCTCACATTGCACTGAAGCAAGAAACATTTGTGTGACTTTTCTCTCGCTCTGTTTCTTTTTTGAAAGTGAGGTTGCAGCTAATTCAATTTGAAAAAATGAGACAATTAAAATAAATGTGCTGAAAGGACAGCACCAAATTACGAAAACATTCCTTGAATGAAATGCAACAAAATACAGGATAGAATCACTAAAGAAAGAACTTTATATCGAAAAGCCTTACCTGTGTCCAGACAGTAATTCTGCCATCTGGCTTGGAAAATTAAAACAAAGGTACAATGCCCTTTTTGATGTAAATACCTCCTATAGGTTCCAGCTTTCAACTCTTGAAGTTACAATCTTTAAAACACAATGAGAGAAGAAAAACAAAATCAAAGAGAGAACCAATCAAAAACAAAGCTAGAAGTACAGGTCCTTTCTTTTCTGCCAATTTAAAAGAGCACTAGGAAGTACAAAGAATGAAAAGCAAACAGCTACATGTGGTTGGCAATATAGTGACCACATACCTGATTTCTAATTATTCAAAGAGAGACAGAACATTCATATTATGTTTTAAATCATTTTTATTCAATCACGTGATGTTGGCATCTCTGACTGGGCCATCAATTATTGACTGTTCCTAGTTCCACTTGAGAAGATTGTGCCTTCTTGAACTGCTGCAGTCCATGTAAGTCAACCCACAATGCCTCTAGGGAAGGAATTCCAGGATTGTGACCCAATGGCAGTGAAGGAACGGTGATGTATTTCTAAGTCAGGAAATATATGTAGAACAACAAATCACAGAAAAGGAAAGACAGGTTGTCAAACATCTTATTGCTTTGGAGAATTAAGGGTTCAAAGTGATGACTACAAAGATCCAGACAAGAATTCTCAAGTCATGGGAGACCAAATTAATGATAGGGTCAACTTCAGGATACATAGAAAAAAATTAAAGTGCTGCGGATGCTGGAAATCCGAAACAAGAACAGAAATTGCTGGAGAAATTCAGCATGCCTGGAAGCATCTGTAGAGAGAAGGCAGAGTTAATGTTTCAAGTCCCATGAACCTTCTTCAGAACTCAGGAAATTCTTGAGTTGACTTGAAATGTTAACGCTGCTTTCTCTCCACAGATGTTGCCAGACTTGCTGAGTTTCTCCAGCACACTGTTTTTTGTGTCAATGTTCTGGGGAAAGGGATCCCTACGGCAGATGATGGAATTTGAAATCGGTAAAAATCTTGAATGTGGAGTTGGCTCAATGACGACGATGAAACCTTTATCAATTGTTGTAAAAGCCCAACTGGTTCACATAAGTCCTTTAGGGAAGAAAATCCGACCCGGTCCAGCCCACATTGACTCCAGATCCATAGTGATGTAATTTACTCTTACCTGCTCTCTGGGATAATGAGGGATGGGCAATAAATGCCAGCCTAGCCATCGATGCCCACATCTCTGATGATGTTCAACCTGGCAAGGACCCAGCTTACAAGTATTCACATTCAGGACAGATGTCATTACCTGCTGATTCCTGACTTCTGGAATTGTCATAAAAATCAAAGGTTTAACCAAATTACACAAAGTGCCCAGTTTTCCTGCCTGATGAGTTCAGGCAGGAAAACACTGACCGGGTTCCTGCACTTAGCAGGAAGATATGATCGATTACAAATAAACGAGTGTTGAACAGTTCTAAAGAAGAGTCACATCCGACTAGAAACATTTCCTCTGTTTCTATCTCCACTGCTGGACCTGCTGGGTTTCTCCAACATTCTCTTTGCTTGTTTTGTCATAAGTAATTCTTCTATAGTGTAAAGTTTTACAATTATTTTAGACGAGAACTATCTATGATGTGAAAACAAAATTGTTACAGTACAATAACACTGGACAGAACAAAACTAATTGCTGAGAATTCAATAGCAGACCTGTTGCAGTAACAAGAAACAGGAATGCTTAAGGAATTCTCACCAAAAGCTGTATCAGTAAATGAAGTGAGAAATAAAACGATTCAAATTCCATCATCTGCCATAGAATCATAGAATCCCTACAGTGTGGAAACAGGCCCTTCAGCCCAACAAGTTCACGCTGACCCTTGGAGCATCCTGCCCAGACCCATCTCCCCTAAGCTACACATCCCTGAACACTATGGGCAATTTAGCATGGCCAATCCGCCTAGCCTGCACATCTTTGGACTGTGGGAGGAAACCAGAGCACCTGGAGGAGCAGACATGGGGACAATGTGCAAACTGCACACTCCCGAGAGTGGAATTGAGCCCGGGTCCCTGGCGCTGTCCGGCAGCAGCGCTGACCACTGACCAGGGATCCCTTACCCCAGAACATTGACACAAAGAACAGAGAATGCTGGAGAAACTCAGTAAGTCTGGCAACATCTGTGGAGAGAAGCAGAGTTAACATTTCAAGTCAACTGAAGACTGTGGTCCCCCAAAACGTAACAAGTTCTTACTGAACTGGAACTGGCAAGCCTGAACATTTTATTGCAAAAAGAGAAAAGAGATTTTCTTATTCTTCTAATCAAGAAGGCAATCTAATAAAGATATTAAAAGATACCGCAGTGAATCAGTAGCTGGTGCTGCTGCTTAGATTGGAATGACTGGTTTGCAATGGACGGTGATGCCAACAGCATGGATTTAATTTCTACACCAGCTGAGGTTACCATGAAGGACTCTCCTTCCCAACCTCTCCTCTCACCTGAGGCATGGTGACCTTTAGGTTAAGCCACCACCGGTCCTCTTTCTCTACAATGACAGGGCAGCCCTACGGCCTAGTAGGACTGTGGCAACTTTGCCTTTTCCTCCCTCAGTCCTGAAGAAGGGTCACGGGACCTGAAATGTTAACCTGCTTTTTCTCCACCGATACTGCCAGACCTGCTGAGTTTGTCCAGCAATTGCTGTTTTTGTTTCAGATTTCTCACATCAGTAGATCTTTGTTTTATTTAATCTTTACATTTACTGACTGATGATACAAATTGTCTTCCAGAGGGATTATTGAAGGGAAAAAAAATTGAGGTGTCATTAACAGTGCTATAGGCAGCACCTACTCAGCAATAACCTGCTCAGTGACGCCCAGTTTGGGTTCCGTCAGGGCCACTCAGCTCCTGATCTCATTACAGCCTCGGTTCAAACATGGACAGAAGAGCTGAATTCTAGAGGTGAGGTGACAGTGACCCGTCCTTGATATCAAGGCTGCATTCGACTGAGTGCAGCATGAAGGAGCCCTAGCAAAACTGGAATCAATGGGTATCGGGGGCAAACTCTCCGGTGGTTGGAGTCATACCTGACTCATAGGAAGATGGTCATGATTGTGGGAGGTCAGTCACCTCAGCTCCAGGATATCTCTGCAGGAGTTCCTCAGGGTAGTGTTCTCGGCCCAACCATCTTCAGCTGCTTCATCAATAACCTTCCCTCCATCATAAGTTCAGAAGTGGGGATGTTCGCTGATGATTGCACAATGTTCAGCACCATTCGTGACTCCTCAGATACTGAAGCAGTCCGTGTTCACATGCAACAGGATCTGGACAATATCCAGGTTTGGGCTGAAAAATAGCAAACACCCTCTCAATTGAGAGAGAATCTAACCATCTTTCCCTGATGTTTCAGCACATTACAATTGCTGAGTGCCCCACTGTCAGCATCCTGAGGGTCACTATAGACCAGAAGCTGAACTGGATGCGCCAGTAAATACAATGGTGACAAAAGCAAGCAGAGGCTAGGAATCCAGCAGCGAGTAACTCACCTACTTACTCCCTAAAACCTGTCCATTATCTACAAGGCACAAATCAGGAGTGTGATGGAATACGCCCCACTTGCCTGGATGTGTGAACCTCCAACAAAACTCAAGAAGCTTAACACCATCCAGGACAAAGCAGCCGCTTGATTGGCACCACATCCACAAGGATCCATTCCCTCCACCACCGACGCTCAGTAGCAGCAGTGTGTACTATCTACAAGATGCACTGCAGAAATTCACCAGAGATCCTCAGACAGCACCTTCCGCACCCACAACCACTTCCATCTAGAAGGAGAAGGGCAGCAGATACATGGGAACATCATCACCTTCAAGTTCCCCTCCAAGCCACGCACCATCCTGACTTGGAAGTATATCTCTATTCCTTCACTGTCGCTTGGACAAAATCCTGGAATTCCCTCCCTAAGGGCATTGTGGATCTATCTACAGCACCTGGACTGCAGCAGTTCAAGAAGGCAGCTCACCACCACCTTCTCCAGGGGTAACTAGGGACGGGCAATAAATGCTGCCCAGTTAGTGACACCCACATCCTCAAGTGAATAAAGAAAACTCTATTTTCCACCTACCCTGGGTATCCCAGGAATGGAGGAAGTTCTGAGGAAGGGTCACTGGACCCGAAACGTTAACTCTGTTTTTTACTTCACAGATGCTGCCAGACCTGCTGAGCTTTTCCAGCGCCTTCTGTTTTTGTTCCTGATTTACAGCATCTGCAGTTCTTTCGGTTTTTACTGGGTATTCCAGTTGTTCCTGCTCAGCCCCCTGTGTGTCTTGTCATCCTCTACCAGCCCTCCCTAACAGTGACAACTCAACCCAAATGCCTGGAGCAGCCTCTGGATCTCCTGAAACTCTCCCATTAAAAACATCACTTATGAACTAAGCCTGTGCTTGGCTCCTGAACACTGTCTCTCTGGGTTTTGCTCTGCAACACTTTTCAATTATTTTAACCAACTGCAAAGTACCATATGACATTTTCCTACTTCCATGCTGACATATAATTGCAAGTGGTTGTAATTATATTTCTTCATGTAATTAAATTTCTATACAGTGCATGGCATTTCCCCCTCCCCCTCTGTCCTGTTCCCTGACTCCAATTATACTCCCATCATGTGGCCTTTACCTCAGACACTGCTGAAAGCCCATGGCTGATGAAAGGCAAGACATTTCAACACATCACAGGGGTCCCCTTCAGTCATTTAACTTCCAATTGATGCTGTCTTTTCAGATCCTGAGGAGAGGACTGTGACCTGATTCTCAATTCCCTCCCTTATCTTTACTTTTATCCCCAGGGGTGTGAATGATGTTGGTAAGTCCACAATTTCTCACCCATCCCTTGAGAAGATGATGGTCAGCTGTTTCCTGGAACCATTGGAACAAATGTCAACATAACAGGTTTCCCGTGCGAAATTGAAGTGGAACATACGACAATGATGCAACCTCGGCACTGACCCTCCGACAGTGCGACACTCCCTCGGTACTGACCCTCCGACAGTGCGGCGCTCCCTCGGTACTGACCCTCTGACAGTGCGGCGCTCCCTCGGTACTGACCCTCTGACAGTGCGGCGCTCCCTCGGCACTGACCCTCCGACAGCGCGGCGCTCCCTGAACTCTACCAAATGTAATTTATTATTTAATTCTGCGAAGCAGCTTGAGACATGTTTCTATGCTAAAGGAGCTGTATGAATGCAGTTGTCTTTTTGAGTTTAGGATCGACTGTCACCTCAAAAAAATTGCTTTCTCTTTTGATCCTTGGAGTGAATCCATTGGGAGCACAAACTGGGATGTGATGGTTTAAGATATGAGCTTCACTTCATCTGTTATTCTGTGTTGGAAGGTGTCCAGCTGTTCACTGACATTCTCTGAATGACAGAGATGTCTCCAGGCCAAGTTAGCAAACAAAGACAATGATGCAAATCTCGGATAGCTGCCTCTCTCGGGTTTAGTATAAACTGTATGTGCCGAACCGTTTATGTGGGGATGTCTGTGTCTGTGTGTGTGAACACCTGTACATTTGTGTTTTTGTGTAACTGCGTATTGTGTAAATGTGTGAATTGTACACGTGTGTGTAGGTATTCTTGTGTGCCCATGACTTTGTGTTCCTGTATGCGTGTGTTTGTGTATGCATAAGTGTAAATGTGTTTGTGTGTGTGTCAGTGTCTGGCTATTAATGTGTGAGTGTGTCTAATTGTATGTGTGTGTTTATCATAGTCCTGGAGTCATATAGCACAGAAATAGGCCATTTGGCCTCTGTGTCTATGCCGACCAATAAACACCAAACAACACTAATCCCACTAACCTGCATTTGGTGCGTTGTCTAATATGCCCTGGCATTTTAAGTGTTCATCTTAAACGTGTGAAAGTACCTGCCTCCACTACCCTCTCAGGCACCACGCTCCATATTTCTACCACCCTGTGAGTGAAAAAACACTTTTCCTTCGATCCCCTCTAAACTACGTAATTCTATCTACCTCAATCAGATCCACACCCACCCCGCCAACTCCATCAGCCTCTTCTGCTCCAGAGAAAACAAGCCCCAGCCCATCCAGTGTCTCCTCATCACTGAGACTTTCCATCCCAGGTAACACCCTGGTGAATCTCCTCTGCACCCTCTCCAGTGCAATCACATCTTTCCAATGCTATGGGGACCAGGACTGCACAGTCTTCCGAGCTGGTTTGTTGTTTTGCAGACATTTCGTTGCCATGCTTGGTAACATCCTCAGTGCAGCCTCTGACGAAGCGTCAGTGTGTTTTCCTGCCTGGTTTTTAAACTCTGGGGTCTGTTGAGATGAATTGCCTCACCTCCAGGTTTCCCCCGTAGTGGAATGTATACGGGGTCGAGTTCAATGTGTTTATCAATAGCATGCTTCCTGGAGTGCCATCCTTCTAGGAATTCTCGTGCCTGTCTCTGCCTAGGCTGTCCCAGAATCTTGGTGTTGTCCCAGTCGAAGTCATGGTTCTCCTTGTCCATGTGGATTGAGATGAGTGAGTATTGGTCATGTCTTTTTGTAGCCAGTTGGTGTTCATGTACTCTTGTTGTAAGTTTCCTTCCTGTTTGTCCGATGTAGTGTTTCTCACAGTCTCTGCAGGGGAACTTGTAGATGACATTGGTCCTGTCCATGGTGGGGAGTGGGTCTTTAGTTCGGGTGAGCACTTGTCGTAGGGTTGATGTGGGCTGTGTGCCAGTCTGATGCCCAGCGGTCGTAGGAGTCTTGTGGTGAGTTCTGACGTGTTCCTGATGTAGGGTAGTGTGGTGAGTGTGTCGGGGCGTGTAGAATCTTTCTGATGCTGTTCCTGTAGGCATCTCCTGACCCAGTTCTTTGGCTATCCATTATCCTTGAACACTTGGAAGAGGTATTCCTCCTCCTGTTGGCGTAGTTCTGTGTTGCTGCAGTGTGTTGTTGCCCTTTTAAATAGTGTTCGCACGCAGCTTCGTTTGTGTGCGCTGGAATGGTTAGTATTGAAGTTCAGTACCTGGTCTGTGTGTGTGTACTATGTACACCGAAAAACCACACACACAGACCAGGTACTGAACTTCAACAGTAACCATCCCAGCGCACACAAACGAAGCTACATCCAACTGGGACGTGCAAACCATCCAAAGAGAATACCACCCAGATGCACTTCCTGCTATCCCTGTAACTCCACGTTAACAAAATGCGAAATCACCCTAGTGCGCAAATCGCTGGACTCTTTGGGGTAATTTAACATGGCCAATCCATGTAACCTGCATATCTTTGGAATGGGAGGAAACCAGAGAACATGGAGGAAATCCACACAGATACACAGATCCCAATTTTCAAACCTTCTAATTTTTTCCCTCTACATTCATATCCAAGTCTAATATGTATAACAGGCAGCAAAGGTCCCAACACCAAACCCTGTGATGTACCACTGGTAACAGGCTTCAAATCACAAAAACATCCCTCCACCTTTGCCTCTTATTTGTAAGCCACTTTGGATCCAGTTTGCCAACTTACCGTGGATACCATGGAGCAAGGAGGTAATGTTAGAGATAGTAAGAACTGCTGATGCTGGAGTCTAAGATAACACAGTGTGGAGCTGGAGGAACGCAGCAGGCCAGGCAACATCAGAGGATCAGGAAAGCTGATGTTTTGGGTGGGGACCCGTCTTTAGAAATGGAGGAGGGGAAGGAGGCTCTGAAATAAATAGAGAGAGGAGGGGTGGGGCTGGGGGAGGTAGGTTGGATGGTGATAGGTAGGTACAGGTAGGGAGTCGTGGGGATTGGTCAGTGAGGTGGGAGGAGTGGACAGGTGGGAGAGAAGACGGACAGGTCAAGGAGGTGGGGATGAGAGGGAGGGTTGGTCATGGGATGAGGCTGGAGGTGGGGAGTTTTTGAAGCTTGTAAAGTCCACATTGAGACCATTGGATTGTAGTACAGAGCGTTGGTCTGGCCACAGCTGGAGCACTATGCAGTTCTGGTCACCTCACTACAGGAGGGATGTGATTACACTGGAGGGGGTTACAGAGGAGGTTCACCAGGATATTGCCTGGGATGGAGAAATTGAGCTGGAAGGAGAGATTGGATAGGATTGTTTTCTCTAGAGCAGAGAAGGTTGTGGGGGGATATGATTGAGGTGTATAAAATTATAAGGGGTACAGATAGGGCGAATAGAGAGCAGCTGTTGCCCTTGGTTGAGGGGTCAATCACATGAGGGCATAGTTTTAGGGTAAGGGGCAGGGGATTCAGAGGGGATTTGGGAAAAAAATGTTATCAATCAGCAGATCGTAGAATTCTGGAATGCACTGGCTGGGAAGGTTGTGGAGGCTGGAAACCTTACAACCTTTAAAAATATTTGGATGAGCATTTCAAATATCACTTGCCTGTCTCTCTGGTACAATAGGTTAGTGTGTTTGGTTGTTAAGTGGAAGGTTCAAGGTTCAAAGCCACCCAGAGACCAAAGCCTACCTCACTTTTGGATGGCACGGTGGCTCAATGGTTAGCACTGTTGCCTCACAGTGCCAGGGGACCTGGGTCAATTTCACCCTCGGGCGACTGTCTGTGTGGAGTTTGCACATTCTCCCCATGTCTGCGTGGGTTTCCTCCCACAGTCACAAAGATGTGCAGGTTAGGTGGATTGGCCATGCTAAATTGCCCGTAGTGTTCAGGGATGTGTAGATTAGGTGGGTTATAGGGGAATGGGCCTGGGTGGGATGTTCTGAGGGTCAGTGTAGACATGTTGGTCTGAAGGACCTGTTTCCACACTGTAGGGATGCTATGATCTATAGTAACATTCAAGGATATGGGACATGTGGAGGAAATTAAGATTAATGCACCTTTTGTGGTAGTTATGGCAGTACGGACTCAATGGGCTGAAGGGTCTTTTGGTACTGTATGAATCTAAAAAGAACACACACATCACTAAAATGAGGAACAACAAAAATGCCATTTGTCTCATTTCTTGAAAGTGAAACTGATAAGCTGTTGCAATATTTGGCAGCTGCACAGCAATCCTTTATTTCTTTTGCTTCTGGTACTGAGACAGTTTGAAACCTGTTTGCTCTGTGTGTGTGTGTGTGTGTGTGTGTGTGTGTGTGTGAGAGAGAGAGAGCCAGAGACAGATGAAGGCTGGCCCACGATCCAGGGAAATAATTTTGCAAGCATTTTCTCCTGCAGAGCCATTCATGGAATTTCAAATTCTCCAGATGTCAGATATTGATTCAGGACCCTGTGTGAAAACATTCCAGCAGTTACTCTTAATTCAGGAGCAGAGTCCCTCGTGTTTAAATGCCCTGGAGTTATTCTCAGAAGCACGTTCAGCTGGGTTTCCTTCTGGGAGAAAGGATATTGCCTGAAGTTGTACCAGCTTGGCTCATTTTCACCTTCAGGAAAATTGCATTGAACCAGGAAAAAAAAATGTACTTTTTTTAAAGTGATGGTTACCGTGGGCGAAGCAAAACGCTTCATAACCTTGCCAAGCCACTCACCATCCTGACTTGTAAAGATATCGCTGTTCCTTCACTGTCACTGGGTCAAAATGCTGGCACTCCCTCCCTAATGGCATTGTCAACCCACAGTACATGGACTGCAGATTAAGAAGGCAGCTCACCACTACCGTCTTAAGGGGCAGCTAGGGACAGGGAATAAATGCTAGCCCAAACTGGGACACTCGACATTCTTTGAAAGAAGGGAATACAGAAAAAGAAACTCTATGTGTTTCTTGAGTTTAGCCTTTGGTTACTTGTTGCCCTTCTCAGGGACGTGGGGACCTTTGGCTCCCCTTGTGTTAACGTCCTCAGGGTAAGTAGATAGAAATTGGAGATAATTGAAAGGAACAACAAGACCTCCCATGAATAAAGCAGAGCACCTCTCCTGTGCTAGAATGCAGCCTGGAATATTAATAGCAGTGTTGGTAAAACATTTTTCAATTATTCATTTCAATTTTAGAACATTTTTAATATTGCACAAGGTCAGAGAAATGTCCTGCGATGGAACTGTTTAACCTTTACAGTGCTAAATGCTGTTGATAAAAAAGGAAGGTGCATTCCCGTAGCTCCTTTCACATCATTAGGATGTCTCAAACTGAAATACTTTTCGATGCACAATCACTGCTGCAATCTAAGAAATTCAGCAGCCAATTTGTGCACAGCAAGATCCCATAAACAAAGCAAACGTGATCAAATCATCTGTTTTTAATGATGCCTGCTCAGGACAATGAGGGGGAGCTCTCCTGCTGATTTTCAAATAATCTCACGGGGTCTTGAGACTGAGAAGCCCTCAATTTGTGCCAGAGATGTTTAGTTGTCCGGAAGGCAATGGCCTCATGCTTTTATTGCTAGACTATTAATCCAGAGACCCAGATAATGTTCTGGGGACATGGGTTCGAATCCTGTTGTGGCAAATGGTGGAATTTGAATTCAATAAATATCTGGAATTAAAAATCTACTGATGACCATTCAACCACCGTCAATTGTCAGAAAAAACCCACCTGGTTCACTAATGTCCTTTCGGGAAGGAAACTGCCATCCTTACCTGGTCTGGCCTACATGTGACTCCAGACCCACAGCAATGTGGTTGACTCTCAATTGCTTTCTGAAATGGACCAGCAAGCCATTCAGTTCAAAGGCAACCAAGGATGGGCAATAAATGCTGGCCAGCCAGCAACACCCGTGACCCGCAGGTGAATAAAACAAAAACACGAACAGGCTCATTTGAACATATCTAAAATGCCATCAGAAACCTACACCTCCCTCAGTGCTAGCTCTGGGTTTTTCACCTTGCTCTTGAAACTTCAGCCTTTGTTCTTGGAAATGAGAGTGTGACTGCACTGAGCTCCAGCTAACGTAGGTGTGTGCTCTTCTTTAAAGTTTAACAATGTGCCTGTCATCCATCTGTGAATCCAAATTGAGCAGTACTGTCCTATTCCTCTGCCCGACTGTGCACAACGGAGATAGCTCCACATTTACAATATGAGAGCTCACTGTACAGAGAGAAGACCCATGGTATCCCAAAGATTCCAAGTGTTAAATTAAATACAACAGCTTCAAGCAGCAGAGACCAGCATCTGTGGTCACTCTTTGTGTCTTGTTAAGGGAATTTCACATGAATTTATCAATAAAGGGCCATTCAGCCCCTCGAGCCTGCCTGGCCATTCAACAAGCTAATCTGCTTGTGTTCTGAATTTCACATTCCTGCCCATGCCATTGATCCCATAACTGGGATCTCTGCACCTCCACTCTAAAAATATTCAATGACACCCCCATACACTACCTTCTGAAACAGCTCCAGAGTCACTCAATCCTTGGGGAGAAAGACATTGCCCCTCATCACTTCTTTGGTAGAGGTTGACAGGAAGGGGCAGGGGAGAAGAGTGAGACAGTGCTCGTTTCGTTTAGTGCAGCAGTCACCCACATATCTCCCCAGTAACTCAAGTTCCATTCCCAGGAGAGAACAGCTGTCTCACAGCTCCAGGGACACGGGTTCAATTCCACCCTCAGGCGACTGTCTGTGTGGAGTTTGCACGTTCTCCCCGTGTCTGTGTGGGTTTCCTCCAGGTGCTCCGGTTTCCTTCCACAGTCCAAAAATGTGCGGGCAGGTGGATTGGCCATGCTAAATTACCCGTAGTGCCCAGGGATATGCAGTCTAGATAGGTTTGCCATCAGAAATGTATGGTTGGAAGGATAGGGGGGGGGGGTCGGGGTGGAATACTCTTCACACGGTCAGGATGGACTTGATGGGCTGAATGGCCTGCTTCTACACTGTAGAGATTCTATGATTCTGTGGTGTGACAGCAGGCCACAGCAGCTAATATAATGCTGCAGCCTGCTCGCCGTTCTCTGATCACCCTGTGCTCTCCCAACAGGCCAGTCAATCAAGCTCACATTGCCTCCATCTTTTTCATTCTGGAGTTTATGAAAACACAAATCCAATTTCCCTTACAAATGAAAATAAAAAAGACTGTCAAATGCACATTTCAATTTTAATATATTCCCTGTTTACCTGACAGGGCAATAAGTAACAGAAAATAATTTGTTACTTTAACTGAAGTGAACTCACTGGTTACCATGTACAAGGGTTTTAGTCATCATGGAGTCCCAGTCAGATCGACTCTGGAATAACTCCACAGAGAATTAGAATCTCTACAGTGTGGAAACAGGCCCTTTGGACCAACAAGTGTACACTGACCCTTGGAGCATCCCACCCAGACCCATCCCCCTATAACCCACACACCCCTGAACACTATAGGCAATTTAGCATGGCCAATCCACCTAGCCTGCACATCTTTGGACTGTGGGAGGAAACCCACACAGACACAGGGAGAATGAGCAAACTCCACACAGACAGTCACCTGAGGCTGGAATCGAACCCAGGTCCCTGGCGCTGTGAGGCTGCAGTGCTAACCACTGAGCCACCATGCTGCCCAGAGGCTGGTATCCTGTCACTGCATCCCCCTGTGTTTACACGCGGAAAGTCCTTGACACTGATCCAACTCCCTCAGAGCCAACTCTCAGAGTGAACCGAACCTCTGACACTCCTGTTTATATCTGTCAGCCAGGGCTCCCTGATTGGACCAGATTAACAGCCTCAATCAGGGAACTCATACCCTATGAGGTCCACCTGGCTGACCTTGTTACAATCACTACATCATTCCCCCTCTGAGTCTGAGAATGTAGGCCTGTTCTTGTTTTATGCAGAAGCTCCTGGGCGATTTGACACCAAGTCAGGTTCCTCCGACTCTGCCTCAATTATAAGTGATATGTAACACAGAGTAGATCACCTCATGTGCCTGGAGCATCTCAGAAGAAATTCATTCTCCTCTTCAGGCATCGACATCCTTCAGCCCAACTCTCCCATGCAGACCTAGTTTCCTGACCTTTCCTAAAGCAGGATTCCAAAGCAAGGATAGAAATTTCAAAAGAAAGGAATCATTCCACTGAGGGCTAATGTGTGTGAGAGGGCACAAAGACCTGCATGGGCTCAGGCTTACAGAAAGTAGACTGTGGGAGATCAGCTGGGAGAGCGTTGCAATGTGTTTCAAACTTGTCAGGGTCGAATCTGGCGTCATGATTGTCAATGATCTGGATCAGCTTCAACCAATTGCAAAAGAGAACAATGGAACTAGGGAATGGAAGCTATGGCAAAGGTAAGGACTTCACTCTTGCCGAAATCCAACTGGAGGAAATTGCTTAATATTGGACAAGCTGCGGTCAAATCAGAGGGACAGACTGGATGAGAAAGGTGGCGATGTTGAAGAGATAGGTTTCACAAGGATCTCCTCTGACGGGCCCAAATGCCGATCATAAGCCAATTCTATTCACTGTAAGTAATTTCAGAAATGGTTAACGAACTGAAAACTGCAAAGGCTGTGGGCCCTGACAACATTCTGGCAATAGCACTGAAGATGAGTGCTCCAGAACTTGTCGCTCCCCTAGCCAAGCTGTTCCAGCACAGTTAAAACCCTGGCATCTACCCTACACTATGGTTAATTGCCCAGTTATGTCCTGTAAATGAAAAGCAGGATAAATCCAACCCAGCCAATTACCATCCCATCAGTCTACTCTTGACCATCGGTAAAGTGATGGACAGTGACAATGTTATAAACTGGACTTATTTTATTAACACCTACTTAATGAAACTCAGTTTGGGTTCTGCCAGGGCCACTCAGCTCCTGCCCTCATTACAGCCTTGGTTCAAACATGGTCAAAAGAGCTGAATTCCAGAGGTGAGTTGAGAGCTACAAACCTTGATATCAAGGCTACATTCGACTGAGTGTGGCATCGAGGAGCCCTAGCAAAACTGGAATCAATGGGTATCAGGGGGCAAACTCTCTGGTGGTTGGAGTCATAGCTGGCACAGAGGAGAATGGTTGTGGTTGTTGGAGGTCAGTCATCTCAGCCCCAGGACATAGAGTCATGGAGTCATACAACATGGAAACAGACCTTTCAGTCCAACTAGTCCATGCCGACCATGTTCCCAAACTAAACCAATCCCATCTGCCTGCATTTGGCCCATGACCTTCCAAACCTTTCTTATTCATGTACTTATCCAAATATCTTTTAGACATTGTAACTGTGCCTGCGTCTACCAGCTCATTCCACGCATGAACCATTCTCTGTGTAAAAAAATTGCCCCCCATGTCCTTTTTAAATCTTTCTCCTCTCACCTTAAAAATATGCCACCTAGTTTTGAACTCTCCTACTCTAAGAAAACGTCTTTGCTGTTCACCTAATCTACTCCTCTCATGATTTTATAAACCTCAATAAGGTCACTCCTCAACCTCCTATCCTCCAGTGAAAAGAATCCCAACCTACCCAGTCTCTCCTTATAATTCAAATCTTCCACTCCCAGCAACATCCTGGCAAATATTTTTTGAACCCTCTCCAGTTTAATAATATCCTTCTTATAGCAGGACAACCAGAACAGCACATGGTACTCCAGAAGAGGCATCACCAACGTCCTGTACAACATCATCATGACATTAAAACTCCAACATTCAAAGGTCCGAGCAATGAAGGCAAGTGTGTTAAATGCTTTCTTAACAACCCTGTCTACCTGTGACACAAATTTCAAAGCCTTATTTAACTGAACCCTTAAGTTTCTCTGCTCTACAGCTCTGCTCAAGGCCCTACCATCAATTGTACAAGTCCTGCCCTTGTTTGTTTTACCAAATTGCAATCCCTTGCATTTATCCAAATTAAACTCCATCTGCCACTCCTCAGCTCATTGACCCAATTAATCAATTTCCCTTTGTAATCTTAGATAACCTTCTTTCACTGTCCACTATACCACCGATTTTGGTGTCATCTGCAAACTTATTAACAATGACTTCTTTATTCTCATCCAAATCATTTAAATAAATGACAAAGAAAAGTGGAACCAACATCGATCCCTGTGGAACACTACTGGTCACAGACCTCCAGTCCGAAAAACAACCCTTCACCACCACCACTCCCTGTCTCTTACTGTCAATCCAATTTAATATCCAGTTGGCAAACTGACCCTGAATCCCATGTGATCTAACTTTACTAAACAGTCTACCATGCAGAACCTTGTCAAAGGCTTTACTAAAGTCCATGTAAACAACCTCTACCGCTCTGCCCTCATCAATCCTTTTGGTTACTTCCTCAAAAAACTCATTCAGGTTTGTGAGACACGATTTCCCGCACACAAAGCCATGCTGACTATACCCCTAATCAGTCCTTGGCTCTCCAATGTATGTAAATCCTATCTTTCAGAATCCCCTCCAACAACCTACCTGCCACTGATGTCAGACTCACAGGTCTACAGTTCCCAGGCTTCTTGTTATAGCCTTTCTTAAATGCAGGCGCGACATTAACCATCCTCCTGTACACTAGCACCTCACCCATGGCTATAGATGATACAAGTACCCACAGTTTCTTCCCTAACTTCCCACAATGTCCTGGGATATATTGGATCAGGTCCCAGAGATTTATCCACCTTTATATTTTCTAAGACCTCCAGCAGTTCCTCTTCTGTAATGGCAAATGTTTTCAAAGCATTAATATTTATTTTCCCAAGTTCCCTAGCCTCCATTTCTTTCTCCATAGTAAAAAATGATGCGATATCTTCATTTAGTATTTCTCCCATCTCCTGAGGTTGAATATATAAATGACATCGTTGATCTTTAAGGAGCCCTGTTTTCTCTGTTGTTGCTCTTTTGCGCTTAATGTTTTTGTAGAATCTGTTTGGATTATCCTTAACTTTGTCTGCCAAGGCTATCTCATATCCCCTCGATCCTGATTTCTGTCTTAAGAATGCCCCTACACTCCGTATACTGTTCAAGAGATTCATTTGATCCCAGTTATCAAAATGTAACATATGATTCTTTTTTACTCTTGACTAGAACCTCAATACCTTTATTCATCCATTGTTCCCTACTCTTCCCAGCTTTACCCTTCACTCTAATAGGAACATAATGTCTCTGAACTTTCATTATCACTCTTTTGAAAGCTTTCTACTTGTCAGTCATCCCTTTTCTGTGAACAATCTACTTCATTCAACTTTTAAAAGTTCCTGTCTCAAACAATTAAAATTTGCCTTACTCCAATTAAGAACTTTAACTTTTATGGAAGGCTTATCCTTTAAAACTAATAGAATTGCAATCACTAGTCCCAAAGTGTTCCACTACTAACACTTCAGTGTCTTGCCCTGCCTTATTTCCTAAGAGAAGGTCAAGTTTTGCTCCTTCTCTAGCAGGTACATCTACGCATTGACAAAGAAAATCTTGAACACATTTAAAAAATTCCTTAGCATCCAAATGTTTAACACAATGGCAGTCCCAGTCGATGCTTGGAAAATTAAAATCCCCTAATATTACAACCCTACTATTCTTACATATACTTGAGATCTCTCTAGATACTTACTGCTCAATTTCCCTCTGATTATTCTGGGCCCTATTGTGCCAATCTAATTAAGGGATCATCCCTCTCTTATTTCTACTTTCTGCCCCTATACTTTCACTAGGCAATCCCTCAGAAATATCCTCTCTAATTACAGTAGTAACGTTTCCCTTAATCAAAAATGCCACTCTCCCTCCTCTCTTGCCTCTCTTCCTATCCTTCCTAAAGGATCTAAAACCAAGAACACTGAGCTGCCAGTCCTGTCCTTCCCTCAGCCAAGTTTTTGTAATAGCTACAGCATCCCAATAAATGTTCTCATACATGCCCTCAGTTCATCAAGACCCCTTAAATTGAAATAAATGCAGTTAATTCTTCAGAGTTATTTCATTCTCTAACTTGCTCTTGTCTGTCTTTTCCAAATAACTTGTTATTTTCTGATTTGGAGCCATCCTCATCTATCTTTCTATTTTTACTGCGACTTCGGATTGACCCCCAAACTTCTCCCAACTAGTTTACAGGCTCCTGAATAGAACTAGCAAATCTCCCATCTAAGATATTGGTCCCTTTCCAGTTCTGATGAAACCCACCCCTTTTGAACAGATCTTTTCTGTCCCAGAAGAGATCCCAATGATTCAAAACTCTGATTCCTTTCACATTGCACTATTTTTTCAGCCATTGATTTATCTGCCTATCTTTTTATTCCTTCCTTAATTAGAACGTGGCACCAGGAGTAAACCAGAGATTACTACCTTTTGAGGTTCTGTTTTTTTAATTTTTTACCTAAACTTTTATATTCACTCTGCAAAGCCTTAACCCTTTCTCTAATTATATCATTCCTACCAATGTGTACAACAACTTCCGGCTTCTCACTCTCCCCTTTGACAATATGCTTCAACTGTTTTGAGACTTGCTTAATCCTGGCACCAAGAAGGTGTTAATATGTTAATACTATCCTAGATTCACACTCACTGCCATGGAATCTCCTGTCTGTGCCCCTGGCAGGAGAGTCTCCAATAACACTTATTCTTTTAGATCTTGACAAACCCTACCTTACATAAAATTCATTCTTAGCGCCCAAGGTCTGACTGCCTCTGAGAGACTCCTCCGAGAGACTATCCTGTTCAACAGCACCCAATATGGAATATCTGTTTGAGCGAAAAATAGCCACAAGAGATTCCTGAACTACCTTCCTGCTTTTCCTGAGAACCATCCATCTTTCTGATCAATCCTGCAGTGTAATCATTTCTCTAAATCTACTGATCATCACACACTGTGTCTCTTGAATGGCCTCAGTAACATTAAACCAACAAAAAAGCTTTCAACAGTACCTCATGTATGAAAATAAACTACCCTTCCTTACCCACAAATGTAATTTAAGCATGTGAAAGCCAAAAAAATTAAGCATATAAATCTTAAACAAAAATCAAGCATTCAGCTGAAACTTTCATCAAAGTACTAATGCTTCCTCCTCAAGTCAAAATGCCACCTCAAGTACGTAATCAGTTTTCAATCTCTGGATAAACATGGTCCTACTCGGGGTAGTGTCCTAGACCCAACCACCTTCAGCTGCTTCATCAATCACCTTCCCTTCACCACAAAGTCAGAAGTGGGGATGTTCGCCAATGATCGCACAGTGTTCAGCTCCATTCGCAGCTCCTCAGACACTGAAACAGTCCGTGTTCAAATGCAACAAGATCTGGACAATATCCAGACTTAGGCTGACAAGTGTCAGTAATATTTGTGCCACCCAAATGTGAGACAATGTTCCTCATCTGCAAGAGAGAATCCTTGACATTTAATGGCATCATATCCAGAGGCTCAACACCATTCAGGACAAGGCCACCTTTATGATCAGCACTGCATCCATGCCCTTCAGCTTTTTGCTCTCTCTACCATTGATACACAGTGCCAGCTGGATGGACCATCCAGACAATGCACTGTGATAAGTCACCAAGGCTCTTTAGCCAACACCTTACAAATTTATGTCTCCACCATTCAGAAGGACAAGGACAGCAGATACATAGGGACACACATTAGAATCTTAGAAATTAGAAGCAGGAGTAGGCCATTCAGCCCCTCAGGCCTGCTCCCCATTCATCACTACCATTGCTAATTATTTAACTCAATTGCCTGTTCGAACTTCTACTGCTTTTCCCACATATCCTTTGATCCCTTTATCCCCAAGTATGATATCCAACTCCTGGGCCCATGGTGTCGGAGTTTGTATATTTGCGTGGATAGAGGATTGATTAACTGTGGAAGACAGAAGGGGCGAACATGTCTAACAAATCTGATTGAGTTTTTTGAGGAGATGACAAGGTATGTAGGTAATGTAGTCTACATGGACTTCAGTAAGGTATTTAACAAGGTGTCACATGACAGGTTGTTTACAAAGTTCATTGGATCCAGGCAATTTTGTCAACTAGATCAAAAATTGTTTTAATACATAACAGAAAGCAGAGGGTGATGGTCAGTGAGTGATTTTGTGACTGGAAGGCTGTGTCTAGTGGTGTACCACAGGGTTCCATGCTGATACATGCTGTTTATTATATACATTAATAAATGCAGGAGGTATCATCACAGACGAAATGAAAGTCGGTGGTGTGGTAAAAAACGAGGAGCACAGCCTCAGAAACCAGGACAATAGAAAGGGCAATGTTTGCCAATATCCACAACTGTGAGCAATGACGCATGTGAACTAACCCAGAAATGCAAATACACATCTCCAATGACAATATGTCATCACATAGAATTTACGTCAGACATCATATACACATGGCACAGTGCACAAAGAACATGTACTTTTGAAATGGGGTTCAGCACTGGGACTGAGGACAGGAGTGGGGAGGGAATCAGGGAGCAAGGAAATTGAGGGAGGGGGAAGGAATTGGGGGTAGGAAGGAATTCCCTAAAGTGAAGAGGGATTGAAGATTAGGACGGGGTGGGAGTGAGGAATTTGGGGTTCATTATCAAAGGAAAGAATTACTGACCTTGGAGGCAGTTCAGAGAATGTTCACTAGCCTGGTCCTGGTTATAGACGGATTGCTTTATGAGGAAATGTTGAATAGGTTGGGTCTGTAGTCTTTGGAGTTTAGAAGAATGAGAGGAGACCATAGTAAAACATATAAGATTCTTAGGGAACTTGACAGAGTGGCTGTGAATATTTCCTCTTGTGGGAGAGGCTAGGCCCAGAGGGCATAATCTCAGAATAAGGGTCACACATTTAAGACTGAGAAATGGAGGAATTTCCTCTCTCAGAGGGTAGTGAATCTGTGGAATTTTTTACTGCAGTGGGCTGTTGAGGTTGGGTCATAAGTATATTCAAGGCTGAGACTGACAAATTTTTAATCAGTAATGGTATCAAGGGTTATGAGGAAGAGGCAGAAAAGTGGGGTAGAGGATTATCAGGTCAACCATAGTCTCATTCAGTGGCAGAGAAGACTTGCTGGTCTGAATGGCCTACTTCTGTTCCTATATCTTATGATCTCCTGGTCTTTTCGCCATTACTAAGTATGCCTCCAAGCCACTCACCATCCTGACTTGGAAATATATCACCGTTCCTTCAGTGTTGCTGGGTCAAAATCCTGGAAGTCCCTCCCTAAGGATATTGTGAGTCAACCCACAAAGGATGCAGCTGTTCAAGAAGGCAGCTCACCACCACCTTCTCAAGGGGCAACTAGGGATGGGCAATGATGCACACGTCTCCTCAAAGGATAGTAATTAAAGTGCATTCTCATCTGCCACTGTACTTTGTATGATGCAGCCGTGAGGTAACAACTAGATTAGAGATGATCCTTCTATTCCTTTCTTCTTTACCTATTGGGACACTTTTCCTTAAATGAATCCAAACTATTCACTTCAGTGACTGCTTGTGAGCAACAGTTCCAACCATTGTGTGTAATTATATGTTTGAATATGTTACGTTTGTGAGAATGTACATCCTGATTGTGAGACCTACTGTTTGAAAAGGATTCAAGTTGTGAAAATCCTCTCTCTGTAAAAGGAGTCCCCGATGGGGACACTCTCTCTAAAAGCGGTGTCTGATGGGGAGGCTATAAAAGGGGAACCTGACAAGGGCCTTTATTCAAGCTGAATTCTCTTTTGAGTTGGTCTGTTCAATTGTTACAGACTGAGAATTGTATGAAGATAAACCTAGGTGTGAAATCATCAAGATTTTAATTTGATTTGAGAGGAAAGATTAAGCAAGACAGTTTCAACATTAGGAAATTGAGAGGGCTAGTCTCCTATGAGAATTGATAAACTCAAAAGCTTTGTAATCCAATTAATATGCTTCTTAATCTCTGACACAACAAGGAAATTACAAACCTTTATAAAACAATAACCTTTAACTGCACTCTCCCTTTAAACTGGAAAGATCAGGGTTTATTTCAGAGTTCTGAGATAACAATTGCAAGGCACAATTAATTACTGACGCAATCTCAGTTACTGACTCTATCCCTACTGGTGTTAATCCAGCTCTGTCACACTGTCACTCAGTAACCCCTCTCCCCCCAGCGCCCTGTGTTACTGACTGTATCCCTACAGATGTTAATCCCTCTCCCTCACACTGTCACTCAGTAACCCCTCTCCCCCCAGCGCCCTGTGTTACTGACTGTATCCCTACTGATGTTAATCCCTCTCCCTCACACTGTCACTCAGTAA
>JAHRHZ010000060.1:10017794-10033904 GCA_024137785.1 Ginglymostoma cirratum | reverse complement strand
GAAACGTCAAGCTTTCCTGCTCCTATGATGCTGCTTGGCCTGCTGTGTTCATCCAGCTCCACACTTTGTTATCTAGCCTTGGCCGTTTTGATCACTTACACTATTCTAATCGCAGTCTGTTAAACATGGTGATTTCATTGTTCCCTCTTCAGGCTTCTAGCTTCGGCTGCTGAGGACCTAAACTCTGGGATCCCCTTGTATATCTCTCCCCCAGTGTCCTCCTACCCTTCTCCACTAGGACATGCTTAAAACCTGCAATAGGATCCTAATCCAAGTCTGTCCTCAGATCTCCTCATGTCACCTTGAATCAAATTCTGCCTCATCTGTGACCTTGTGAAGTGCTGAGGGTCATTTTAAATACGTGAAAACATTATACGCAGGTAGTCTGTTACTGCTGTTAAGGGTATTAAAGACTGCTGGGACAGTGCTGTATTAATGTGAATCTTGTTCTGAGAGTGACACAGAAACTCAAATCGTAGGTAGATTCAAAAGCCTTGGATTGCTGTCCTGTGCTCTGCCCTGCCCATGGAGCTGTCCTAATCCTGTGGTGCTGAAATGCCTCCCTGGCAGTGGTTGATCCTTATTTAATGGGCATAAATTTTTCCCTTGTGAAACTCCAGTCCAAATTTATGTAGGAAGATATCGAATCTTAATGTCTGTGAGACAACGATAAATATTCTGTGAGTTTACAAGGAGGAGACTTGAGAACAGAGTAACAGTCCTGATAAATCACATTGTATTGAAACCATTTCTCTTCTTATTGTCTGCATTTGTGTACTTGGAATGTGCATTATCAATCATTCATCTAACTATTAATTGCAACATAAATGCTCAGGAAAGACAAATTAGGTGAGCATGAGTTAACTCCAAAAGCCTAAAGAAAATGCTCCAAAAATAATTAGACAATTTATCAAGTGCTTCTCTGATTACTTCTCCATCTCTCTAACAAACTTTCACTCTGTAACTCACTGAGATCTTTATGCTTCTCCAACTCTAGCCTCCTGCATATTCCGAACATCCATCGCTCCAGCATTGATGCCTATGCTTTCAGCTGTCAAGGGGCTAGGCTCTTTAATTCCCTCTCTCAACATCTTCACCGTGTCTCGGGGGATCTTCTTCAAAACCTAAGTCTTTGGCTTTTCTTTTCTTTACCTGTTCTCGTATAACCTTAGGCGAAACAGTGTAACATTTTGCTTGCTAACTCTCCCGTGAAGCACTCAGGTACCTATTGTGTTGCCAAAGGCTCCATGTAAATGCAACTTGTTGTTGATTGAAAGGTTTCCTGGTGAGATTGATTTGCGAACTTGATCATTCTCAAGGTTCCCCATTTGCCCAGTGCACCTGGAATCTAAGTTGCCAGGGAATAATAGAAAGGTGGAGATAATTCCTTAGTGGAGCAGAATTGAAACATGGAGCTTGGAGGAGATCAGGATGTTAGTAGATCAGATGGCCAATCCTGAAGATGAAGAATATCAAATGCATGCAGGAGTGAGAGGCAATGTTGAACCAAGGACAGTGCAGGTCAGGCTGGGAGTCCTGTCAGATTGTACTTAGATTTTCTAGTCACTGTGAGACAAGTGAGAACGTCAAACATGGAGGCTGTGCAGGAAGAGAACACACGATAGACTGCAGAGAGGCTAAGTTGTGAAGAATCTGTTTTACTTCTGCAGCAGGTAGAAAGCTTCCATTTTTATTCTGACATCAAGACATCCCAAAGCACTTTTGCGCCAGTGAAACATTTTTCTATCGTGCAGACACTGTTGTGATAGAAATGTCGAAAACACAGAGTATAAGCTTAGCACAGTACATCAAACTGGGACATGGGGGTGGAGGATAAAACTAGGCAATGGGAATTTCGATCCTGCAACCTATAATAATGAAAAGCAGTCATTTATTATTGTAGAATTTGAGTAACACTGAAAAAAAGCACATTATGTCAAAGATTTTCATCTTGCTTGCACATTTGCAAGAGTAGTAATGTAAAGGCGAACAACATAGAAACATTTACAATGTGTGAGAAAAGAGTTCAGCACAAGTGAACTGTCAACCCTCTCAGTTATTATCCAATGATGAAATCCCCATGGAAACACACCAATCAGGACCCACTTGCCAACCAATTAACACAGTCTTTAGTCAAAATTCACAATATGAAACATTAACGCGGTTTCTCTCTCCACAGATGCTGCCAGGAGCTGCTGAGTCTCTCCAGCCAGTTCTGCTTTTATTACAAAGAGAATGTTTATGAGCACTTTTTAAGAGATGGACATAACCAATCATATCCACACCCTGCTCGGAGACGGTTTAAACAAATTCAATACTACACTCAGGGCATCATGGCTAAATCAGAGGAACAGAGAAAGGCTAAGTGATCAAACTATCTGTGATCACTTTGTGAAAAAGAATTTCAGGTCCAGTACGGGGTTAGATACAGTGTAAAACTCTCTCTACACTGTCCCCATTAAACACTCCCCGGCCAGGGACAGTTCAGGGTTAGATACAGAGTAAAGCTCCCTCTGCACTGTCCCCATCAAATACTGCCAGAGCAGGGACAGCATGGGATTATATACAGAGTAAAACTCTCCCTACACTGTCCTGGTTAAATACTCCTGGGCCAGGAACAGTTCAGGGTTAGATACAGAGTAAAGCTTCCTCTGCACTGCCCCATCAAATACTGCCAGAGCAGGGACAGCACAGGGTTAGACACAGAATAAAGCTTCTTCTACTCTGTATCATTAATTTCTGGATCACTCCTCCTACTGCAGTTACTTTTGCTGGCAGTCTGTTAACAGAGTTGTACAGACAACGATAAGGTATATTGATATGGTACCTTTCATAGTGATTGACTGGGCACAGGGCCTCAATTCCCCATATCCTCCAACTGTATCTTTTTCGATTGTTTGTCAATATACTTCACTGACTTTGGAAATAGGCTCTTCAAAATCAAACTGTGGTCTCTCAAACTGAAGTCACTGATATATTGCCTAGGTCTGTGGAGCTTACATTTCTGTAGCAACATTCACATTTGCTCATGTCTGCAAAATCTTCCCAGTTTTTAATGTATATGTGAAATGTCATCATTGCTGTTGTGCTGCAGATGCTCTGTGTGGATCCAGTGCCTACGTGGGATCTGTAACATCCCCCTGAGAGCTCAGTTAGGTCCCTTGGCTTCATGCCTCATTGGAACAGTGGCACCTACAACATGATCACACTCCCTGAGACAGACGGGATTATGTGTTAAAGTTACTGGAGGACTCCTTAAACCCCCTGACCTTCTGGAGGAAAGATGGGAATGCAAACGACTGAACCCTGACTGTATTCCTACTCCTTGGTAAGCCTTTAAACTGTTCTCATCTGGCAGAAACAGGTTCTGGAAAAGAAAAAGTCCTTGAGAATTGGGTAGAAAGGGTGTACACAGATAAGACCATAAGACATAGGCGGACAATTAGGCCATTCAGCCCTTCCAGTCTGCTCCACCATTTGACCATGACTGTTATGTTTCACAATCCCATTATACTGCATTCTCCCTGTAACCCTTGACCCCCCTACCAATCAAGACCTTATCTATCTTTGTCTTAAGTAAACTCAATGACTTGGCCTCCGCAGCCTTATTTGCAGCAATGGCTTCCACAGATTCACCACCCTCTGGCTGAAGACATTCTTCCTTATTTCAGTTCTAAAGGGCCTGTCCCTTCACTCTGAGGCTATGCTGTTAGGTCCTAGTTTTTCCCACTAGTGGAAACATCTTCTTGACATCCACTCCTTCCAGATCTCAGTATTCTGCAAGTTTCAATCCAATCCTCCCTTAACCTTCCAAGAGCCATCGAGTACAGACCCAGAGTCCTCAACTGCTCCTTATCTGAGAAGCCCTTCATCCCCAGGTTCATTCTTGTAAAAACTGAAAGAGTTGTGGATGCTGTAAGTCTGAAACAAAAACAGAAATTGCTGGAAAATCTCAGCAGATGGCATCACTTATGTGGAGAGAAATCAGAGTTAATGTTTTGGGTCTGGTGGCCTTTTCTCAGAACTGTTGGTAGCTAGGAAAATGTCACTTTATATGCAGAAGATAGGGTGGGAGGAGGGGTTGAGGAGTAAATGATGGGTGGGGAAAGAGCCCAAAGAAAGAGAAGAGCAGTTCAGACAAGGGAGTGGATAATGATCTGGCCAGGAGGGAGTTGGTACGTATTGGTGTTGACTCCCCCTCTTGTCCAGAATTGGAAAGGTTTATTAATTTTGCTTCCAGTGTCCACCCTTCCCTCACTTTCATCTCACTGGCCAATCTCTGACTCCTCCTTTTCCTTCCTCGACATCTATGTTTCCAGTTCTGAGGATAGGCTGGCCACCGATATCTACTATAAACCCACTGACTCTGACAGCTACCTTGACTACACATTCTCACTACACACCATTTCCATCATTTAGTTTAAAGCTCTATCCACAGCCCTCATTGTGTGATTCTCCAGGGCTCTGGTTCCTGCATGGTACAGGGTCTGTTCAGACTCCAGCTCATCAACTCTCTGCTGGAGTTCCTCAAACAATTAACATTGATACAGTCATGAACAGCATTGATACTTGCAGTGGACAGGAAGATCCCAGGTACGACCCCTTAGGTACGACTTGATGTTGTCATTGACCCTAGCATAACAAGGAAATAGGTTACCATCAGATTTGAACATTTTAATATGTTCCACTACATTACCCCTCAGCCTTGTCTTGCTTCGGACATTGTACATGGTTCAGACTTGACAGGCCACTGACCATTTGAAACTCTTACCATCGCAACTCATCACAAAATCCACACTTCTCCCTCTGATCTTGCAAACGACCACCTTGTTTCCAATCTCCCTTCTCCCTCCAGAATTCCTAAATATGTTGCCTTCTCCCGGATCTGTGTCCAGCTCTTTGAGATCCCTCTGTCCCACCTCACCAGACCACTTGAGCCAGAGTCAGGGTCGCTGTGCAGTAGAGTGTTCACCCTCAGTTCTCTTATCAACATCTCCACAGCCTCTGACATTGATTTCGTCAGTAATTCATCCAAATCACAGGGGAGGGGAGATCCAGAATACTCTCCCTCAATAAACCATTGAGGTTCATGTCCATTTACAGCTTCCAAGATTGCAATTTGTGGATTCTTTTTGGATGAGACCTCAAAGATTCTATCACTTCCTCAGTTTAAACTCTGTCTCTTAAAATCCCCGATACTCAGTACTCTGTTCCTGCTTTCTCCCCATGCCCTTACAGCCTCTCAAAAATCCATCTGTTTCAATTCCCTCACTACCTCACTCAACAGTCCCTTTGTAACTCCCCTCCACAATCCCTCAGCACTGCCTTCACCACCTCCCTCACAGCTCCTCCTCATTACTGAGGTCTTTCAAATCTCATTACTGTGGTTTCATAATTTCCCCACCCCCGGCCTTATTCCATGACCAACCCTCCCTCTCATCCCTGCCTCCTTGACCTGACACGACCTGTCCATCTTCTCTCCCACCTATCCGCTCCTCCCACCTCACTGACCAATCCTCACCACCGCCTTCCTGCACTCACCTATCACCATCCCACCTGCCTTCCCCAGCCCTACCCCTCCTCTCTATTTATTTCAGAGCCCCCTCCCCTCCAGCCCACCTCCATTTCTGAAGAAGGGTGCCGACCTGAAAATTCAGCTTTCCTGCTCCTCTGATGCTGCCTGGCCTGCTGTGTTTTTCCAGCTCCACACTGTGTTTTCTCCTCCTCATTAATCCCATTTTTTGTCCCATCTCCACCTCCCAGACCTCTCCCCTCGCCCATCCCTCACTGCCTCCCTCTCCAACCTCCTCTCTATCCCCCTCATGTTTCTCTTACTAACTGCTCACCACTGCCCTTGCTTCCTCACTGCATCATTTACCACTCCCCTCGCTGACTCGCTCACTGGCCCTGATGTCTCGAAAGTCCACTCTGGGTCCTGTAACTAAACTTTGTAATTCCTGCACTTTGATTGTATCCAAACACCTGTGCATTTTGAAGAATGGAGGATACGGATGGACTGGTGACCTCAATGACTTTAAGAGAGCCATTTTTCATAGCGAACAGGTTTGCTGCACTGCTACAAATTGTTGTCGCAATGTTTCTTGTTGGATACAGTGGTGTCACAGGCACTGCGAATGTGTGCGTGTTGAATGACCTGCTGATGGGTTGGCAGAAAATGCAGCCATTTGAGGAAAGTACAGACATCAGAAGGGCAGAGTCTACTGGGTGAGGTGACAGAGCTGAGGTTAGAGCAGGACCTGAACCAGTGAGAGCTCTGCACCCATATCCCGGAGAGTGAACAGACTGGGGCTGGTGAATGCTGGGTGGGGGGACATTGCTGATTAACTAGATCCATACAGTCAACAGGAAAGATAATTTTTACAATTGTGTGGAGTCCAGACTAGGGGCAAGCAATGTAGGATGGGACAGAGTCTACTAGTCACCCCCGTGTCGGGTTTGGTTGTGATGGATTAATGTGGCAGAAGGTAGCACTCTGCACCTCCATGCTTCACCACCCCACCCCACTTCCACAGCCCGAGACCCTTCCAATCAACTCTTGGCTGCGGACCTGTGTGAAAGGCGAATGATGCTGTTAATGCCCATTACCCTCATTGCAAGGCATCCAGTATCTAACTATGGGATCCTGGCATTGGGATCATAGTGTGGTGCCCACCGAGAGTTGCCTTCCAGCCCCTTGCTGCTTTTCTGCCTGTGACCCACTCCCTGCCTCTCCTCCTGGATCCCACCTCACCCTGAAGCCTTGGGCAGGTGTAGAACCGGTGGCAACCACTGCCTACCTGGTGGAGCCACTGAGTACAGGTGAGCTCCTGACCGCTGATTGGCTGGCAGCTCGCTGGGGTTGCCCAAGGTGCAGGGACTTTGATAAATCAAGACACCAACACCTTTTGAAGATATTGTCCAAGGT
The DNA here is from genome assembly GCA_024137785.1 of Ginglymostoma cirratum. Classification (NCBI taxonomy): domain Eukaryota; kingdom Metazoa; phylum Chordata; class Chondrichthyes; order Orectolobiformes; family Ginglymostomatidae; genus Ginglymostoma; species Ginglymostoma cirratum. Next base: position 10,026,979 of record JAHRHZ010000060.1, on the reverse strand, counting down.
CAATGGTAAAATCCATTCGGGAACTCCACAAGGAACTATTTCCACAAAATGTGGAACTCAATCCCTCAAGGAGTGGATTTATTTTTTTTTTAAAATTCATTCATGGGCTGAGGGAATCACTGACAAAACAACATTTATTGCCCATCCCTGATTGCCCAGAGGGCAGTTAACAGTCAACGCATTGCTGTGGATCTGGAGTCACATGTAGGCCAGACTGGGTAAGGATGGCAGTTTCCTTCCCTAAAGGGCATTAGTGAACCAGGTGTTTTTTTTCCTGACAATCAACAAATGGTCATCATTAGGTTCTTAAATCCAGGTATTTGTTGAATTTAAATTCCACTATCTGCCATGGCGGGATTTGAACTCAGGTCCCCAGAACATTATCTGGGTCTCTGGATTAACGGTCCAGTGATAATACGACTAGGCCATTGCCTCCCCTAAAATTAAGTGAATAGTGTTAACATATTTAAGACAAAACAAAATAAACAAATGGGGACGAAAGGAAAGAATATCTGGAAAGACCAGATGAGGGATTAATGTGGAGATGCTCAAGTGAAGCATAAAGAGAGATAGGAAACAGTAAGGCTGAATGGCCTGTTTCTGTGCTGGGTCATAGGTGAAGATCTGAGACTGGTCCCCGTTGTGTATAAATCATTGAGCAGCAGTGCAGTGGGGAGAGAATGTCTCAGGCTGCGAAGGTTAATGTTGAGTTGCCAAGCTGGGTTAAACCTATCATTTTCTTGTTTTTGAGAGGAACATTTCAAAGAAACTGCACACTTTCAGTGGCACTGAATACAGCTGGAGGCTATACACAGCTGCGGTGAGCATGATACTATGCTCGGAATTATTCCTGAGCGGGCCCAGCTTCAGAGCCTATGTTGTGGCTCCATGCTCCCTCTCACTGGACAGTCAGAATGAAGGCCTGCCTTTGGGAATCCCATTGACCCACCACATGCTAGCTGAACAAAATGAGCCTCAAGTAAGTCTCATGCTGCCTCAGACTCAGCAGCACTCACTCCCTGCAGATCAAAGGGCACAGATCCAAACCCTACACCAGACACGACCCCGTAAAATAAAAACATATTGACCTGAGATGTAATGAGGGAGTGCCGCACTGTCGGAGGGTCAGTGCTGAGGGAGCACTGCACTGTCAGAGGGTCAGTACTGAGGGAGTGCCGCACTGTCGGAGGGTCAGTGCTGAGGGAGCACTGCACTGTCAGAGGGTCAGTACTGAGGGAGTGCCGCACTGTCGAAGGCTCAGTACTGAGGGAACGCCGCACTGTCGGAGGGTCAGTGCTGAGGGAATGCTGCACTGTCGGAGGGTCAGTACTGAGGGAGCGCCGCACTGTCAGAGGGTTAGTACTGAGGGAGTGCCACACTGTCGGAGGGTCAGTACTGAGGGAGTGCTGCACTGTCAGAGGGTCAGTGCTGAGGGAGTGCCGCACTGTCGGAGGGTCGGTGCTGAGGGAGTGTCGCACTGTCGGAGGGTCAGTGCTGAGGGAGTGCCGCACTGTCAGAGGGTCAGTACTGAGTGAGTGCCGCTCTGTTAGAGGGTCAGTGCTGAGGGAGTGCCGCACTGTCAGAAGCATCTTTTCCATGATTATGAAACTAAAGCCCTATCTACAAGGACAAGGGACAGTACCTGGTCTCGTGACCAATGTTTATTCATCGTACAAGATCAGGTTAGACCAGGTTATCTGGTCATAATCAGATTATTGGCTGCGGGACGTGTGCACTAAAATCTAGATTACAGCAGTGACAGTGCTACAATGGAATTCTTAGTCTGTGAAGCATTTTGGGAATTATGGGATATCTTTTTGTTGAGAATGGTTATATATAAATGTACTCAAATAAAAGTAAAATACTGCAAACGGTGGAAATCTGAAGGAAATTGCTGGAAGAACTGAACAGGCTTGTGAGCCTTTGTGGAGAGAGAAATATTGTTAATGTTTTAAGTCCAGTCTGACTGTTCTTCAGTGAATGTTCTGCCAGCTGCTGTGTGGACATGAACTGGCTGAGGATCTCTTTGCGGTGATTCTAAAAGTAAAGACAAGAATGGTATTCTGTGCCAGTGGGTCAACTCAGGTAGCTACTGGGGATGTGGTGGGATAGTGGTAATGTCATTCCATTGGCACCTGATCCCCCCCTCCCCCCAAGACTACTCTCCTGGGATTCCAACCCCCATCATGGCAAGTGATGCAATTTCCATTCAATAAAAACACATCTGGAATTAAAAGCCAACACAGTGCCACCCCGTTGTCCTTTGTTGTCCAAATCCATCTGGTTCACTCACATCCTTTAGGGAAGGAAATCATCCCTACCTGGTCTGGCCTATATGTGACTCCAAACCCACAGCAATGTGGTTGACTCGCAACTACGTTCAGGGTCACTAGGGATGGGTAATAAATGCTCAGATCCTGTGAGCACATTTGAAGAGAAAACTACATGTACTTACAAGCTTCCACGCATGAGAGTATCCATATGATCATTGAATGTAAGAGCTGAATTAGGCCATTCAGCCCATTGAGTCTGTTCTGCCATTCAATCATGGCTGATATATTTCTCAACCCCATTCAGCTGCCTTCTCCCCATAACCTTTGATCCCCTTACTTATCAATAACCTATCTATCTGTGTCTTGAATTCGCCCAATGGCTTGGCCTCTACAGCCCTCTGCTGGAATGTGTTCCACAGATTCAACACCCTCTGAATAAATTCCTCCTCATCTCCGTTCTAAAGGGTCGTCCCTTCGTTCTGAGGCTGTGCCCTCAGGTCCTAGTCTCCCATCCTGTGCAAATGTCTTCTCCAAGTCCTCTCTATCCAGCCCCTCAGTATTCTGTAAGTTTCAATCAGATCCTCCCTCACCCTTCTAAACTCCTTCAAGACTCAGATTCATTAACTGCGCCTCATGTGACAAGCCGTTCATCCCTGGGATCATTCTTATAAAATTCCTCTGGACCCCCTCCAATGCCCACACATCTTTCCTTAGATATGGGGCCCAAAACTGCTCACAATATTCCAAGTGTGGTCTGACCACAAACTTATAGAGCCTCAGCAGCACATCTCTGCTCTTGTATTCTAGCCCCCTTGAAATCAATGCTAATATTGTATCTGCCTTACTCACCACCACATGTTAACCCTAAGAGTATCCTGAACTAGGACTCTTAAATCCCTTTGTAGTTCAAATTTCCTAAGCCTTTCCCCTTTTAGAAAATAGGCCACGCCTCTATTAGAGTGACAGAGTCATACAGCATGGAAACAGACCCTCTGGCTCAACCAGTCCAGGCCAAATATAATCCCAAACTAAACTAGTCCAATCTGCCAGCTCCTGGCCCATTATCCCTCCAAACCTTTCCAATTCTCAGACTGATCCAAATGTCTTTTAAATGTTGTAATTGTACCCACATTCACCACTTCCTCAGGAAGTTCATTCCACACGTGAACCAGCCTCTGTGTAAAAAAAAATTGCCTCTCCTCTTTTCTAAATCTCTCTCCTCTCGCCTTAAAAATGTGCCCCCTAGTCTTGAAATTTCCCCATCTTAGGGAAAAAACAACAACCATCAACCCTATCTATACCTCTCATTATTTTATAAACTTCTATCAGGTCACCTCTCAACCTCCTACGCTCCAGATAAAGAAGTCCCAGCCTATCCAGCTTTTCCTTATCACTCAAACCTTCCATATCCGGCAACATCCTGGTAAATCTCTTCTGAACCCTCTCTAGCTTGATAATATCCTTTCTATAACTGGGCAACCAGAACTTTGTTTTCCTTCATTCATTCACAGGATGAGGGTGTCACTGACCAAGCAGCATTTATTGCCCATCCCTAATTACCCAGAGGGCAGTTAGGAGTCAACCACATTGCTGTGGGTCTGGAGTCACATGTAGGCCAGACCAGGTAAGGATGGTGGTTTCCTTCCCTAAAGGACATTAGTGAACCAGATGGGTTTTCCGACAATCAACAATGGATTCATGGTCATCATTAGATTTTTAATTCCAGGTATTTATAGAATTCAAATTCCACCATCTGCCCTGGCGGGATTCGAATCCGGGTCCCCAGAACATTATCTGGTCCCTGGATTAACAGTCCAGCGATAATACTATGAGGTTATCACCTCCCCCTCGACACTGGACGCAGTACTCCAGCAGAGGCCTCACCAATGTTCTGTACAACCTCAACATAACGTCCCAGCTCCTGTACTCAAGGCACTGAGCAATGAAGTGAAGCGTGCCAAACACCTTTTTAACCACCCTGTCTATATGTGATGCATATGTGTGTCCATATGTGTGTCCCTCTCTTACACAACACTACCCAGGGCCCTACCATTCATTGTATAAGTTCTGCCCTCGTTTGTTTTACCAAAATACAATACCACACATTTATCCAGAATGAAATCCATCTGCCATTTTTCAGCCCATTGACCCATTTGTCAAGATCCCTTCGTAATCTTAGACAACCTTGTACAATGCCACCAATTTTGGTGTCATCTAGAAACTTACTAACCATGCTTTCCATATTCTCACCAAATCATTTATATAATCCACAACCGATCCCTGTGGCACACCACTGGCCACAGGCCTCCAGTCTGAAAAGCAACCCTCCACCAATACTCTCCGTCTCCTGTTGTTAAGTGAATTACGTATCCAATTGGCAAGCTCACCCTGTATCCCATGTGCCCTAACTTTACTAATTAATGTACCATGAGGAACCTTGTCCAAAACCTTTTCCTACCAGAGTGTATAACCTCACACTTTCCCACACTGTATTCCATCTGCCGGTTTTTTGTCTACTCTCCCAGTCTATCCAAGTTGTTTTACACCCTCCCCATTTCCACAACACTGCCTGTCCTTCCATCTATCTTTGTGCCATTTGCAAACAACAACAATGCCCTCAGTTTATTGATCCAGATTGTTAATGTACAACGTGGTCCCAATACAGACTCCTGCAGAACTCCACTTGTCACCAGAAAATACCCCTTTATGCCAACCCTCTGCCTTCTGCCAGTCTGCCAATGCACTCTCCATGCCAGTACCTTGCTCCTGACACCATGGGCTCTGACTTTGTTCAGCAGCCTCCAGTGTGGCACCTTGTCAAAGGCCTTCTCGAAATCCAAGTACATCACATCCACTGACTCTTCTTTGCCTAACTTGCTCATTTACTTTCTCAAAGAATTCTAACAGATTTGTCAGGCATAACATCCCCTTGATGAAGCCGTGCTGACTCAGCCCTATTCCACTCTGCATTCCAAATACACTGCAATCTCATCCTTAATAACGGACTCTAAAATCTTACCAACAACTAAGGTCAACCAAACCAGCCTATTGTTCTCTCTCTTCTGCCTCCCTCCCTTCTTAATGCTCTCTGCACACCGACTTATCAACTCCCCCACCCTCGATTTCAGCACTCAGACAGCCGCAGAGGTCAGTTTTGCTGCTGTCTCAGGTTTCTCTCAGTTGTGATCCAGTGGTGCCACACAGCCCTCTCTCCATTTGAGTGTCCGGGACCATAGTGGTCTGATCAGATTCTTCCTGGATTGTCCCTGTCTCCCAGTCACCACAGAAACCTCCCCAGCCATCTCTGAAGTCTGCTTTTGAAATAGGACCCCTCTGCCAGGGTCAGTCTCTCTCATGTTATGGATGGTCTTGTCCTGTAATCTGAGGAAGGGAAGGATTGAGTGAGATCGCAATGGGTGAAGGAGCAGTTTGTGAGTATACATGGCCACAGCAAGTGGTAAGCCCTCTATTGTCAGTGTCCAGCCCAGAAACTGTTAGAACATCAGCAACATCCATTAATCCTTTAGCGGAAATCATCCTTGTAGTGCAAAGACAAAGTGGCATGCTGTGCAGTAACAACATTAGACTGAGTGATGTCCCTTGAATATTTGTCCACTTCCCCTTGCAAAGCACTGGAGATCATTCATTTTCTTCCTGCACAGAGCTTGGTTCTCTCCTAAGGGTCACCGTTGTGGACCCACACTCCTACATCAGGCCAGACCATAAGGGATTGATGGAAGGGTCTCCTGATCCCATTCTGTGGGATGTGAACCTCGCCTCTGGTTATCACAGAGGGGTAGTGGCAGGGTGACCAGGTTTGGGAACTCAATATTCAAGGGTAGCTGATGTTCCAGAACAAAGACAACATGGAAAAAGGAGGTGGGGTAGCTTTGTTGATGAAGGAAGGCATCAGTGTGGTCGTGGGTGTGATATAGGTGCAATAGCTCATAATGTGATATCAGTTTGGTTAGAAATGAGGGGTAGTAAGGGAAAGAAGTCACAGGGAGGAGTGGCCTACTGGTCCCCAATGAATTACCTCACTGTTAGACAAAGCATAAGCCAAGAAATAATGGAGGTGGTTAAGAACTGCCCTACAATTGACCACGGTGATCTTAATCTGTATATAGACTGGACAAATCAGGTTAACATGAACACAAATTTCAGAATGCATCAGGAATTGCTTCTTAAGCCAGTAAATCATAGAACTAGCCAGGAATCTATTATTTTACATCTAGTAATGTGTGAGGAGGTAGAATTAGTAAGCAATGTCACAGCTAAGGATCTTCTGGGAGTAATAATCACAATATGATAGATCTTCAAATTTAGTTTGAGAGAGATCAACTTGTGTCTCAGAACAGTGTTCTTGACTTAAATAAAGACGATTGCAGGGCTACGAGAAAAGAGCTGTTGAGAGTGAACTGGGAAAAGAGACCATGGGTAAGGTCAGTGGATGATCAGTGGTAAACTTTAAAGCAGGTATTTCCTAACACTCAGCAAAAATTTATTCCAGTCACAAAAAAGCCCTGAAGAAGAAAAATGTGATTAATAAACTCAGTCAAGGAGAGGATCCATTCAAAAACTACCATTTACAAAACAGTGACAACTAAACGATAGGCCAGAAGACTGGGAATCTTTTAGGAACTCATCATAGATATCTGTAAAGCTAATAAAGAGGGAGAAAATTGATAATGAAAGTACACTGTAAGAAATATAAAAACATACAACAGGAGCCTCTACAGGGACATGAAAAGAAAGAGAGTAGCTAAAGTCAGTGTTGAATCCTTGGGGGCTGTAACAGGGAAATTAATGACAGGGAACATGGAAATGGCTGAAATGTTTCTCAGGTTGGAAAGATGTAAAAAGGCCTTAATTATTTACCAATTATCTTAGAGATTTGGATGATGTAGAGTGTACTTTTTCAAAATTTGTTGATATTTTGTAAGTATAAAAAACAATATTTTTGTTTGTCTTCATGGTGAAAGACACAATGAACATCCTAAAGATAACAGGTGAACAAGGTACTAGGGAGGAAACGCCTTGTGACAGTCTGTAGCATGAAGATTTGGCAAACTAATGGGATTACAGATAGAGAAGTCACCAGGACCCAATAGCCTGCATCTAAGGGTCAGAAAGGAAGTGGTTGCAGAGATAGCGGAGGCATTGGCCAAAGTATTCCAGAATTCACTGGATTTCAATGGGTTGGAAAATTGCTAAGTTTCAAGCTATTTTTGAAAAGGAAGGAGACAGAAGGCAGAAAACTAGGGAGCAGTTAGACTAACACCTATCATTGGAGGGAAATGTTCGAGTCCCCATTAACATGGAAGATATAACAGGACATAGAGAAAAGCCGAAAGCAATCAGAGTCAATATATTTTTGTGACAGGGAAGTCATGTTTCCTTTGAGCATGTAACAAGTAGAGTTAATGAAGGTGAACCAGTAGATGTATTTGGATTTTCAGAAGGCACTCAATAAGGTGCCACATGTTAAGCTAATGCATCAGATGGGAGCTCACGGCATTGGGGGCGATATTTTGACATTGATTGAGGATTGGTTAACACACACAAAACAAAGAGTCAAGATTGATGAGTATTTTTCAGGTTGGAAAGATGTAACTAACAGAGTCCAACAAGGATCAGTCCCAGGACCTCAGTTATTCACTCTCTATGCTAATGGCTTGGAGAAGCGGGGTAAGTGTGTTGATGATACAAACCTAGATAGGAGGGCATGTTGCGATGAGGACATAAGGAATCTACAAGGCGATATGGATATGTTAAGTGATTGAGGGAAAACATGGCAGAAGGAGTTTAATGTAAGAAAGTGAGAGGTCATGCACTTTGTAGGAAGAACCCCGAAAGGCAGTCAATTATTTAAATGGAGAGGGATTGCAAAAGAGTGCAGTGCAAAGGGATCTAGGTGTTCAAGTGCTTGAGACACAAGATATTAGCACTCGGGTGTAGGAAGTAATTAAGGTGAAAAATGGAGTTTTGGCTTTTATTGCTAGGGATTTAGAGTTTAAAAACAGGGAAGTCTTAGTACAATGTATAGGGTGTCAGTGGGGCTGTACCTGCAGTACTGTGTACAGGTTTGGTTCCCATATTTAAGCATGAATGTACTGGCAAAGGAGGGAGTTCAAAGACATTAACTAGGCTCCTTCCAGGGATGAAGGACTTGATTTATTGAGAACAGCTAAACAGGTTAGTCCTTTGTTCATTAAGTTCAGAAAAATGAGAATTGGCTTTATCTGAGAGGCCTAGACAGGGTCGATACTGAGAAGATGTTTCCACTAGTGGGGGAGTCTTAACCAAGGAAATAGTTACAGAATAAAGGCACACTCACTTAAAACTGAGATGGAAAGGAATTTCTTCCCCCAAAGGGTGGTGACTCTCTGGAATTCTCTGCCTAAGTGTGTTATGGAGGCGAGACCAATGGAAGTATTTAAGGAGGTATCAGGGATGGCAGTGCTGAGTTGGCACTAAAGATGAGGCCTAGGGCATGATCTTATAGAATGGCAGGCAGGCGTGAGGGGTTGAATGGCCATCTCCTGCTCCTGTTTCTTATGTTCTCCTTTACTGGACAATATCCAGCGGAACCTCCAGCGAAGCATCAATTACATGTTCCCTGCAGCCTCTGAGAGACCTCTTGGGGGCAGTGGGCAACCAGCACTTGTTTGGGACTTGCTGTGAGTGAACTAGTGTCAGGGATAACAAGCATGGGGCTGGATGAACACAGCAGGTCAAGCAGCATCATAGGAGCAGGAAAACTTGACGTTTCGGGCCTAAACCCTTCATCAGACAGGGGGGAGGGGAAGAGGGTTCTGAAATAAATAGGGAGAGAGGGGGAGGTGGATAGAGGATGGATAGAGGAGAGGATAGGTGGAGAGGAGGCAGACAAGTCGAAGAGGCGGGGATGGA
>JAHRHZ010000060.1:9980825-10017694 GCA_024137785.1 Ginglymostoma cirratum | reverse complement strand
GTTAGTAGATAGGAGATGGGGGTGGGGCTTGAGGTGAGAGGAAAAACAGGTTAGGGACGTGGAGATGAGCTGGGCTGGTTTTGGGTTGTGGTTGGGGGAGGGGAGATTTTGAAGCTTGTGAAATCCACATTGATACCATTGGGCTGCAGGGTTCCCAGGCTGAATATGATTTGCTGTTCCTGCAGCCTTCGGGTGGCATCACTGTGGCATTGCAGGAGGCCCAGGATGGACATGTCGTCTGAGGAATGGGAGGGCAAGTTGAAATGGTTCGCGACTGGGAGGTGCAGTTATTTGTTGCGAACTGAGCGCAGGTGTTCTGCAAAGCGGTCCCCAAGCCTCCGCTTGGTTTCCCCAATATAGAGGAAGCCACAACAGGTACAGCGGATGCAGTATACCACATTGGCAGATGCCTGATGTGGAAAGTCTTCTTGGGGCCTGGGACTGGGGTGAGGGAGGAGGTGTGGGGGCAGGTGTAGCACTTCCTGCGGTTACAAGGAAAAGTGCCGGGTGTGGTGGGGCTGGAGGGGAGTGTGGAGCGGACAAGGGAGTCGCGGAGGGTGTGGTCCCTCCGGAATGCAGATAAGGGTGGGGAGGGAAAAATGTCTTTGGTGGTGGGGTCTGATTGCAGATGGCGGAAGTGTCGGAGGATGATGCGTTGGATCCGGAGGTTGGTGGGGTGGTATGTGAGGACGAGGGGGATTCTTTTTTGGTTATTATTGCGGGGACGGGGCGTGAGGGATGTGTTCCGGGAAATGCGGGAGACATGGTCAAGGGCGTTCTCGACCACTGTGGGGGGGATGTTGCGGTCCTTGAAGAATGAGGACATTTGAGATGTGCGGGATTGGAAAGTCTCATCCTGGGAGCAGATGCGGCGGAGGCGAAGGAATTGGGAATAGGGGATGGCATTTTTGCAGGAGGGTGGGTGGGAGGAGGTGTATTCCAGGTAGCTGTGGGAGTCAGTGGGCTTGAAATGGACATCTGTTTCTAGGTGGTTGCCCGAGATGGAGACAGAGAGGTCCAGGAAGGAGAGAGAAGTGTTGGAGATGGTCCAGGTGAACTTCAGGTTGGGGTGGAAGGTGTTGGTGAAGTGGATGAACTGTTCGAGCTCCTCGTGGGAGCACGAGGTGGCGCCGATGCAGTCATCAATGTAACGGAGGAAGAGGTGGGGTTTAGGGCCAGTGTAGGTACGGAAGAGGGATTGTTCCACGTAACCTACAAAGAGGCAGGCGTAGCTTGGGCCCATGCGGGTACCCATGGCCACCCCCTTTGTCTGTAGGAAGTGGGAGGAATTGAAAGAAAAGTTGTTGAGGGTGAGGACGAGTTCGGCTAAGCGGATGAGGGTGTCAGTGGAGGGGGATTGGTCAGTTCTGCGGGACAGGAAGAAGCGGAGGGCCTTTAGGCCATCAGCATGGGGAATACAGATGTATAGGGACTGGACGTCCATAGTAAAAATGTGGTGTTGGGGGCCGGGGAATTGGAAGTTCTGGAGGAGGTGGAGGGCGTGGGTGGTGTCACAGACGTAGGTAGGGAGTTCCTGGACCAAGGGGGTGAACATGGAGTCTAGGTAGGTGGAGATGAGTTCGGTGGGGCAGGAGCAGGCGGAGACAATGGGTCGACCAGGGCATTCAGGTTTGTGGATTTTGGGAAGGAGATAGCAGCGGGCGGTGCGGGGTTGGGGAACGATGAGGTTGGAGGCGATAGGTGGGAGGTCACCTGAGGTGATGAGGTTGTGGATGGTTTGGGAGATGATGGTTTGGTGCTTGGGAGTGGGGTCATGATCTAGGGGGTGGTAGGAGGAGGTGTCAGAGAGTTGGCGCCTGGCCTCAGCGATGTAGAGTCAGTGCGCCATACTACAACTGCCCCTCCCTTGTCTGCGGGTTTTATGGTGATGTTGGGATTGGAGCGGAGGGAGCGGAGGGCTGCACGTTCTGCGGGGGAGAGGTTGGAGTGTTTGAGAGGGGTAGAGAGGTTGAGGCGATTGATGTCTCGACGGCAGTTGGAGATGAAGAGGTCGAGGGAGGGTAGGATGCCTTGGGGTGGTGTCCAGGAGGACGGCTTGTGTTGGAGGCGGTAGAAGGGGTCAGTAGAGGGAGGGTTAGATTCGTGGTTGGAGAAGTAAGCGTGGAGGCGGAGGCGGCAGAAAAACTGCTCAATATCCAAGCGTGAGCGGTATTCGTTGATATGTGGGTGGAGGGGGACAAAGGTGAGCCCTTTACTGAGGACTGACCGTTCGTCCTCAGTAAGGGGGAGGTCTGGGGGGATGGTGAAGACGCGGCAGGGCTCAGTGTTGCTGTCTCCTCTGGAGCTAGTGTCAGGGAGACCTTCAGGTAGAGTGCCAGAATGTTCAACTCCAGAAACTTCCTGTCCATTCTATTGGCCACTTCAACCGTCATTCATTCTCGTCGCTGCCACGCTTTTGAACGTCACCCAACAATTCAGCTCGAGCCCCCACCCTTCTCAGCCGTGTGTGGCGAGCCCCACTAATTAACATGTACCACCTCTCGTGTGGGTAATTAGCTGAAAAGCGCATAATGTAACGAGATACCTACCTGTGGAAATGATGACCTTTATAACATGCTCAACGCCACTCTGACTTCAAATGGGAAAATCCCACTCAGGAGACAGTGATACAGATACCTGAGAATACACCACAAGCAAACACAGAAGCAACTGACAAGATGGGATCAGACATTCATTCATAATCACCCGACCTGATCACATTGTTCTCACACTGAGCATGCAGAACTCAAATAAACCCAACCTATACAACTATTCTGAGACAGAAAAAAGCAGGTAGAAAAGCGAGAGGGATAGAGAGAGACTGAGTGCAAAAGAAATAGTGAATGAGACAAAATGAGAGACAGAGCACTGGATTGAGAGAGAGGAACTGAGGGTTGGAGCCAGAGAGGCAGAGCGAGAGAAAGAGAGTCAAGACATGTAAGAGAGACAGACTGAGAGACAGAGAGAAATTGATAAACAGAAGAGATATTGAGGGAGCAAATGAGAGAGGGCATTGAGCTAAGATAAAGTAATAAAAAGAGAAAGAACAACAGAAAGAGAGAGGATTGGACTGAGATAATGAGAGAAAAGCAGAAAGGACAGAGGCAGAGAGTGACAGGGCAGGCTGAGAGATGGGGGAAGAGGGAGAGAAACTGAGAAACCAAAGAATCATTTTGAGAGAGACTGAGAAAAAGAGAAAGGGAGAGGGACTGAGAGGCAGAGAGAGAGAGAGAGGAAGAAAAACCGACACAGACTGCAAGATGAAATGAGATACGGCAGGAGAAAGAAACTGAGAGACAGCAAGATAGGGAGAGACAGGTGCAGGCAGAAAGAAAGATTAAATGGAAGATATAGGCTGTGGATTGCAGATAATATGGTGAAATAAACACTTCAAAAAGTTGAACATTTGAAACAGAATGTGAATAGCTGGAGACAGACAGGGCTGGGAAAGATGGTTTAATGTTCTGTGTACGACCTATTCAGTCAGAAATTCAGATATACATCAGCACCCCCTGCGCAGGACTGAATAAAAATGAAAATGTAACAGTGTCCCTTCTGAATGTTTAATGAAACTCAATGGTTTACTGTAAAAGATCGACAGAGCTCTTTGTTGCAAATCCCTTCGAAAGTAAACAGATGGAGGATTAAGGCACCTGAATTAATTCATTAATATCACTTATTAATGCAAAGCAGGTATCGGCACATTTCAGGAATTAGAATGAGTTGGGAGCAGCTGTGATTCCCTTTTTTAAATTGTCTCTAATAATGTGCCAATCCTGAACCTTTCTACTTTTGGTTTTTCCTGCCTTCTGCTTTTTGATCCCCTGATCCAGTCTCTTCCGATTAATGTCACACACAGGGCATTCTCCCCACACAATGTGACTGGACACCAAGGAATAAATATCAGGCTTTAGATTTCTTTTCCTCTACTGAATGCCCACAGCTTCAGCCTAGAACACCCCAGCAACACTTCAGACACACACACGCACGCACACACACACTCACACACACACACACACACGCACACACACACACACACACACACACTCACACAAACACACACACACACACACACACTCACACTCACACACACACACATACACTCACACAAACACACACACACACACATAGGCAACATGTACACACTCTCTCTCACACACATACAGACAAACACATACACACACATACACAAGCTGTGACACACACATGTCTAGACACACACATAGGTCCAGAAACACAAACACATACACCCGCTAAAACATACACGTAATACCAAGCAGATAAACCCTGCAACATATAGATGGACACAGATATACATATCACTAGTCACAGATATCCTTAAATGCACAGACACACAAACTGACACCCTTCCACATATAACAAAAACACTCACATAGGCACACACACAAATAAACATATATACACATACGGAAGCATACATACACACCATACACACACACACACGCACACACACACAGAGTTGCACATAAATCTCCTTAGACAGCACCTTCCAAATGCACGACTATTTCTATCTAGAAGAACGAGGATAACAGATACATGGGAGCACCAGCCCCTACAGGTTCCCCTCTAAGCCACTCACCATCCTGACTTAGAAATATACCACTGTTCCTTCACTGTCGCTGGAACAAATTCTTGGAATTCCATCCCTAAGGGCATTGATAGTCTGCCTACAGCACATGGCCTGCAGCATCTCAATTAGGCAGCTCAACACCACCTTCTAAAGGCAAACAGGGATGGGCAATAAAGCTGACCCACCTAACAATGCCCACATCCCATAAATGAATTATTTTATAAAGTTGGAAACTCTATTTCGTCAATTAATTAGAAGGTATCATCAACAATGGAGCTGCTGTAGATGTGACAAGTTCCCTGGAGATGTTAAAGAGATAGTGGGGCAAAGATACTGTTCCTCTGTATGCAATGGGATGGGTGTTCACAGGATGAAGGATGAAATTCCAATCTGATTTTTCCCCATCTGCCTGGCTTACATTTCATCAAACGTGAACATCGGAATATTTGAATTAATCTCAGGGATTATCAGGACACTGAGGATGTTTAGGAATGGTCCTAACAAATCAGGATATCTGGTTGTCCCAGATAACATGACTGAAAAAGACATGTCAAAGAAGCTGCTTTTCACAAGTATCCTTACAGGGGAGAGAGAGGAGGAAAAGGTTTACAAAAGAATTCCAAAGCTCTGGGCCCAGATATCTGAAGACAGAACTGCTAAATGTGGACCAATAGAAGTCAGAACCCTCAAGTAACAGAATAATTGGAGTACAGATACCTCAGAGCTCTGTGGGACTAGAGGAGATGATGGAGATAGGGAGGGGAAGAGAACATGGATGTATTTGAGAAGAATGGGATAAAGGTTTGCAAGTCAAGGTGCTACTTGACTGCAAGCCGATGTAGGTCTGTAAGAGTATGGGATTTGGTTTCAAGCAGCAGAGGTCAGGAAACCTGACTGGAGCGATTAAAGCCAGGAGATTTGTGTAAGGTGGCCAGAGATTGGAGATGACAACACCACCGAAAACTTCAATGGAAATTGGATATGAGCCTCTTGTTTCTCAGCAGAGAAGTGTCAAGGGATGTGTTTTTGCGAGAAAGATGATGATGGCAGATCAAAAGCAGAAAGATACAGTTTCTGATCCGTTAACAATTTCAGCAGCTTCGTGAGAATGGACATTAATCTCATGGAACAGATGAGCTCGGAGTAAAGAGGAGAAAAGCAGAGGAAAGTTGAGTGTTTGAGGTCAGAGAATATTCACAAGGCTGACTCCTGGTATATCGGGTTTGTCTTTAGGGGAAAGGATGAATAGTTTGCGCCTGTACCTCATTTGAGTTTAGAAGACTAAGAGGAGATCTTATTGAAGCAGATAAGATTCTGAGACCCAGGCTTTTGTGCAGGAGATCAAAGTTCACATCTCACCTGATCCAGAGGAGTGTAGTAACATATCTGGACAGGTGGATCAGGGAATAGATTGAAAGTTCTGAAAGTGCTTTAATGAGATGGATGTGAGGTATATGCAGGAGGGAGTCTGGAACGAGACTGCACAATTTACAAACAAGAAGACTCCTCTTCAAGATCGAGATAAGCAGCAATTTCACCTCTTAAAGGATTGATAGATTTTGGAATTCAATTAGCCAGTTGAGGCTATATCACTGGACACATTTTAGGTTGAAATTGACAGATTTTTGATCGACATACATAGAAAATGGAGCAGGAGTAGGCCATTCGGCTCTTTTGAGCAAGTGAATACTAAAGATTTAAACAAAATACAAAGAATGCTGGAGAAACCCAGCAGGCCAGGCAGCGTCTGTGGACAGAGAAACAGAGATAATGTTTCATCGAAACATTAGAAACTTAGAACACAGGAGCAGGAGTGGGCCGTTCGGAACTTTGAACCTACTTCAAAATTCAATAAAGCCAGGGCTGATCATCCAACGCAATCCCCTGTTCCCGCTTTGTCCCCCATAGCCTTTGATTCCTTTATCCCTAAGAACTATATCTAACTCCTTCTTGAAAACATTCAAGGTTTTGACCCCATCTCCTTTCTGTGGTGGAGAATCACACAAGCTCACCATTCTCTGGGGGAGGACATTTCTCCTCATCTCAGTCTTAAGTGGTCTACCTCATATCCTTAGACTGTGATCCCTGGTTCTGGACTCCCTGGTCACTGGGAACACCCTTTCTGCATTTACCCTGTCTATTTCTGTTAGAATTTGATACGTTTCTACAAAATTACCTCCATTTCTTCTAAACTCCAATGACTATAATCTGAACTGACCC
This sequence comes from Ginglymostoma cirratum, assembly GCA_024137785.1. NCBI lineage: Eukaryota > Metazoa > Chordata > Chondrichthyes > Orectolobiformes > Ginglymostomatidae > Ginglymostoma > Ginglymostoma cirratum. Next base: position 10,010,883 of record JAHRHZ010000060.1, on the reverse strand, counting down.
AGTCTCTCTTCATTCATCAGTCCTGCCATCCCAGGAATTAGTCTGGGAAATCTTCGCTGCACTCCCTCTATCACCAGAACATCCTTTCTTAGGTATGGAGACCCAAACTGCATGCGATATTCCAATGTGGTCTCACCAGGGCCCTGTATAATTGCAGCAAGACATTCCTACTCCTGTACTCGAATCCTCTCGCTATGAAGGCCAACATCCCATCTGCCTTCTTCACCACCTGCTGCACCTGAATGCTTACCTCCAGCGACTGGTGGATAAGATCATCTAGGTCTTATTACATCCCCCCCGCTTTACCAATCTATCGATAATTATGTGCTTTCCTGCTTTCGCTACCAAAGTGCATAGCCTTTGTGCATTTACCCACTCACTCCGCCTGCCCAAATCATACTGAAGTTACAAGCTGAGGCAGGAAAGTACAAGTTACAATCGGATCAGACACATTTGCATTGAATGCTTTGCCTGCTGGGATGAGTGGCCTATTCCCACTTCTTTTGGGGGATGTGAGACCCAGTGGAAATTGCAGAAGCAGCTGGCTCAAGTGCCTCAAACTTCCCGACAAACAAACCACAAACTCTTCACACTAATTGTTGGAGGTGAGGGTAGAGGAGATAGAGGACAAGGGTTTATGAAGACAGCGTGCTGGTGATATAACAAGCAGAGAGCTGGCTGAGTGAGAGGTGGAGGAAAACTATAACCATCTGCTGATAAACTGACAACAATGAAGAACCCAATTATTACATGAATAATTAAGAGGGTTTATAGAGCTTACAAGAATTTAACAAAATTGAATCAATTAAAAATACAAAAAGCTCAACCCTCTCCTCACCAGGAATCTTCGCAAAAACTAATGTCCCTTTTTGTATCCAGTAATTTGCAGAAGCTGTGCCCACAGCTCCTCTGAGACGTAGTTGCCATGGTGAAGAGGTTTTGATTTTGGATAAGATAGGATGCTGTCCCCAGTGAAAGGCTAACCTTTCTACTCTCTGTGGAATCCTGCCTGAGCTCTCCTTTCTCACTCTCTCCCCCAATGGAGTGACACAAACAGTGCAACATTGCATAAGGAACAGGAGGAGGTCATTCGGCCTCTCGAACCTGAGGCACACAAACAGGAGGAGACAATATAACACTTTGAATCTGATTCGTAAAAAATATGAGGATATTCTGTTCCTCACTCCAATTTTCCAAACATATTTTTTGTGTCCTCCGCATTATCCCATCAGAGGAAGCAGTTTCTTTTTATCTAACCTCACACCATCTCAAATTCATGGCAGATGAGTGTGGTTGAGTTGCAGACAGCAGAGGTGGATTAGCCGAGTAACAGGGTTATTTGAAAACGCAAGCTTTTGGAACCTCGCTCCTCCTTCAGGTGTTAGTGGGAGAGATGACATCAGGCTCAGAATTTATAAGGAAAAGATCAAAGGGTCACACCACTGATGAAATTGTATTGAACAAACCTAAGATGCTGTTAAATCTTTAATCAGTTAGAAGGTTTTAATTGATTAATGTGTATATGTAAATCCTCAAAATCCCCAACGTGGGGAATATTCCATCACACTCGTAACTTGTGCCTTGTAGATGGTGGACAGGCTTTAGGGAGTCAGATGTTAGTTACTCAGCACAGGAATCTATGCCTCTGACCTGTTCTTTTAGCCATCGTATTTAGATGGCAAGTTCTGGTCAATGATAACCCCAGGATGTTGCTCGTGAGGAATTCAGTGATGACAATGCCATTGAATGTCACTGAAATGCCTCCAGAGAGGCTGGTATCCTGTCAACAAGTCAACTTTTATTTATACTTGGAGAGTCCTCAATATTGATCCAGGTGCCTCAGAGCCAGCTCTCAGAGTGAGCAGGATGTCTGACACTTCTGTTTATATCTGTCAGCCAGGGCTCCCTGATTGGACCAATCAGGGAACCGATATTCTCTGAGGTCCTCCTGGCTGACCTCATTACAATCAGTACAGGGTGGAGTCTTGAGTTTTGGGGTAATCAGTGCAGTGTTGGGGTCAGTTTGAACATAGTGCACAGTATTGGAGTCAGTTGAGTATTAGCTACAGTACTCAGGTCAATTGGAGCACTGAGTTCAATATTGGGGTCAATAGGTTTAGGGTCTGCATTCTGGAAAGATGCTGAAGGTTACAGGGAATACAACGGATTCAATGAAGAACTGTGTGGTTACACATATTCTGAATCATGCTCCTGTATTCCATACACAGTCTGTATACATTGCTAACTTTGCATACTCCTGTACACACCATCTACTCTATTTTACACTCGTTTACCAGGTCCAGCAAAGCAATGTTTCCAGGGGAGCTGCTTACTGTAGGTTCCACTCTCCAGCAGATAGCAAGATAATAACATATAAACATCTCATTCCCTTCTCCATTTGATTCCAGATATTTCAACAAACAATCAATTAAGGCTTTTACAAAGGGGAATTCCAAGACTAATAGCCTCATCAGTATTGTGGAGACACGTGTTAAACAATGAAACATGTGAGGTTATCTGAACCCTGCTTCTAAAATGCTCATCTGTCCCCAATTAAAAATGATTCATAGGACCATTTCACAGAGCCTAATGATCAGATTACTGGAAGATTATGGATTCTGATATCATTTGCTTACTTTATATTACACATTTGTTGTGAGAGATGGAGATAAAATGATTCAGACTCATGATTTACAGGGAGCTACGTCGTTAACTTAAGCCTCCATCTGGTCATCTGGGAATGAGGAACACAGAATTTTTTTCAGTTGAAGCCTGCTGTTAATGGGACATATAGGAACATAGAAAGGTGTAGGCCATTCAGCCCCTCGAGCTTGTTACAATGAGTTGGTGGCTGGTCTAACTCCATCGATGTCCTTTTGTCAATATCTTAACGTCCGTTGTTTAAAAATTGATAGAGAACAACATCAGATTTAAAGCTAACAATTGATTGCCATTTGCAAATTGAAGTTCCAGACTTTGCTGTGTTGAAGCATTTCCTTATTTTATTCCTTCAAGATCTGGCACTGGTTTTAACACTGATTGAAAACTCCCCGCATTGAGAGAATAGTTTCTCCCGAATTCTCGCACCAGGACCAATGGAGCAGCTACAGCACAGAGTAAAGCTTCCTCTATACTGTTCACATCAAACACTCCCAGGGACAGGGACAGCACAGGGTTGGATACAGAGTAAAGCTCTCTCTACACTGTCCCCATCAAACACTCCCAGGGACAGGGACAGCATGGGGTTAGATACAGAGTAAAGCTCCGTCTACACTGTCCCCCACGAGACACTCCCAGAATAGGGACAGCACAGGGTTGGATACAGAGTAAAGCTTCCTCTGCACTGTCCACATCAAACACTCCCAGGGCAGGGACAGCACAGGGTTGGATACAGAGTAAAGCTCCCTCTACATTGTCCCCATCAAACACTCCCAGGGCAGGGACAGCACAGGGTTAGATACAGCGTAAAGCTTTCTCTACACTGTCACCGATGAAACACTTCCAGGACAGGGACTGCACAGGGTCAGATACAGAGTAAAATCAATTTCCTTTTCTAAAGGAATCCAGTTATTTAGTGGTTAAATAGTTGCCATTAAACTAGCCTTTAGTTTGGATTGAGTTTAAGTTGCACCTTCTGCATTGGGTGGGATTTGAACCCATGGCCCAGAGCACGAGCGTCTAGTCCTGGATTACTAGTATAGTGACATGACCATTTTACCACGACCTCCTGTACAAGCGCAGCAAATTCTTGGCAGTGTAGATCAATTAACATTGAAGCTGCCTTGCTGCAGGGAGACCAGCTCAAGAGCAGAGTTAGTAAGAACTGCCGATGCTGGAGTCAGAGATAACACAGTGTGGAACTGGAGGAACACAGCAGGCCAGGCAGCTTCAGCTCCAGTTGATGCTTCAGGTCTGCATCCTTCTTCAGAAATAGCCCATTTCTGAAGAAGGGTCCTGAACCGAAACATCAGCATTCATGCTCCACTGATGCTGCTCTAATGGAGTGTAAGGTAGACGCCTTCATTCTTGTTGTTCTCTCATAATGGTCAGAATGCTTTACAACATCTAGCTTCTCTTCCAGAGTTATAGCCTTTCTTTTGCATACCCTACCTGAAATTTCATCACCTCCTTGTTATCATTTTTGCCACTTTGTCCTTGCATGTTGTGGGTGTGGGTAACACGGTAGAATTGTACAGTACCTCTCACAGTGCTAAGATCCTTGACGCCAGCGTGGGACCTCTTTTGGTGCATGCTCAGGACAAAGCCCATGAACTGATCATGTGATGTCGATTTTGGAATCACGCTATTGCCAACACAAAGTTCCTGTTTTACAAATACCGTCCCCCTACTTGTCAATTACGTTATAGCCAATTTGCGAGGCCGGGACACACATTATAGGAGAACCCCCTGTATTGCTCTTGGAAACTATCCCCAACACAATCTATTTATGGAGAAGTATCAGCAGAATGGAAAACTGCTATTGTGACATCCCTAATCAAAAAGAGACAGAGGCCAAAAAAAAGGTGACTATGGGCCGATTTGCCTAACATTGATTGTTGTAAATGTATTGAAATCAATTGTTAAGGAAGTATAGCAGAACATTGAGAAAATCATAATCTAATCAAACAGAGTCCTGGCTTATTTAAATAGTGTCTGGCTAATTTAGTAGAGTTATTTGAGGAAGTCTCAACCAGAGTGGATAGGGGGGAACCAGTAGATATGTTGTATTTGGACTTCCAGAAAGTATTTGACAAGGTACCTCACAAAAGGTTAAGCCATAAGAAAAGAGCCCCCTGTGTAGGAGGTAGTATACTGGCATGGATTGTGAAATGGCTAATGGCTAGGAGGCAGTGAGTGGGGATAAGAGGTTCCTTTTCAGATTGGTGGCCTGTGTCCAAGTTCTGTAGGAATCAGTGATGGGACAGCAACTGTATATATATTAATGACTTGGAGGGAGGAAGTGAATGTACTGAAGCTAAATTTGCAGACAACACAAAAATAAGTGGAAAGGCAGTTTGTGAGAGATTCAGACAGTTTACACAGAGACACTGAAAGGTTCAGTTCGGGTTCAAAAAGTTGGCAAATGGAATATATATTGTGGGGAAATGTGAAGTTGTTCATTTTGGAACAGAGAACAAAGGAACAGAATTTTATTTAAATGGAGAAAAACTGCAGAAAGCCACAACACAAAGGGGTTTGGGGAGACCGGTATATAAAACACAGAAAGCTAGCACACAGGTACAGCAGGTAGTCAGGAATTGCAATGGAATGTTGGTCCTTATTTCAAGGGGGTTGGAATAAAGAGTATGGAAGTCTTACTGCAATTGTACAAGGTGCTGGTGAGACCACACCTGAGTACTGAGAGGAGTTCTGGATGCCTTATTTAAGGAAGAATTTTATTTTATTGGAAGCAGTTCAGAGAAGGTTCACTAGGATGATCCCTGGTATGGAGGAACTGCCTTATGAACAAAGGTTAAACAGGTTGAGACTGTACTCACTGGAGTTTAGAATAATGAGAGGTGATCTCATTGAAACATGTAGAATTCTTAAGGGGCTTGACAGGGTAAATGTTGAGAGGATGTTTCCTTTCATGGGAGAGTCTAGGACCAGAGGGCCACAGTCTCAGAATAAATGGAATAAATGGAAGCCAATTTAACTCTGTAATGAGGAGGAATTTTTTCTCTCAGAGGGCTGTGAGTCTTTGGAAGTCCTTGCCACAGAGAGTTGTGCGGGAAGAGTCCTTGAGTATATTTAAGGCAGAGATAGATTTTTGATCAGTCAGGGAATCAAGAGTTGCCGTGAAAGGGCGGGAAAGTGGACGTGAGGAATGTTGGATCAGCCATGATACTGTTAATGGTGGAGGAGCCTAATGGCCTACGCCTGCTCTTATTTCTTCAGGACATTTGGAGACGAGGTCATTAAGTATATTCAAGGCTCAGGTAGACAGATTTTAATCAGTAAAGGAATCAAGGGTGATGGGGAAAGACAGGAAAGTGGAATTGAAAATTATCAGCTGAGCCACGATCTCATTGAATGATGGAGCAGACCCGATGGGTTGAATGATCTCCTCCTGCTCACACATTTTATGGCCTCATGATCTTAAAATTAGGATGTCTTTAGTTAAAAACCATGTTTTACTGGTATATTAAGGGCCAACTTTCAGGCATCTTTGTGATGCATGTAGGTTAGTGCAGTGGGAGCAGTGGATTTGAAATCATTGTCAAAAATGCATTTGAAGCAGAATTGAACATTGCCAGTCAGTCTTCTAGGACTGTTAAGTGCATTGCATTAGAAACCTTTGGACTTTTGCAAGGGTAAATGCTATGTCTCTGTCTATTACGTTACTTCAAGCCTGAAAAACAGCAGTTTATTTTCCCTTAATAGTTGCTGGAAAATGTGAACTTCACTCAGTAACTAAGAGACCTTGCAGTTGGCATACTAATCCCTGTGCCTCTTGCATTGAAGTGGAAAAGAACGTGGAGCAGAGAGCCTGAAGAACAGAAAATCCTGGCCAGAAAGATACTCATCTCAGCAACAAAGGTGAGCGTTTTGACTGGTGGAGTGAGACATAAATGGTTTGCAGTTGTTTGTTTACTTGTGGCGAGAATCCAATTTATTTGTGAGACACCGTAGTTCTTTCTATACAGTGAACATAAGAAGTTTAGAACATAAGAACATAAGAACATGAGAATATAAGAACTAGGAGCAGGAGTAGGCTATCTGGCCCCTCGAGCCTGCCCCGCCATTTAATAAGATCATGGTTGATCTTTTTGAGACTCAGCTCCACTTACCCGCCCACACACCATAACCCTTAATTCCTTTACTGTTCAAACATTTATCTAGCCTTGCCTTAAAAACATTCAGTGAGGTAGCTTCACCTGTTTCAATGGGCAGGGAATTCCACAGATTCACAACCCTTTGGGTGAAGAAGTTCCTCCTGACCTCAGTCCTACATCTGCTTCCCTTTATTTTGAGGCGATGCCCTCTAGTCCTAGTTTCACCTGCTAGCGGAAACTACCTCCCTGCTTCCACTTTAGCCATTCCCTTCATAATCTTATATGTTTCTATAAGATGTCCCCTCATTCTTCTGAATTCCAATGAGTATAATCCCAGTCTACTCAGTCTCTCCTCATAACCCAACCCTCTCAACTCTGGAATCAACCGAGTGAATCTCCTCTGCACCCCCTCCAGTGCTAGTATATCTCCTCTCAAGTAAGGAGACCAAAACTGCACACAGTACTCCAGGTGTGGCCTCACCAGGACCCTATACAGCTGCAGCATAACCTCCCTGTTTTTAAACTCCATCCCTCTAGCAATGGCAGACAAAATTCCATTTGCCTTTTTAATTACCTGCTGCACCTGCAATCCTACATTTAGTGATTCATGCACAAGGACACCCAAGTCCCTCTGCACAGCAGCATGCTGCAATTTTTTACTATTTAAAACATAGTCCATTTTACTGTTATTCCTACCAAAATGGATGACCTCACACTTATCAACATTGTACACCATCTGCCAGACCTTTGCCCACTCGCTTAGACTATCTATACCCCTCTGCAGATTTTCAGTGTCTTCTGCACACTTTGCTCTACCACTCATCTTAGTGTCATCTGCAAATTTTGACGCACCACACTTAGTCCCCAACTCCAAATCATCTATGTAAATTGTAAACAATTGCAGTCCCAACACTGAACCCTCAGGCACACCACTAGCCACTGACCACCAACCAGAAAAACACCTATTTACCCCTACTCTTTGCTTTCTACTGGTCAACCAATCCTCTATCCATGCCAATACATTACCTGTAATACCGCGCAACTTTATCTTGGGTAGCAGCCTTTGGTGTGGCACCTTGTCAAATGCCTTCTGGAAATCCAGATACGCCACATCCACAGGTTCCCCATTGTCCACGATGCAAGTAATGCCCTCAAAGATTTCCACCAAATTAGTTAAACATGACCTACCCTTCATGAACCCATGCTGGGTGTTCCCAATGGGACAATTTATATCCAGATGTCTTGCTATTTCTTCCTTCATGATAGATTCAGGCATTTTCCCTACTACCGAAGTTAAGCTAACTGGCCGATAGTTACCTGCTCTTTGTCTACTTCCTTTTTTAAACAGTGGCGTCACATTGGCTGTTTTCCATTCTGCAGGAACCAGCCCAGAGTCCAGTGAATTTTGGTAAATAAGTACTAGTGCATTTGCTATTTCCCCCATCACACAGAAACCTGGTCTGTATTATCTGTTAGACTAGGTCTATCCAACAGGTGAGCTGGATGAACACAGCAGGCCAAGCAGCATCATAGGAGCAGGAAAGCTTGACGTTTCGGGCCTAGACCCTTCATCAGAAATGGGGGAGGGGAAGAGGGTTCTGAAATAAATAGGGAGAGAGGGGGAGGCGGATAGAAGATGGATAGAGGAGAGGATAGGTGAAGAGGAGGCAGACAAGGCAAAGAGACGGGGATGGAGCCAGTAAAGGTGAGTGTAGGTGGGGAGGTGGGGAGGAGATAGGTCAGTCCAGGGAGGATGGACAGGTCAAGGGGGCGGGATAGGTTAGTTGGTAGGAGATGCGGGTGTGGCTTGAGGTGGGAATAGAGGATAGGTGAGAGGAAGAACAGGTTAGGGAGGCGGGGACGAGCTGGGCTGGTTTTGGGATGCGGTTGGGGGAGGGGAGATTTCGAAGCTTGTGAAATCCACATTGATACCATTGGGCTGCAGGGTTCCCAGGCTGAATATGAGTTGTTGTTCCTGCAGCCTTCGGGTGGCATCACTGTGGCATTGCAGGAGGCCCAGGATGGACATGTCGTCTGAGGAATGGGAGGGGGAGTTGAAATGGTTTGCGACTCGGAGGTGCAGATGTTTGTTGCAAACCAAGCGCAGGTGTTCTGCACAGCGGTCCTCAAGCCTCCGCTTGGTTTCCCCGATGTAGAGGAGGCCACGACGGGTACAGCGGATGCAGTATACCACATTAGCAGATGTGCAGGTGAACATCTGCTTGATGTGGAAAGTCTTCTTGGGGCCTGGGATTGTGGTGAGGGAGGAGGTGTGGGGGCAGGTGTAGCACTTCCTGTGGTTGCAGGGAAAAGTGCCGGGTGTGGTGGGGCCGGAGGGGAGTGTGGAGCCGACGCCAATGCACCACTGATGCCGTCGCAACCCCGGCCACTGCCAATGCCGACGCAACTCCGCCCACAGCCAAAGCCGACATCGCTCCGCCCACTGCCTCCACAGCCAGCAGCTCCAGAGAAGACAGCAAGACTGAGCCCTGCCAAGTCTTCACTATCCCCCAGACCTCCCTCTCACTGAGGACGAATGGTCAGTCCTCAGTAAAGGGCTCACCTTTGTCCCCCTCCACCCACATATCAACGAATACCGGTCACGTTTGCACATTGAGCAGTTTTTCCGCTGTCTCTGCCTCCACGCTTACTTCTCCAACTGTAAGCCTAACCCTCCCTCTACAGACCCCTTCTCCAGCCTCCAACACACACCCACCTCCTGGACACCGCCCCAAGGCCTCCTAACCTCCCTCGACCGCTTCATCTCCAACTGCCGTCGAGACATCAATCGCCTCAACCTCTCTACCCCTCTCAAACACTCCAACCTCTCCTCCACAGAACGTGCAGCCCTCCACTCCCTCCGCTCCAATCCCAACATCACCATAAAACCCACGGACAAGGGAGGCGCAGTTGTAGTATAGCGCACTGACCTCTACATCGCTGAGGCCAGGCGCCAACTCTCCGACACCTCCTCCTATTGGCCCCTGGATCATGACCCCATCACCGAGCACCAAACCATCATCTCCCAAACCATCCACAACCTCATCACCTCAGGTGACCTCCCACCTATCGCCTCCAACCTCATCGTTCCCCAACCCCGCACCGCCCGCTGCTATCTCCTTCCCAAAATCCACAAACCTGAATGCCCTGGTCGACCCATTGTCTCCGCCTGCTCCTGCCCCACCAAACTCAGCTCCACCTACTTCAACTCCAGTTTCCCCTCCCTTGGTCCAGGAACTCTCTACCTACGTCCGTGACACCATCCACGCCCTTCACCTCCTCCAGAACTTCCAATTCCCCGGTCCCCAACACCTCATTTTTACCATGGACGTCCAGTCCCGATACACCTGCATTCCCCATGCAGATGGCCTAAAGGCCCTCCGCTTCTTCCTGTCCCGCAGACCTGTCCAGTCACGCTCCACTGACACCCTCATCCACTTAACCAAACTCGTCCTCACCCTCAACAACCTCTCTTTCAATTCCTCTCACTTTCTACAGACAAAGGGGGTGGCCATGGGTACCCGCATGGGCCCAAGCTACGCCTGCCTCTTTGTAGGTTACGTGGAACAATCCCTCTTCCGTACCTACACTGGCCCCAAACCCCACCTCTTCCTCCGTTACATTGATGACTGTATCGGCGCTGCCTCGTGCACCCATGAGGAGATCGAACAGTTCATCTACTTCACCAACACCTTCCACCCCAACCTTAAGTTCACCTGGACCGTCTCGAACATCTCTCTCATCTTCCTGGACCTCTCTGTCTCCATCTCGGGTAACCACCTAGAAACCGATATCCATTTCAAGCCCACTGACTCCCACAGCTACCTAGAATACACCTCCTTCCACCCACCTTCCTGCAAAAATGCCATCCCCTATTCCCAATTCCTTCGCCTCCGCCGCATCTGCTCCCAGGATGAGGCATTCCACTCCCGTACACCTCAGATGTCCTCGTTCTTCAAGGACCGCAATCCCCCCCCCACCCCCGCAGTGGTCGCAGGTCAGGGAGGTGGAGATGAGCTGGGCTGGTTTTGGGATGTGGTTGGGGGAGGGGAGATTTTGAAGCTTGTGAAATCCACATTGATACCATTGGGCTGCAGGGTTCCCAGGCTGAATATGATTTGCTGTTCCTGCAGCCTTCGGGTGGCATCACTGTGGCATTGCAGGAGGCCCAGGATGGACATGTCATCTGAGGAATGGGAGGGGGAGTTGAAATGGTTTGCGACTGGGAGGTGCAGTTGTTTAATGCAAACCAAGCGCAGGTGATGTGGAAAGCGATCCCAAAGCCTCCACTTGGTATCCCCGATGTAGAGGGAGCCACAATGGGTACAGCGGATGCAGTATACCACATTAGCAGATGTGCAGGTGAACATCTGCTTGATGTGGAAAGTCTTCTTGGGGCCTGGGATTGGGGTGAGGGAGGAGATGTGGGGGCAGGTGTAGCACTTCCTGTGGTTGCAGGGAAAAGTGCCGGGTGTGGTGGGGCCGGAGGGGCTTGTGGAGCGGACAAGGGAGTCACGGAGAGAGTGGTCCCTCCGGAAAGCAGACAAAGGTGGGGAGGGAAAAATGTCTTTGGTGGTGGGGTCTGATTGCAGATGGCGGAAGTGTCGGAGGATGATGCATTGGATCCGGAGGTTGGTGTGAGGGATGAGTTGCAGGAAATGCGGGAGACATGGTCGAGGGCGTTCTCGACCACTGCAGGGGGGAAGTTGCGGTCCTTGAAGAATGAGGACATCTGAGATGTTTGGGAGTGAAATGCCTCAACCTGGGAGCAGATGCGGCGTAGGCGAAGGAATTGGGAATAGGGGATAGCATTTTTACAGGAAGGTGGGTGGGAGGAGATGTATTCTAGGTAGCTGCGGGAGTCGGTGGGCTTGAAATGGATATCGGTTTCTAGGTGGTTACCCGAGATGGAGACAGAGAGGTCCAGGAAGGTGAGAGAGGTGTTAGAGATGGTCCAGGTGAACCTAAGGTTGGGGTGGAAGGTGTTGGTGAAGTGGATGAACTGTTCGAGCTCACAAGCTTCAAAATCTCCCCTCCCCCCACCGCATCCCAAAACCAGCCCAGCTCCTCCCCGCCTCCCTAACCTGTTCTTCCTCTCACCTATCCCCTCCTCCCACCTCAAGCCGCACCCCCATTTCCTACGTTCTAACCTCATCCCGCCCCCTTGACCTGTCCGTCCTCCCTGGACTGACCTATCCCCTCCCTACACCCCCACCTACACTCACCTTTACTGGCTCCATCCCCGCCTCTTCGACTTGTCTGCCTCCTCTCCACCTATCTTCTCCTCTATCCATCTTCTATCCGCCTCCCCCTCTCTCCCTATTTATTTCAGAACCCTCTTCCCCTCTCCCATTTCTGATGAAGGGTCTAGGCCCGAAACGTCAAACTCTCCTGCTCCTCTGATGCTGCTTGGCCTGCTGTGTTCATCCAGCTCTACACCTTGTTATCTCGGATTCTCCAGCCTCTGCAGTTCCTATTATCTCTGGACCTGAATTCTGTTTGTTTTTCAGGAGTATAAAAAACACCAACCTGAAATGAACACGTGAAGAGGTCTCAGACATGACACCAGAGAGCTGTGTTTGCTAACGCACTGTGCACAGCCCGAAGTAAAGGAGTGTTACAGTACCTCAGCTATTGAAGTATCTTATGTTATAGCAAACATCTAGATGGACAGACCCATAGCCTAAGATATTCCAGCCTCTTATCTCAGTGTGTAAGTTGCATCATTAACTTCAAGCATACGGTAAAACACAACAATCCATAGCTGATCTTCAAAGGAACCTGAAGTGAAGACGTTTAAGGCCACTGTGACATGGGTGACCACTGACAAGGCATGGCGACTAATTTAGGTTTTTGGTTTTGATGTCAAAGTGCCAGAAAGACAAAGATCAGACACAGGCAGCGGCACCTAATTATGTTAAAAAGCAGCATTTCCTTCTGCTGCCTCTGGTTCTTTCGTCAATCATCTCAAGAACACAAGGACTCGGAGCAGGAGTAGGCCATTCAGCCCCTTGAGCCTGTTCCATCATTTAACACAATCACAGCTACTCTCATCTCAACCTCAACTCCACTTACCAGCCCTCTCTCCATGACCCTTCAACCCATTGCTGAATAAAAATCTGTCAAACTCCTCCTTCAATTTACTCAACAACCTGGCATCCACTGCACTCTGGGGGGGCAAATTCCACAGATTCATGACCCTTTGAGAGAGCTCAGGGTACCTGACAGGCCGAGAGATCGCCATGCCAGGTCCACACGTGGGTCCAGAGTCTGCAGTGAGGCCGGGAGTTCGGGACATCACTGAGAAGAAGGAAGGAGAAAGAAATGGGCAGAGCGGACATATTCCATCACCATCTCCTGACCGTTTGGCTACATGCCAACCTGGCTGTGTTCTTTGTAGGCAGAAAGAACATGTTCATGCACTGCATCTATTTCAACTCAACAAAATAAATGAAACCATTTGCTGGTACATTACTCAGGGCAATGCCTTGGACAGTACATTAGTCATGGGTGGCATTAACCTTCATGTAGATTGTGAAAGTTAGATTGGCAAAGGTAGCCATAAGGAAGAATTCATAGAATATTGTCAAGACAGTTTCAGAGAACGATATGTTGTGGACCTAACCAGGGATCCAGCTATTTTGGATCTGGTGACATCTAATGAGGCTGGTTTAATAAATAATCTCAGAGGAAACAATCTCTGAGAAACAGTGCGCATAATACATTTGGATGGGGTTTGAGAGCGAGAAACCTGGATCAGAAACATTTGTGTTAATCCTACTTCTCAGGGGCCTGATGGTCTACAACCTAAGCTCTTAAAGGAAATGGCAGCACAGACAGTAGACCCATTGCAAAATTCCCTGGATGCATGCAAGTTTCCAATGGACTGGAAAAATGCTAATATCACACCTTTATTCAAAAGGGAGGGAGGCAGAAAGTACAGAATTACAGACCAGTTAGTTTAGCGTGTGTCATAGAACATACAACATAGAACAGCACAGCACAGTAAGGTCTCTTTGGCCCACAATGTTGTGCCAAACTTTTACCCTAAACCTGAGGTCAATCTATCCTCCACCCCTACCTTATACTATCATCCATTTGCCTATCTAATAGCCGCTTAAATGCCCCTACTGATGCTGAATCCACTATCCTCTCCAGCAATGCATTCCACGCCCCGACCATTCTCTGAGTAAAGAACCTACCTCTGACCTCTCCCCTATATCTACCTCCACTCACTTTAAAACTATGCCCCCATGTGATACCTACCTCCACCCTAGGAAAAAGTCTCTGGCTGTCCACTCTATCTATACCTCTGATCATTTTGTACACCTCTATCAAATCACCTCTCATCCTTTGACATTCTAAAGAGAAAAGCCCTAGCTCTCTCAACCTTTGCTCAGAAGATCTTCCCTCCATTCCAGGCAACATCCTGGTAAATCTCCTCTGCATGTTTTCCAACGCTTCCACACCTTTCCTGTAATGAGTCGAACAGAACTGGACACAATACTCCAGATGTGGCCAAACAAGGCTTTTGTATAGCAGGAGCATAACTTCACGGCTCTTGAACTCAATCCCTCTATTAATGAAAGCTAACACACCATACGCCTTCTTAACAACTCTATCCACCTGGGTGGCAGCTTTCAGGGAACTGTGGACATGAACCCCAAGATCCTCTGCTCCTCCACACTGCCAAGAATCTTTCCATTAACCCTGTATTCTGCTTTCAAATTTGTCCTTCCAAAATGAATCACCTCACACTTTTCAGGGTTAAACTCCATCTGTCACTTCTCAGCCCAGCTCTGCATCCTATCAATGCCCCTTTGTAACCTAGAACAGCCCTCCACACTATCCACAGCTTGACCCACCTTCGTATTGTCCATGAACTTACTAATCCACACTTCCACTCCGACATCCAAATCGTTTACAAAAATCACAAATAGAAGAGGTCCCAGAACAGATCTTAGTGGTACACCACTCGAAACCGAGCACCATGTTGAATATTTTCCGTCCACTACCATCCTTTGTCTTCGAAGGGTCAGCCAATTTTGAATCCAACCTTCCCCCATCTCATGCCTCCTTACTTTCTGCCTGAGCCTACCGTGGGGAACCTTATCAAACACCTTACTTAAATCCATGTATACCACATCCACTACTCTACCTTCATCCATATGTTTGGTCACCTCTTCAAAGAATTCAATAAGGTTTGTGAGGCATGACCTACCCCTCACAAATCCATGCTGACTGTCAAGAATCAAACTGTGCCTTTCCGAGTGATCATAAATCTTATCTCTCAGAGCCCTTTCCAATAATTTGCCCACCACTGAACTAAGACTAATTGGCCTGTAATTTCCGGGGTTATCCCTATTCCCTTTTTTGAACAAGGGAATGACATTTGTCTTTCTCCAATCTTCTGGCACTATACTGTCATTATATACCGTCACTATATGTCATTGAGAAATTGTTAGAATCCATGATTACGCAAGTAATGATGGGACATTTGGAAAGTTAAAATGCAATCCAATGGAGTCTGCATGAATTTACGAAGTGTAAATCGTGTTTGACTGATTTGCTGAAGTTCTTTAAAGATGTCATAAGCAATATAGATAATGGCGAATTGCGCAGATTTAGTACATCGAGACTTCCAGAAAACATTTGATAAGGTGCTACACAAAAGGTGCACAAGGTAAGATCACATGAGGTTAGGTTAATTTATTATCTCGGACAGAGGATTGACTAACCAACCAAAAGAAAGCAGAGAGTCGAGATCAATGTGTCTTTTTCTGGTTGGCAAGCTATTGCTATTGATGTGCCATCGGGTTCAGTCGTTGAGTCCCAACTATTTACAATCTACATTAATGACTTGGACAGAAGGTACTACCATCTAAATTTGCAGATTGCACTAAAATAGGTGAGAAAGTAAATTACAATGAAGAGGTAAGAAATTTAAAATAGATATGGATAAGTTGGGTGCTTAGGTCAAAATTTGACAAGTAAAGTTCGACATCAATACGTGTGACGTTATCCATTTTGGTCTGAGAAATAGAAAGGCAACTTATTAGCTAAATTGAGAAAAACTTCAAAGTGCTTCTGTGCAGAGGGATTTGGGTGTCATTGTGTATGAGCCATAGAAAACTGGCATGCAGATACAGCAGGTAGTTATGAAGGAACTGGAATGTTGGCATTTATTGCTAAAGGAATAGAGTACAAGAGTAGCAAAGCATTGACGCATCTGCACAAGGCATTGGAAAGGTTGCTGGCATGAGAGGTAGTTCAGAAAAGGTTTACTAGGCTAATTCTAGGATGATCTTATGAGGAGAGGTTGGGTAGGTTAGGCTTGAACTCATTGGAATTTAAAAGAATGAGATGTGATCTTATTGAAATATATAAGATTCTGAGGACCCTTATGAGGGTAGATGTGGAAAGGTTGTTAGGAGGGCAGGCGTGGAAATGTTGTTTCCTTTTGAGGAAGAGTGTAGGACCAGAAGGTATAATCTCAGAATAAAGGGTTGCACATTTAAGACAGATGAGGAGGAATTTCTTCTTTCAGTGGGTGGTGAATCTGCGGAATTCTTTACTGGAGAGGGCTGTGAGGCTGGGTCAGTAAGTATATTCAAGTTTGAGATGGATAGATTTTAATCAGTAAGGGAATCAAGGGTTATGGGAAAAGGCAGGGAGGTAGAGTTTGAAGCAGCCATGACCCATTGAGTAGCAAAGCAGACTTGATGGGCTGAATGGTATTTTTCTGCTCAAAGAACAAAGAAAATTACAGTACAGGAACAGGCCCTTCGGCCCTCCAAGCCTGCTCCAACATGCTGCCTGTCACAACTAAAACTCCCTACCCTTCCGGGGACCGTATCCCTCTATGCCCATCCTATTCATATATTTGTCAAGACGCCCTTTAAAAGTCACTATCATATCTGCTTTCAATACTTCCCCTGGCAGCGAGTTCCAGGCACCCACCACCCTCTGTGTAAAAAACTTGCCTCGTCCATCACCCTTAAACCTTGCCCCTCGCACCTTAAACCCATGGCCCTGATAACTGACCCTTCCACCCTAGGAAAAGTCTTCTGACTGTCCACTCTGTCCATGTCCTTCATAATCTTGTAGACCTCTATCAGGTCGCCCCTCAACCTCCGTCGTTCCAGTGAGAACAACCCAAGTTTCTCCAACCTCTCCTCATAGATAATGCCCTCCTCACCAGGCAACATCCTGGTAAATCTTTTCTGTATTCACTCCGAAGCCCCGCATCATTCTGATAGTGTGGCGACCAGAATTGAACACAATTGCTCCTATGCCTATGTGACGTCCCCTGAGATCAGGAGATCAATTGTTGCGGTAAGGTGAAATAACTGTCCACATGTCCCACCCCTCCATAGGCAGTTAATCACATTGATTACAATTTAAATAATGCTTGCAGATTTAGAAAGTATGAGATGATTGGACTCACTCAGACCGCAGTTATTTAGAATATCCCAAGGGCTTATGGAATGAGATTACATGAATGAGATTTAATGAAACGAAACACATTTCAAATCTATTCAATCCATTACCCTGAGTTAGTATGATTTTTAAATGTGTTTGTTTAATCGTGTAAATCTTGTTCCAAATTTCAAATATTTTTGATTCACATTCATGTCACTTCTATCTGGCAAAGAAATGACCCCTAGACTTAAATATTAAGCAATTTTTGCAGGTATTCCTTCAGAATGAAACTGATTTTTGTCACTTTGGTTTACAGCTCGAATTGTTGTCTTGTGCTTTGGCCAATTTCGTCTTCTGTATTCCTTACACCCACCGGAACTCCACCCCAGCCATCCCCCATCCTTCTCAATGAATGGATACTAGGGCAACCAACAGGTTTGGTAGAATAGGATTACATTTTTTAAAAAATGCCTAAATATATTTATGAGATGTGGATGTTGCTGGCAAGACCAACATTTATTTTTCTTCTTCAAATAGGCCACCTCATTGAAAAGCATAAAATTCTGTGAAAGATTTACAGAATAAACACTGAGAGGATGTTTCCTCCTGCCCAGGGTCACATTCTCAGGATAAGGGGTCTAAGATAAGGAGAAATCTTTTCGTACAAACGTAGAAAATATAAGCAGGAGTAGGCCGTTCAGGAACAAAAACAAAGTTGCTGGAAAAGCTCAGCAGGTCTGGTTGCATCTGTGAAGGAAAAAACAGAGTTAACGTTTCGGGTCCGGTGACCCTTCCTCAGAACTGAGCAGGGTCGTTCAACCCTTCAAGACTGTTCCACTATTCAATATGTTCATGGCTGATCGTCCAACTCAGTCCCCTGTTCCTATTTTCTCCCCATACACGTTGATCCATTTAGCCGTAAGAATTATATCTAATTCCTTCTTGAAATGATTGGGCAGTTGATGGCCTAGTGGCATTATCGCTGGGCTGTTAATCTGGAGACCCAGGGAATGTTCTGAGGATGCGGGCTCAAATCTGACCTTAGCAGATGGTGGAATTTGAATTCAACAAAAAAGTCTGGAATTAAGACTCAATGATGACCATGAAACCATTGCTGATTGTCAGGAAAAACCCATCTGGTTCACTGATGCCCTTTAAGGAAGGAAATCGCCATCCTTACCTGGTCTGGCCTACATGTGACTCCAGACCCACAGCAATGTGGTTGACACTCACCTTCCACCTGGGCAATAGATGCTAACCAAGCCAGCGATGCCCAAATCCCATGAATGAATAAATTTTTAAAAATATATACTTTGGGCTTAACCGCATTCTGCGGTAGAGAATTCCACAGGCTCACCACTGAAGAAATTTCTCCCCATCTCAGTCCTAATATCTTAATATGCCCATATGCTAAGGCTATGATTCCTGGTTCTGGACTCCCTACTCATTGTGAACATCCTTTCTGCATTTACCCTGTAAAATCCTGTTAGAATTGTATTGGTTTCTGAGATCTCCCCCTCATTCTTCTAAACTCGAGTGAATACAGTCTTAACCGATCTGGTCTCTCTTCATATGTCAGTCCTGCCATCCCAGGAACCAGTCTGGTATACACTTACTCCTCGATTTCAAGCTTTTGGATTCCTCTACCCCAAAGGGCAGTGGCTGCTCAGTCTATAGGTATATTCACAGGCAAGAGCAATAGATTGTGGACACAATGCATTAAGGGTTGAGGCTAGGGATAGGACTAGAAGGTGGAGATGAGATATGAGATACATTTTACTCAAATATTGCCAGGGCTGGAAAATCGTCACTATGAGGAGAGATTGGAGAGATTGATTGAGAGATTGAGTTTTCCTTGGAACAGAGAAGGCTGAGGGATGACATGATTGAGATACACAAAACTGTGAGGGGTAGGGATAGAGTAGACAGGAGGAACCTGTTTCCCTTGGCAGAGAGTTCAAAAACCAGGGGTCATTGATTCAATCAAAGTGACAGAAGAATTAGAGGTGATGTGAGGAAAAATGTTGTTATGCAGAGGGCAGTGGGTGTTTGAAATTCGCTGCCTGAGTTGGTGGCGGAGGCAGAAACCCTAAACTCTTTTAAAAAGTACCTGGATCTGCACCATAAGTGCTGTAAGCTACTGGGCTATTGGCCATGTGCAGGAAGATGGGATTAGAAATGGCTTCTGGATGTTTTTGGGTCAGCATGGACAAGATGGGCCAAATGGCCCCCTCTTATGCTGTATCATTTCTAAGGTTGTAAAAGATTAGCCATGATCACACCTGGAGTTCTTATTTCTTATTATTCCTCCAGTTATGATCCCAACTGATTTTATTACTAGGCAAGTCAGATCCCATACTGAAACCTGGCTTGATAGATCATACTTTGTTTTATTTTGATTTTGTTGACATGGTTTCTCACTGCATACAATATTGCCGATTTTGTTTTTACAATTAAATAGAAGTTTATTGACTGAAAGAAATGAAGGTAAGATGGAATAAACAAAGATTTTTACTTTAATATAAGTCTAAAGATTTTAAAACACATAGTAAATGTTGCCAGGACAATAATTCTAAACACCCTCTTACAAGTTCTAAAAAAAAATTCCTTGTACAGTAGTTACATGAGAGAAAAAAAATCTTTTCCTGACAGCACAATAGACTTAAGATAACGGTGACCTTAACTCCTGGTCTGGAAACACTAATAGCTTCTTCCTGGAGAAATAATTTACCAGAGCTTAAACAATCAAGTAAGGTCTTCAGGGTTTTATCCCATCGTGTATAGTTCAAGACTATCACTAATTCCTTGCTGGAAGGTAATCTAGCTTTACTATACTCTCCATTCTCAGGTGCACTGTGCTATACAGCCATCTCCATCGAAGGATTTCACAGAACTGTCCAAACAAAGTGAATCTAAAAATAAATCACTCCCTCTAAGCTTGGGTGTTTGCACTTAAGCGTTAAAAAAATCCTAAAGTTGAGAAATGCGTGACAGATCTTAACACACAATGGCATACCTGGCTAAGTCATAAAACATTGTAAGGTAAATTAAAGCCCATTAGTGTTGCCAAAGTAGCACTCACAAACTGTTGTTAAGGGAATAACTGAAGCTATAGAAATGCTTCCAAATTAATGATTAAATTCAGACACAGAGAAATATGTAACTAATGCAAACTTAAAATAAATTATGTTAAAAAATGTATAAATCACAATGTTTATGTCAGACTGGGCTGACTGCTGGCAAATGGGGATGCCTGAAACCCTGAACCTCAATATCAGGTGTTGGAGTTTAAAGACCCTATTCCCCTCAGTGAATGGCCTCTGGGTTATAGTGATGCCCTGTGGTGCCACCAGCAGAAATGGTCCCTGATATTGAGCTGCTTTCTGTAGGTGCCCCTCAGCTGGAGCATGCACAAGGTACACAGTGGCTTGTCCCTTTTGCAAACCCCCAATACAGTTTTGATGGAGAAAACTGTGGGCAAGCTGATACGGAATACAACTGAACATTGGGATTCATTGGCAGGAAGGCCTTGGCTGCTTATCAACTGCAATTAGATAGAAAGAGAAATCATAGCCAAAAAAATCTCCTCCTTTGGACTAAGTAACATGTTTAAATTATAGTATGAGGCCATTTGGTCCATTATGGCTGAGTAGGTTCTTTCTAAGAAGGATCCAATTAGTCCCAAACTTGCATTTCTTCCACATAGCTTTGCAAATTTTCCTCTTTCAAGTATTTTGCCAATTACCTTTTGAAAATTACAATTGAATCTGTATCAGTCACCCTTTCTCACTGTATGAAATATGTCTCCTCTGGTTCTATTGCCAATTACCTTAAATCTCCGTCCTTTAGTTATTGAAACACATGCCAGAGATAGTCATTCCTCCCCTATTCGCTTTATCAGAGCACCTCATGATTTTGAGTACCATAATAAGGAGGTTTGGTAAGGACACAAGGGAGAAAGGAATAGAAGGATATTCTGATAGGGTGAGATAATAGGAACCCATGTGGAGCATCATCACTAGCACAGACCGATTGCAGCCAAGTGGCCTATATTTCTGCTGTACGTGCTTGCTCTGTGGTTCAATGTGAAATGAGCCTGTGCTTGTGTCCACATCAAAACATGACATAAATTCAAAGTGTGAAATACCTGCTTCTGAGGTCCCTAAGGTCCCCAATTATATTACAAACCTGCCAAGCCAAATCCACCCAACACGCAACCTGACCAGTGAGAATCTCAACCCATCAAAAATTACGAAGCTCATTCCTCATCCAATTATAGCTGATAGAGACTAATGTCCCTGGAGATTTTTTTAGCCAATTGCATTTTATTATTGCGCAGATTGCATCTTGTGTCTTTAATCTAACTATCAGTGTGTGCCCACACTGCGCTGTCGAGCATTTCATGTTTATATTTGATGAATTATAATGATATTTACTAATATGCATACAAACACGTATAAACACAGACACACACACCACACACACACACACACCACACACACACACAGACACACACACACACGCACAGACATACACACAAACATAGACAGACATTTACAAACACACATATATAGATGTACCTTACGTATCTCCAAATAAAAAGACTTAAGATTTACAGAAAAAGCATCAACCTGATAAACGCAATTTGAATTTATATTAAGCATGGGCTAGTGAGGCAGGCTGTCTTTCATCTGATTGGAGAGCTTTTTGCTTCTTTGTGGGTTCCTTAAGAGACCTTTGTGTGGAGTAATATTGATTTTGAATTGTAGCGTCTGACAAGTTTGCAATAAACTTTTTACGGCTTAGCAGTAATCAATCTGGCTTAGGGGCCCCACTGTCAGAAACTGCCTTCGATTATTTCAGCACCAGTATCGAAGATAATTCCACTTCATTCGGAAAGTTACAGAATGCGTTCAGGAATGACCTCCAAATGAAATTCACATATACCACAACAGTAAGAACATGGGTGGTGACAGCTGGAAGACATCATTGTTTACAAATACACACAAATTATAACATGGGAATGAGCCATGAAGCTCAACTCATCCATGGCAATGTTTATGTTTCACATGCATGTCCTTCACTCTGTTTCATCTCACTCATTTGACTTTTTGCTTACTTTTCAACTCATTTCATACTCATGTGTATCAACATCTTCTTAATATATCTCCACTATTTTCTTCAACCCGTCCCCATGATAGTGTGATCCACATAAAGTTTTTCCTGAATTCCCTGATGGAGTTATTAGCAACCAGCTTAATTTAGTTTAGTTTAGTTTACCTGGCTCTTGTGCCTCCTACAAGTGGAAGCATTTTCTCTACAGCTGCCCTGTTGTAGGCCATCATTGTTTTAAAGACCATCAGGTCAACTATTGGCAATATCTAATTGGGGAGTAGAGCTCCATTCTGTTCAGCCTTTCCTAATGGGAAAATGTCCCAGTTAGGGAAGCATAATTGAAAATACCGTTTAAAAACCTCTAAATCCAATCTTTTTTAATATGAAGACTAGTGTTCCAAGTGTACAGCCTCTTCATATGTAAATCTCTGCAGGAATATTTCAAAGTGTTGACTCTCACCCGTACAAATGAAAGCAAAGCAAAATAAACGATTATTTGATCAATAATCCATTTTGTCCGATGATTAATAGATTCAAGCCGTAATGGCCTGTGTGCATTTTAAACACACTTGCTCAGAATGCTTCAAACTCTTCACAGACATCAACTGGGCTTTGTTCAGAGCGCGAAAATTTAATCTCTGTCACATGCAACCCTCTGTCAGTTCAAAGGAGGATGACAGCTCTAGTGGGAAAGGGTGAGAACTGTTCCCCGTTGTCCCTTTATATCCCTTGGAGTAAGTGCCAGCTGAACAAAGTAGATGGAAAAAACAAAATGAGCAATATATTTTGTAGGAAGTGAGAGCCAGTGGCAATGACAACACTTTTTTTTGCCCACCCCTAACTGCTCCCCAAACTGAGTGACTTGCAAGGGACAATTCAGAGGTCAATGAAGAGTCAACCGCATTGCTGTGGGTCTGGAGTCACATGTAGGCGAGACCAGGTAAAGATGGCAGATTTCCTTCTCTCAAAGACATGGTGAACCAGATGGGAGTTTACAACAATTGACAGTTGGTACTGGTCACCTGTGGCCACTTTCATAATCTCAATTTTATTGACTTGAAATTTTATCATCTGACATGATGGGATTTGAGCCCATGTCCCCAAAACATTGGCTTTCTCTTCTAACTTTTAAATTAAGAGAATTTAAATTCTACCAGTGTTACGATAATGGGATTTGTACCTGTGAACCTAGAGTATTGAGTCTGAGTGTCCAGATTACCAGTCAGTCTAGCTCCTCATATATTTGGAATCCATTTACATACAGTAATTAACAATGAAATTAACAGCAATGATGCAAGATCCCATCACCTAAACAATTGTACTTTGATCAGTGGGGTGAAAGGATGTGAAAATCTTGAAACCTCCAGAGACCTTTAGATGAGTAGTAACCTTTTGACACATGGCCAGAATACTGAAGATGTTGGAAGTTCGAAGTAAAAACAAAAGCATCTGGAAAAATACAGCATGTCAGGCAACATCTGTGGAGAGAAATAGAATTCATGTTTCAGGTCTGTTATAATCCCAGCTGATTGTAATACTGGACAAGCCAGATCTCAGAATGACTCTTGACCTCAAAAATCATATATTTAATTTTACTCAGTTGGCCAACATGGTAGTTAGTTGCTGAAATATATTGACATAAGGCTGAAGATGTTCCTCAACAATTGAGCATAATTTTTGATTACACAAAAGAAAAATAACGAAGCTATTTATATATATGTATATAGAAGACACTTAGAAAGATCTTAACACAAAGATCAAGGCAGATTTTCAAAATGTTTCCCAACACAATCCATCGCAAACACTCAATCCCAGAGAAGTCATACTCTCATACCACAATGTTTAAAGAATCTTTTCTTAACCAATCTTCTCCAGTTTCTTTTTTTCTTGAACTGTGGAGATAATTTTACAATTCCTCTTCAGGTATATTAACACAAACCTCTCACAATTAAATTGGTCTGAACTTTCTCAATTCAAGCATCTTGAAGATTCCTCTTCAAACCCTCTTGCCTTGGAATCTCAACAGACTAGATACCACTTCTGCTGAGGTGACTGGTTGCCCTGAACTACGAACTTGATTTTTCTTGAACCTTCTGTACTGGATTCAAAACAGAACTGATGGCCTTAATGTGTTTACATTGCCTTAACAGGATAAATAGATTATCCATTAATACCACAAGGGTTCTCTGACGCACTGGACTGCAGTCACATACTTTTTCAGAATTGATGTACAATGCCCTTGAGGAAGAATACCTGCCATTCTTATCTGTCCCACATGTAACTTGACTGCCCTCAGAAATCTCTGAACCACTTGATCCAAGGTCTATTAGAGACAGTCAAATGTTGGACTTGCCAGTGATGATTATATCCTATTGAATGATGAGGAATTATAAATTTGAAAGGATTAATATTGAGAATTCCCTTAAGCACTATCCACAATGATGATTTCATGTACCCTTGTCCTAAGAACATCTTAGGATCTCCAAGGAGTAAGACCTACCATCTGGACCTTGTTGTTTCTGTGTTCGTATTGATGTAACCTGTAACTACTGGGTAACATGCAATAAACTAGGAACATAGAAACAAGAGAAGGCCATTCAGCCCCTCCACCCTTTTCTCCCATTGAATATGATCATGGCTGATCTGTTGCCTAACTCCATATACCTGCTGTTGGCCCATCTCCCATAAAACATTTGCTTAATAAAAATGTGTCCATTTCGGATTTAAAACTAACAGCTAATCCAGCATCCCCAGCCATTTGTGGAAGACAGTTCCAAACCTCTGCCACCCTTTGTGTGGAGAAGTGCTTCCTAACATCTCTCCTGAATGGTCTGGCCCCAATTCTCAGATTATACTCCCTAGCTGCAGAATCTCCAACCAGAGGACTTTATCTAACCTGTCTTTTCCTGTTAATATCTTGAAGACTTCCATCAGATCATCCCTTAGCTTCCTAAATTGTAGGGAAAACAGGCCAAATATGTATAATCTCTCCTCATAACTTACCCCTGAAGTCCAGATATCATTCTTGTAAACCTATGTTGTACTCCCTCCAAGGCCAATCAATTCCCCCTAAGGCGTGCTGCCCAGATCTGCTCACAGCACACCCAGTGGGGTCTCACCAGGGTTTTGTATAACTGCAGTGTAACCTCCACTTCCTATACTCCAATCCTCCTGATGTAAAGGCCAGCATTCCCTCAGCTAGCTTGATAATTTTCTGCACCTATTTGTGACATTTTAATGATCTACACACCTGAACCCCCGAGTCTCTTTGAACACCCACTATATTTATCTCCATATAATCTAGAAAGTACCTTGATTGATGCTTTTCTGGCCCAAAATAGGTAACTTCACACTTGCTTATATTGAAATCCATCTGCCCCAGTTTTGTCCATTCACATAGAATATCCCTTTGTAATTATATGTCTGTCTATAATGCTGCCTAACTTTGCGTCATCAGCAAATTTGGATATATGACTTTCTATGCCATTATCCAAGTTGTTAGTAAATAATGTGAACAATTGAGGCCCTAACACAGATCCTTGTGGGACATCCTGCCAATTTTGAGTACCTACCCGTTATCTCTAAACCCTGTTGCCAGTCATTCAGAAGTCACATGACACCAGGTCATAGTCCACCAGGTTTATTTGAAATCACAAGCATTCAAAGTCCTGCTTTTTCATCAGGTAAACACATCACCTGACGAAGGAGCAGTGCTCCAAACGCTTGTGATTTAAAATAAACCTGTTGGACTATGACCTGTTGTCATAAGACTTCTCACTTTGTCCACCCCAGTCCAACACCAGCACTTCCACATCATGGCCTCTCGTTCAAGCAATTTCCCAACTATGTGAGTAATTTGCCCTCAATTTCATGGGTTTCTACCTTAGTTAACAGTCTCTCATGTGGGACCGTATCAAATACCTTCTGGAAGTCCATATAAACAACATCAAGTGGCACTCCCCGGTCCAATACATTAGTCGTGTCTTCAAAAAAAGCTATGAGCTTTGTCAGGCATGACCTACTTGTCGTTAATCCATAAAAACCGAAAAAACTGCAGATGCTGGAAATCAGAAACGAAACAGGATTTGCTGGAAAAGCTCAGCAGCTCTGGCAGCATCAGTGAAGGGAAATCTGAGTTGATATTTCAGGTCAAGTGACCCTCCCTCAGAAGTGGTGGTAGCTAGGAAAATGTTGGTTTACATGTAGAAGATAGGATTGGGGGGAGGGGGTACAGAGTAAATGATAGGTGGGGATAGAGCCCAAAGAGACAGAAGAACAGTTGGACAGACAAGGGAATGGATAATAATCTGCCTAGGAGAGTGAATAGCTGTTCTGGGGACTGTAAGTGACTAACAACAGGGGGTGTGTAATGGCAGGCTATGTAATATCAAGGCCTGGTGAATGGGGAAGGGGGCTGGGACATGGGACCGTTTAGGCCCTAAAATTATTTAACTTGATATTCAGTCTGGAGGGCTGGAGGGTCCCCAAGTGAAAATGAGGTGTTGCTCTTCCAGCTCACTTTGAGCTTCACTGGAACACTGCAGCAAGCCTGAGACAGAGACATTGGCCAGGGAACAGGGTGGTGTGTTAAAATGGCAGGCAACAGGAAGATCAGGATCTTTTTTGCGAGCAGAACGTAGATGTTCTGCAAAGTGGTCACCCAGTCTACCCTTCATTTCCCCAATGTAGAGGAGACCACATTGCAAGCAGCGAATGCAGTAGACTAGATTGTGGGAAGTGCAGGTGAAGAGTTGCTTCACCTGGAAGGTATGTTTGGGCCTTTGGATACTGGGGAGGGAGGAGGTAAATGGGCAGGTGTTGCACCTTCGCCGGTTACAGGGGAAGGTGCTGTAGGGCTGTGGGGAGGTGTTGGGGGTGAAGGAAGAGTGGACCAGGGTGTCCCAGAGGGAACAGTCTCTGCATAAGGTGGACAAGGGAGTGGAGGGGAATGTGTGTCTGGGGGTGGCATCTCGCTGGATGTGGCGGAAATGGCATCTGATGATCATGTGGATGTTGTTGCTGATGTGATGGCAGGTGAGCTTAAGGGGAACCCTATTGGTGTTGTGGGAGGGAAGAGAGAGCATGAGGGCGGAAGTGCAGGAGATGGATCGGACCCGGTTGAGAGTCCTGTCAACAACGGAGCTGGGGAATCCTTGGCTGGGGAAGAAGTGGACATTTTGGAGGCTCCCTTGTCAAAGTTGGCCTTATCTGAACATATGCAATGGAGTCAGAGGAATTGAGAGAATGGGATGGAGTGTTTACAGGAAGTAAGGTGTGAGGATGTATAGTCCAGGTAGCTGTGGGAGTCGGTGGGTTTATAGGGGATATTAGTGGCCAGTCTATCCCCAGAAATGGAAAGAGATATTGAGGAAGGGAAGGGAGGAGTCAGTGAAAGGCCAGGTGAAAGTGAGGGCAGGGTGAAAATTGGAAGCGAAGTCGATGAACTTTTCCAATTCCAGACGAGAGAGGGAAGCAGCACCGATGATCTCGTCGATGTCTCGAAGAAAGAGTTGTGGGTGAGGTCCGGAATAGGACTGGAACAAGGAATGTTCCACATACCCCACGAAGAGACAGGCATTACTAGGGCCCATGCGGGTACCCATGGCAACCCCTCTGACCTGAAGAAAATGAGAGGAGTTGAAAGAGAATTTGTTGAGGGTGAGGACGAGCTCGTCCAAGCGGAGGAGGGTGGTGGTGGGTGGGGATGGTTCGTGTCTTTGCTCCAGGAAGAAGCGGAGAGCCCTAAGACCCTCCTGGTGGGGGGTGGACGTGTAAAGGGATTGTACGTCCATGGTAAAGAGGAGGCGGCTGGAGCCTCCAAACCAGAAATTCCAAAACTGGCGTAAAGCATCAGAGGACTCGCGAATGTAAGTGGGCAGGGCCTGGACCAGGGGGAGAAAAGACTGAGTCAGGGTAGGAAGAGATGAGTTCTGCGGGACAGGAGCAGGCTGAAACAATGGGTCTGCCTGGACAGTCCTGCTGCAGTGTTCCAGTGAAGCTCAGCACAAGCTGGAGGAACAACACCTCATTTTTCGCTTGGGGACCCTGCAGCCCTCCGGACTCTGTATCAAGTTCAATAATTTTAGGGTCTAAACTCTCCCATGTCCCAGCCCCCCACCCCACACACCAGGCCTTGTTATCACATAGTCTGCCATTACACACTACCTATTGTTAGTCACTAACAGTCCCCATTAGCTATTCACCCTCCTAGCCAGATTATTATCCACTCCTTTGTCTGTTCAACTGTTCTTCTGTCTCTTTGGGCTCTATCCCTAACTATCATTTACTCCACATCCCCTCCCCCACCCAATCGTCTGCATATAAACTGACATTTTCCTAGCTACCATCAGTTCTGAGGAAGCATCACTCAAACCGAAACGTTAACTCAGACTTCTCTTCACAGATGCTGCTCAACTTTTCCAGAAACTTCTGTTTTTAAGTCATTGATCCATGCTGGATTTCCATGATTAATTGAAAATTTTCAAGGTGTTCAGTTACCCCTTCCCTGATTATAAGCTCCAATAATTTCCACATCACAGATGTCAGGCTAACTGCTCTGTAATTCTCTGGCATTCCTCTTTCACCTTTCCTGAAAAGCGGAGTGATGTGTAATTTTCCAATCCAGAAGGATGATTCCTGAATCTGGGGAACTCTGAAAGATTACAGTTGGAGCACGAAAAATGTGTTCCCTAATCCCTTTAACATCCTCTGATGGAAACTGTCAGACCCTGAGGATTTGTCACACTTTAATTCCATTAATTTGCTTGTTACCGATATTTTATTTAACGTTAATTTTATTCTGTTCCTATTCCCTATCCACTATTAATTTCCTCCAGAATTCCAGCAAGCTATCCTCCTTTTCTACAGTAAAGACTGAGGCAAAGTAATTATTCAGCAAGTCTGCCACTTCCGCACAGTCATTGACAACATTCCCACTTTCACTCTTTAGTGGGCCAACATTACTCCTGACTAACTGCGTTCCCTTTATTTAACTATGACGTTTCTTCTTAATGATCTTGATGTTCCTTGCAAGTTTCATTTCATAATCCTACTTTGTAGCTTTTATAATCTGCTTTGTGCCCTACGCTGGTCTTTTGTATCTTTCTCATTCAGCAGGATCTGAGCTATTTTTGCCATTTTTTTAAGTCTTCTTTTAGTTTAATGCTGTCCCTTATCTCTTCAGTTGTCCATGGCTGTTTTTTTTCTGTGACGTGGAGTTCTTCCCTCTCAGCATCATAAATGTGTTTTGTATTGCATTAAATGTTTCTTTAACCATCCTCCATTGTTCTTCATAGATAATAGGTACTGCAGATGCTGGAGAATCCGAGATAACAAGCTGTGGGGCTGGATGAACACAGCAGGTCAGGCAGCATCATAGGAGCAGGAAAACTTGACGTTTCGGGCCTAAACCCTTCATCAGAAATGGGGGAGGGGAAGAGGGTTCTGAAATAAATAGGGAGAGAGGGGGAGGCGGATAGAGGATGGATAGAGGAGAGGATAGGTGGAGAGGAGGCAGACAAGTCGAAGAGGCGGGGATGGAGCCAGTAAAGGTGAGTGTAGGTAGGGGGGTAGGGAGGAGATAGGTCAAGGGGGCGGGATGATGTTAGTAGATAGGAGATGCCCCAACCGCATCCCAAAACCAGCCCAGCTCATCTCCACTTCCCTAACCTGTTTTTCCTCTCACCTATCCCCTCCTCCCACCTCAAGCCACACCCCCATCTCCTATCTACTAACATCATCCCGCC
>JAHRHZ010000060.1:9924147-9972346 GCA_024137785.1 Ginglymostoma cirratum | reverse complement strand
CCCTTGACCTGTCCGTCCTCCCTGGACTGACCTATCTCCTCCCTACCCCCCCCACCTACACTCACCTTTACTGGCTCCATCCCCGCGTCTTCGACTTGTCTGCCTCCTCTCCACCTATCCTCTCCTCTATCCATCTTCTATCTGCCTCCCCCTCTCTCCCTATTTATTTCAGAACCCTCTTCCCCTCCCCCATTTCTGATGAAGGGTTTAGGCCCGAAACGTCAAGCTTTCCTGCTCCTCTGATGCTGCTTGGCCTGCTGTGTTAATCCAGCCCCACAACTTGTTACACCCTGTTGATTAGACAATGACCCATTAACACACACTCTCTGTTCTCTCCCAGCCAGCCAATCTTCAGTCCACACTGTTATGTTACTCCCCACACAATGAGCTCTTGTTTTCCATGATACTTCTGATTTCATTTTTCATTTGTGGGATGTGGGCATTGCTGGTTGGGCCAACATTTATTGCCGTCCATAGTTGCCCCTTGAGAAGGTGGAGGTGAGCTGCCTTCTTGAACCGCTGCGGTCCACCTGCTGTGGGTTGACCCAAAGTGCCCTTAGGAAGGGAAAATCAGGGATTTGATTCAGCAAAACTGAAGGAATGGAGGTATATTTCCAAGCCAGGATGGTGAGTACCTTGGAGTTGAACATGCTGGTGGTGGTATTCCCATGTATCTGCTGCCCTTGTCCTTCTAGATGGAAGTGGTTGTGGGTTTGGAAGGTGCTGTCTGAGGATCTCTGGTGAATTTCTGCAGTGCATCTTGTAGATAGTAAACACCGCTGCTACTGAGCGTCGGTGGTGGAGGGAGTGGATGCTTGTGGATGTGGTGCCAATCAAGCGGGCTGCTTTGTGATGGATGGTGTCAAGCTTCTTGAGTGTTGTTGGGGCTGCACTCATCCAGGCAAGTGGGGAGTATTCCCTCACCCTCCTGACTTGTGCCTTGTAGATGGTGGACAGGTTTTGGGGAGTCAGGAGGTGAGTTACTTGCCGCAATATTCCTAGCCTCTGACCTACTGTTGTAGCCACTCTGTTTATGTATTTAGTCCAGTTAAGTTTCTGGTCAATGGTAACTCCCATGATATTGATAGTGGGGGATTCAGTGATGGTAACACCATTGAATGTCAAGAGGTAGTAGTTAAATTGTCTCTTATTGGAGATGTTCATTACCTGGTAATGTGTGGCACGAATGATGCTTGCCATCTTATGTGTCATCTTGTGTGATATGTTATCTTCTGAGCTGTCTTCTGGAAATCCACATCAATTACATGCATCAGTTTCCCTTTATCCACAGCACGTTACCCCTTCAAAGAACTCCAATAAATTGATTAAACATGATTTCCCTTTCTGACTATTCTTGATTATTTGAGTTGTTTTCTAGCATGCTCACCACATCAGACATCAAGCTATCTGGTCCTATGTACTAGAGATAAAAGGTACTGCAGATGCTGGAGAATCCGAGATAACAAGGCGTGGGTCTGGATGAACACAACAGGCCAAGCAGCATCATAGGAGCAGGAAAACTTGACGTTTCGGGCCTAGGCCTATGTACTGCCCTGTTTTCTGCCTCCTTCCCATCTTAAACTACAATGTGGGACAAAGTACACAAGAAGAAAAACTGGGTTTTTGTGCTAAGGGAAGGCAATAACCATGGTGGCTTTGTCGACAAAGGAATAGACTCAATGAGGAGTTTATCGAACGCTTTTGCGATAGTTTCTTAGGACCTAAAAGGATAGCAGTCGAAAACTTGTTATTCTATTATGTGACAAGATTACGGTATCCTTACGTAGCAGTAATTACAACATGATTGAACTTTACATCTAGTTTGGAAGGGAGAAGATCAAGTCTAAGTCTACATTTAAACCTAAATAAAAGCATCTATATGGGCAGGCAAGTTGCGTGAGCTGAAATGAATCAGCATACTAGGCTAGGGAATAGATTAAAAGAGTTAGGGTGACAGGTATTTAAGGAGATATTTCAGAATACATAGAAAAGGTGTATTCTTACAACAAAGAAAATTTCTAATGTCAAAATGATCTATCAAGCCAGATTACATTCTGTAGTATCACACAATCACGGAATAGTTATGGCACAAAAGAAGACTATTCAGACCATTGAACCCACACTGCCACATTAAATGAACATCATTACCTAGTGCCAATTTCCTGCCTTTTCCCCATATCCTTGCACATTATTCTAACCAAATTAAGCACCCAATGTTCCTCTTGAATTACCTCAATGGAACCTGCCTCCACCACATTTCCAGGCAGTGCACTCCAGACCCTCTCTGTTTTTTTACTCTCATCACCTTTGCTTCTTTTGCACATCACTTTAAATCTACGCCCTCTTGTTCTTTTTCCTTGTATGAGCAGGAAAATCTTCTCCCTGATCTACTCTGTCCAGCCCATGCACGATTTTGAAAACCTCTACCAAATCGCCTTCTTTCCAGAGAGAACAGTTTCAACTTCTTCAATCTATCCTCAGAACTGAAGTTCTTCATCATTGGAACCATCCTTATAAATTGTCTCTGCACTCCCTCCATAATGTGTTCCGATCTTTTCAGTAAAGTAATACCTAAAGCTGAATACAATATTCCAACTGACGTCTAACAAGTGTCTTTTACAAGTTCAACATCAGCTCTTTGCTTTTGTACTGTACACCCCTATTACCAAAGACGAGGATACTTCCTGCTTTCTCTACTCATTCTGCTACCTTCAATTAGCTGCGCATATACACGCGAAGTCCATCTGTTCTTGCACCCCTTCAGAATTGTACCCCCTACTTTTCAATGTTCTTATGATCAAAGTGCATCACCTCCCACTTCTCTGCATTGAAACTCATCTGCCAATTATCCACCTCCTCCACCAACTTGACACCCTTGTGTCCTCACAGCAGATAATTCTTCCAAGTTTCCTGTCATCTGCAAACTTAGAAAATCCTCCCGCACATCAAAATTCAGATAATTAATATACATCAAGAAATGCAAAGGTCTCAATCCTAACTCCTGGGGAATTCCATTACAAACCTTCCTCCAGTTCAAAAAAATCCATTGGCCATTATTCTCTGTTTCCTATCACTCAGCCAATTTTGTATCCGTGTGGCTACTGCCTCTTTTGTACCATGACCTGTAACTTTCCTCATATGTCTGTCATGTGGCACTTTGTGAAACACCTTCTGGAAGTCCAGGCACACCAAAGGAACAGCATTACTCTCATCAAACCTTCCAAAACTCCAGCAAATTAGTTAATTGCAATTCCCTCTTTACAAGTCCATGCTGGCTCGATCTAATCAGATCATCTTTTATCAAATAATTACTAATTCGATCCTGAATAATTGTTTTTAGAATCTTCACCATAATACACTGTTAAATAAGTTGGGTTCATAGCAAGTGGGGCTCATCTGGGATCTAAGTTAATTGAATTTAGGAGGTATCTATCACTTTTAAAGAACTTTTATATGGAAATTCTGCACTTGGATTTTGAATGTTGCTAAGAGTTTTCTGGAAATCAAAGATGTATCAGTGGAGTATTTCACTCGGAGATGATAAGGACTGCCGATGCTGGAGTCAGAGATAACATAGTACGGAGCTGGATGAACACAGCAAGCCAGGCAGCATCAGAGGAGCAGGAAAGTTGACGTTTCGGGTCGGGACCCTTCTTCAGAAATGGGGAGGGGGAAGGGGATTCTGAAATAAATAGAGAGAGGAGGGGTGGGGCTGGGGAAGGTAGATGGGATGGTGATAGGTGAGTGCAGGTAGGGAATGGTGGGAATTGGTCAATGGAATGGATGGGGTGGATAAATGGGAGAGAAGATAGACAGGTTGTGTAAGGTCAAGGAGGCAGGGCTGAGAGGGAGGTTTGGATATGGGATGAGGCTGGGGGTGGGGAGATTTTAAAACTGGTGAATTCCATGTTTAGGCCATTGGGCCACTGTAGGCTCCTGAGGCGGAATATGAGGTGTTGCTTGTCCAGTTTGGGAGTGGTGTCATTGTGACACTGGAGGAAGCCCAGGATGGACATGTCACCCAGGGAATGGGAGGGGGAGTTAACATGGTTGGCTACTGGAAGGTGTTGTATTTGTCACATACTGAGTGCAGATGCTCGACAAAATAGTCTCAGAAGCTCTGCTTGGTCTCACCGATGTAGAGGAGGCCACATTGGGAGCAGCGAATGCAGTAGACCATGTTAACAGATGTGCAGGTGAACCCCTGTCTGATGTTGAAGGTTTGCTTTGGGCCTTGAGTGGAGGTGAGGGGGGAGGTGACCATTCCCCACCATTCCCTACCTGCACTCACCTATCACCATCCCATCTACATTCCCCAGCCCCACCCCTCCTCTCTCTATTTATTTCAGAGCTCCCTTCCCCCTCTCCATTTCCGATGAAAGGTCTCGACCTGTAACATCAATTTTCCTGCTCCTCTGATGATGCCTGGTCTGCTGTGTTCCTCCAGCTCCACACTGTGTGTGGAAAATTTGATATTTTTGACTAAGGCTGAACTGAGAGAGCTGACAGGTAAATTGAAGGTACAAATAAGACCTTTTAAGGACGAAACAACTTAAATTGAGTCCTCAACATCTAAAATTGGAAGAAAGAGACCTGAAATTGATATCAAAAACAGAAGTTGCTGGAAAAGTTCAGTAGGTCTGGCAGCATCTCTGAAGAAAAAAAATCAGAGTTCATGTTTTGGGTCCGGTGACGCTTCCTCAGAACTGAAATTGAGATGTCACAGCTGGAATTAGCTAAGTACATTTGTAAATGGAAAGTCTTGAGTTATAAGATAAAAGAGAAAGGAAAAAGAAATGAGAAAGAAACTTGATCGGGAAGAAGATGAGGAAGAGCAATAGGTGTAGAGTTTTGAAAAATTGCACTGGAGTAAGAGAATCAAGAAAAAATTCAGGAAAGTGGAAAGGGGAGGAAGAACAACAGAGAGAATAGATGGTGGCTCAGTGATCAGCACTGCTGCCTTACAGCGCCAGGGACCTGGGTTTGATTCCACCCTCGGGTGACTGTCTGTGTGGAGTTTGCACATTCTCCCCGTGTCTGCGTGGGTTTCCTCCGGGTACTCCGGTTTCCTTCCACAGTCCAAAGATGTGTAGGCTAGGTGGATGGGCCATGCTAAATTGCCCGTAGTGTTCAGGGATGTGTAGATTAGGTAAGTTATAGACGGATGGGTCTGGGTGGGATGTTCTGAGGGTCAATGTGGACTTGTTGGGCCAAAGGGCCTGTTTCCACACTGTAGGAATTCAACACTATAATACTGGGAAAGGGGTGGAATTTTAAAAAACTTGAAATCCAAAGAGACAGGAAAACTAGTCAATGTGATTTGACCGATGACAGGTTTGAGTAAAGAAGGAAAGGAGTGGTAATAGATTACAGGATGATTGTGATTCCATTCAGGGATTTAATTTAGCTAAGTATCTATGTTTAGGGCCTTCATTTACTAATGATGGAATAAAAAAATCTTTCATCTCATTTGAGATGGTTGTTGGACAATTGAAGTGGCCAAAAAATGTTTTGACCCTCAATGTTCTGACATTTATCATTTTGACTGTCTAGGCACGTTTTCAGAGCAACAACCTGAAGCTTACGAAACTGTCAAAGACACAATACTCAACACTTACAAATTGGTCCCTGAAGCTTTTCAATTAAAACGACTAAAAGAAGCCCCAGTAATTTATACTATTTGCAAGGGAAAAAGAAATGTTGTGGAATCCACGGTTTATCACTAAAGCCAGAGAAAAAACTTTGGGAAGGCAAAGGAATTCAAAACCATGGAAGAATTTAGAAGTAGCGTTCCTGTAAAACTAAACACTTCTTTAGATACACATCAAGTATCAAAAAAACTGAGAAGCTGAGAACTGAAAACTGGTTGTGCTAGACACCCTATGGTACCTCACCCAGATAGCTACAGGTGGAGAGATGGTCATGTGGGAATCCACAAGGAAATTAGGGAATAGAAAATATGTGATGGAAAAGGTACTCTGTTTAGGGAACAGACAGGAGGACATTGTCGTAATTAAAGAGAAACACTAGTGTGAGATAACAAGCATGGGGCTGGATGAACACAGCAGGTCAAGCAGCATCAGAGGAGCAGGAAAACTTGACGTTTCGGGCCTAAACCCTTCATCACAAATGGGGGAGGGGAAGAGGGTTCTGAAATAAATAGGGAGAGAGGGGGAGGCGGATAGAGGATGGATAGGGGAGAGGATAGGTGAAGAGGAGGCAGACAAGTCGAAGAGGCGGGGATGGAGCCAGTAAAGGTGAGTGTAGGTGGGGGGGTAGGGAGGAGATAGGTCAGTCCAGGGAGGACGGACAGGTCAAGGGGGCGGGATGATGTTAGTAGATAGGAGATGGGGGTGGGGCTTGAGGTGGGAGGAGGGGATAGGTGAGAGGAAGAACAGGTTAGGGAGGTGGAGATGAGCTGGGCTGGTTTTGGGATGCGGTTGGAGGAGGGCAAAATTGTTTTAAAGAAAATAACCTGCTTCCATTCTGATAAGGCTGGACCTACCGAAGCCAATCGCTGGAAGTTAAATGGGAATCTGATTGTAGTAGTAGGAATGCCTAAGGAATCCTTAGAAAAAGAGATAGCAGGTAAATAAATAGGTTTTGAAACTGTTGCAGTAATACGTGGAGAACGTTAATTCTTAGAATGTATTAAGAGAAGAGAAGTTCCTCAAACATTGACAAGAAGAGAAGGGTGTTACTCGATTATGTAAGGTTCCTATTAAAATCTAGCAGTGGGAATCAGTATAGGTTAAAGGTCATGGATGTTTCAACAAGATTTCCCAAAGCAGTGCCTTGGAAAAAAATTGCTGTAAAACTGGTAATGGAAAGGTTAGTTAAGTTTTTCACAAAATATGGATTAACCAAAGAAATACAGTTGGCACAGGGATCACATTGTATGTCACAACTATTCAAATAACTAATGTTTCGAGTCCAGTCACCCTCCTTCTAGTCACTGTCAGTTCATAAGAAGGGTCACTCTACTAGAAATGTTGACTCGATTTTCTCCCCACAGATACTGTCAGAGCTGCTGAGTTTTTCCAGCAATTTCTGTTTTTGTTTGAGATTTCCAGATCCAGAGTTCTTTTAGTATTCAAATAATTAATGACTAGTTTGGGAATAAAACAATTTGCATCTTCTGGTTATCACATATAATCTCAAGGAGCTTTGGAAAGCTTTGGAATGTCCTTATGTTCGGGATGAAGGAATTCCCTTGATGTTATTTGCCATTAGGGATGCTCCGAATGTGTTCATATGACTCAGTCTTTTTGAACTAAAATATGGACATGAAACGAGAGGACCCCATGACTGACTGCTCGTTTTGCTCCTGCAAAAGGGCTCTGTGTTGAGGACTACAGTTTCTTCCCTAAAACGAAAACAGAATGCTAGAGAAACTCAGAATGTGTGACAGCATCTGCAAAGAGAGAAAGCAGAGGTAGTGTTTTGATTTGGTTTATTGTCATGTGTACTTAAGTACAGTGAGAAGCTTTGTTTGTGAGCAGTACAGACAGATCAGAGTAAGCAAGGACACACAGGTCATAGTGTGAAAAAAAAACTTTGACAGAGTATGTCATGCAGGTTACACCACACAGGACAGGTACTAGACAAGATCAACATTAGCAAGATCAGCATTATTTGAAGTTAGAGAGTCCATTCATCAGTCTAATAATGGCTGGGAAGAAGCTGTTCTTGAACCTGTTGGTGCATGTGTTCAAGCTTCTGTATCTTCTACCCGACAGAAGAGGTTGTAGGAGAGAAATAACAGGGTGTGATGGGTCTTTGATGATGTTGGCTGCCTTTCCGCAGCAGCTAGCCGTGTAAATACAGTCCATGGATGGAAGCTGGCTTCCGTTATGGTCTGGGCTGTGCACACCCCCTTCTGTAGTTTCTTACAGTCCTGGGCAGAGCAGTTGCCATATCAGGCCGTTATGCACCTGGACAGTATGCTTTCAATGGTGCATCTGTTAAAAGTTATTGAGGGTCCTTATGCCGTCTGGGGAAGAAGAGGTGTTATTGTGTCTTGTGTTTTGTGTCTATTGACCTTTCTTTAGATCTTCACAGATGCTGGCAGGCCTGCTGAGTTTCTCCAGCAAATCCTGCTTGTCTCAGATCCGCAGCATCCACAGTTCTTCATTTTACTTCACTTTCTTAAATGGGATTGACAATCGATTTTTGCAAAAGTGGTTTCACAGTCATCATTAGATTTTTAATTGCATATTCTTATTTTAGTGAATTCAGATTCAAACCACCTGTGCTGGGGTTTGAACCCAGGTCTCCTAAACATTATCATAGGAGCAGGAAAACTTACAAGCATGGGGCTGGATGAACACAGCAGGTCAAGCAGCATCATAGGAGCAGGAAAACTTTCAAGCATGGGGCTGGATGAACACAGCAGGTCAAGCAGCATCATAGGAGCAGGAAAACTTTCAAGCGTGGGGCTGGATGAACACAGCAGGTCAAGCAGCATCATAGGAGCAGGAAAACTTGACCTGCTGTGTTCATCCAGCCCCATGCTTGTTATCTCGGATTCTCCAGCATCTGCACTACCTTTTATCTCTCCTAAACATTACCCAGGTCTTGGAATTAACAGTCCTTCATTTTCAGCAGCAGAGGGAGAGGCGACAGCGAGGACCGGGGGCTGCTGGGAAGGTAAGTTTCCCTCTCAAAGGGCTTACCTCAAGTGTCAGCGGCCTTCATTTGCAGCAGCAGAGGGAGAGGCAACAGCGAGGACCAGGGGGCTGTTGGGAAAACATTTGGGCAGTGGCTGAAAGTATTCAAGGACGACATCAGGGCGGTGCTGAGAGATGACATTGGTTCTACGGCGAATGAGATTGAATCGATTTGGGTGAAATTAGAAATTCTAAGAGGAAAAAGTCACTGATAGGCGGAGCCTATAGGCCACCAAATAATAACATCACATTGGGGCAGGCAATAAACAAAGAAATAACTAATGCCTGTAAAAATGGTACGGCAATTATCATGGGGGATTTTAATCTACATGTAGATTGGTCGAATCAGCTCGGTCAGGCTAGCCTTGAGGAGGAGTTCGTTGAGTGCATACGTGATAGTTTTCTTGAACAGTATGTAATGGAACCGACGAGGGAGCAAGCTATCCTAGATCTGGTCCTGTGTAATGAGACAGGAAAAATTAATGACCTCATAGTTAGGGATCCTCTAGGAAGGAGTGATCACAGTATGGTTGAATTTAGAATACAG
Organism: Ginglymostoma cirratum; assembly: GCA_024137785.1. Classification (NCBI taxonomy): domain Eukaryota; kingdom Metazoa; phylum Chordata; class Chondrichthyes; order Orectolobiformes; family Ginglymostomatidae; genus Ginglymostoma; species Ginglymostoma cirratum. The sequence goes on along the minus strand of JAHRHZ010000060.1, from coordinate 9,963,130 downwards.
ATGGAGAGTGTGAAGATAAAATCCAATACCAGGGTCCTGTGCTTGAACAAGGGGGACTACAATAGAATGAGGGAGGACTTGGCTAAAGTAGACTGGAAACAAAGATTTTATGGTGGGACAGTTGACGAGCAGTGGAGGACTTTCAAAGCAATTTTTCAAAGTGCTCAGCAAAAGTATATTCCGGCAAAAGTATATGGAAAGGAAGGACTGTAAGAAAAGGGGTAATCTGCCATGGGTGTCTAAGGAAACAAGGGAGGCTATCGAATTGAAGAGAAGGCTACAAAGTGACCAAAAACAGCATGAAACTAGAAGATTGGGAAAACTTTAAAGGTCAACAGAAAGTCACAAAAAAAGCTATAAAGAAAAGTAAGATAGAACATGAGAAAAAACTAGCACAGAATATAAAGATACATAGCAAAAGTTTCTATAAATATATAAAATGAAAAAGAGTGGCTAAATTAAACGTTGGCCCTTCAGAGGATGAGAAGGGGAATTTAGTTATGGGATATGATGAAATGGCCGAGGCACTGAACAGGTATTTTGTATCAGTCTTCACAGTGGATGACACCAATAACATGCCAGTAATTGACAAAGAGACGAAGGTAGGTGAGGATCTGGAAACGGTCATTATTATGGAAGAGGTAGTGTTGGGCAAGCTAATGGATGATTGATAAGTCTCCTGGCCCTGATGGAATGCATCCCAGGGTACTAAAAGAGATGGCGGGAGAAATAACAGATGCACTGCCGTAAATTTTCCAAAATTAGCTGGACTCTGGGGCAGTCCCAGCAGATTGGAAAACAACAAATGTGACGCCACTGTTTAAAAAGGGAGGTAGACAAAAGATGGGGAATTATAGACCGGTTAGCTTAACCTCTGTTGTAGGGAAGATGCTTGAGTCTATTATCAAGGAAGAAATAGCAAAGCATCGCAATAGAAATTGTCCCATTGGGCAGACACAGCATGGGTTCATGAAGGGCAGGCCATGCTTGAAAAATCTTTTGAAATTCTATGAAGACATTACGAGCAAGGTGGACAATGGGGACCCAGTGGATGTGCTGTACCTGGATTTCCAAAAGGCCTTTGACAAGGTGCCGCACAAGAGGCTGCTGCATTAGATAAGGATGCATGGCGTTAGGGGTAAAGTATTAGCATGGATAGAGGATTGGTTGACTAACAGGAAGTAAAGAGTGGGGATAAATGAGTGCTATTCTGGCTGGAAATCAGTGACTAGTGGTGTGCCTCAGGGATCAGTGTTGGGACCGCAATTGTTTACAATTTATATTGATGATTTGGAGTTGGGGACCACGTGTAGGGTGTCAAAGTTTGTAAATGACACTAAGATGAGTGGCAGAGCAAAGTGTGCTGATGACTTCGGATCATTCGGGAGGCTGAGGGGGTGATTGAGAGGAGTTACAGGGAGGTAGTCACACCTCAGGTACAGGAAAACAGTAGATGGGTTACAGTCAGGGGATGGAAAGGGAACAGGCAGACAGTGCGGGGATCCCCTGCGGCCATTCCCCTCAATAATAGGTATACTGTTTTGGATTCTGTTGAGGGGGACGACTTACCAGGGGTAAGCCATGGGGTACAGGTCTCTGGCGCAAAGTCTGTCCCTATTGCTCAGAAGGGAAGGGGGACGAGGAGGAGAGCATTAGTCATTGGGGACTCCATAGTTAGGAGGACAGATAGGAGATTCTGTGGGAACGAGAGAGACTCGCGGTTGGTATGTTGCCTCCCAGGTGCCAGGGTCCGTGATGCCTCGGATCGTGTCTTTGGGGTCCTGAAGGGAGAGGGTGACCAGCCGCAAGTTGTGGTCCACATAGGTACCAATGACACAGGTAGAAAGAGGGATAGGGATGTAAGGCAGGATTTCAGGGAGCTAGGGTGGAAGCTGAGAGCTAGAACATACTGAGTTGTTATCTCTGGTTTGTTACCCGTGCCACGTGATAGCGAGGCAAAGAACAGGGAGAGATATCAGCTGAACACGTGGCTGCACGGATGGTGCAGGAGGGAGGGTTTCAGGTATGTGGATAACTGGGGCTCATTCTGGGGAAGGTGGGACCTCTACTAACAGGACGGTCTTCACTTGAACCAGAGGGGTACTAATATCCTGGGTGGGAAATTTGCTAGTGCTATTCGGGTGGATTTAAACTAGCTCAGCAGGGGCATGGGAACCTGTGGTGTAGTTCCAGTACACAGGAGGATGGGAGTAGGGAGGACATGGACAGGATTTCACCGTCACAGGAGTGTGCTGGCAGACAGTAAGCTGGTTTCAAGTGTGTCTACTTCAACGCCAGGAGTATCCGGAATAAGGTAGGTGAGCTTGCAGCATGGATAGGTACCTGGGACTTCGATGTTGTGGCCATTTCGGAGACGTGGATAGAGCAGGGTCAGGAATGGATGTTGCAGGTTCCAGGGTTTAGATCTTTCATAAAGATCAGGGAAGGTGGTAAAAGAGGGGGAGGTGTAGCTTTGTTAGTCAAGGACAGTATAACGGTGGCTGAAAGAACTTTTGACGAGGACTCGTCTACTGAGGTGGTATGGGCTGAGGTCAGAAACAGGAAAGGAGAGGTCACACTGCTGGGAGTTTTTTATAGGCCTCCGCAAGGTTCCAGGGATGTGGAGGAGAGGATCGGCAAAATGATTCTGGGTAGGAGTGAAAGGAACAGGGTGGTCATTATGGGAGACTTAAACTTCCCCAACATTGACTGGAAATGCTATAACTCTAGTACGTCGGATGGATCGGTTTTTGTCCAATGTGTGCAGGAGGGTTTCCTGACACAGTATGTCGAAGGGCCGACAAGAGGGGAGGCCACACTGGATCTGGTACTTGGTAATGAACCAGGCCAGGTGTTTGATTTGGTGGTAGGTGAGCACTTTGGAGAGAGTGACCATAATTCGGTAACGTTTAGTTTAACGATGGAAAGGGATCGGAACATGCCACTGGACAAGAGTTATAGATGGGGGAAGGGCAGTTATAATGCGATTAGGCAAGACTTAGGAGGGATAGATTGGGGTAGCAAAATGCAGGGGATGGGGACAATCGAAATGTGGAGCTGGTTTAAGGAACAGATATTGCGTGTCCTTGATAGGTATGTCCCTGTCAGGCAGGGAGGAAGTGATAAGGTAAGGGAACCTTGGTTGACAAAAGAAATTGTATCTCTTGTTAAGCGGAAGAGGGAGGCTTATGTGACATTGAGACGAGATGGTTCAGATGAGGCGATGGAGAGTTACAGATTAGCTAGGAAGGATTTAAAGAGAGAGTTAAGAAGAGCAAGGAGGGGACATGAGCAGTCATTAGCAGGTAGAATTAAGGAGAACCCTAAAGCTTTCTATAGGTATGTGGGGAATAAAAGGATGACTAGGGTAAGAATAGGGCCAGTCAAAGACAGAAGTGGGAAGTTGTGTGTGGATCCTGTGGAGATCGGAGAGGTGCTAAACAAATATTTCTCATCTGTTTTCACTCAGTAAAAGGAGAATATTGTAGAGGAGAAGACTGAGATACGGGCTATTAGACTTGAAAGGATTGAGGTTAGTAAGGAGGAGGTGTTATCAATCCTAGAAGGTTTGAAGGTAGATAAATCCCCTGGGCCGGATGGGATTTTTCTGAGGATTCTCTGGGAAGCTAGGGAGGAGATGGCGGAGCCTTTGGCCTTGATCTTTGAGTCGTCATTGTCTACAGGTTGAGTACCAGAGGACTGGAGGATTGCAAATGTTGTGCCCTTGTTCAAGAAGGACAGTCGAGATGACCCAGGTAATTATAGACCAGTGAGCCTTACATCTGTTGTAGGAAAAGTTTTGGAAAGGATTATAAGAGATAGGATTTATAATCATCTAGCAAGCAACAATTTGATTGGAGATAGTCAACATGGATTCATCGAGGGCAGGTCGTGTCTCACAAATCTCATTGAGTTTTTTGAGAAGGTGACCAAGCACTTGGATGAGGGTAGGGCAGTTGACGTGGTGTACATGGACTTCAGTAAAGCCTTTGATAAGGTTCCACATGGTAGGCTATTGGAGAAAATGTGGAGGCATGGGATTGAGGGAGATTTATCAGTTTGGATTAGAAACTGGCTTTCTGAAGGAAGGCAAAGAGTGGTGGTTGATGGAAAATATTCAGCCTGGAGTCCGGTTACTAGTGATGTGCCACAGGGATCTGTTTTGGGACCACTGCTGTTTGTCATTTTTATAAGTGACTTGGACGCAGACATAGGTGGATGGGTTAGTAAGTTTGCAGATGACACTAAAGTCGGTGGAGTGGTGGACAGTGTGGAAGAATGTTGCAGGTTGCAGGGAGACTTGGAGAAACTGCAGAATTGGGCTGAAAGGTGGCAAATGGAGTTCAATGCAGATAAATGTGAGGTGATTCACTTTGGGAAGAATAATAGGAAGGCAGAATACTGGGTCAATGGAAAGATTCTTGGTAGTGTGGATGTGCAGAGGGATCTTGGTGTCCAGGTACATAGATCCCTGAAAGTTGCCACCCAGGTTGATAGTGCTGTTAAGAAGGCATACGGTGTGTTAGGTTTCATTGGTAGAGGGATTGAGTTCCGGAGCCGTGATGTCATGCTGCAACTGTACAAAACGCTAGAGCAGCCTCACTTGGAATATTGCGTACAGTTCTGGTCACCGCATTATAGGAAGGATGTGGAAGCATTGGAAAAGATGCAGAGGAGATTTACCAGGATGTTGCCTGGTCTGGAGCGAAGGTCTTATGAGGAAAGGCTGAGGGACTTGGGTCTGTTCTATTTGGAGAGAAGAAGGCTTCGAGGGGATTTAATAGAGACCTACAAAATGATCAGAGGATTCGATAGGGTGGACAGTGAGAGTCTTTTTCCTAGGATGATGACGTCGGCTAGTACGAGGGGGCATAGCTGCAAATTGAGGGGTGACAGATTTAAGACAGATGTCAGAGGCGGGTTCTTTACTCAGAGAGTGGTAAGGGTGTGGAATGCCCTGCCTGCCAATGTAGTTAACTCAGCCACATTAGGGGCATTTAAACAGTCCTTGGGTAAGCATATGGATGATGATAAGATAGAGTAGGGGGTGGGCTTAGATTAGTTCACAGGTCGGTGCAACATCGAGGGCCAAAGGTCCTGTTCTGCGCTGTATTGTTCTATGTTCTATGTTCTATCTTCTATGACTGTGAAACTTTGCAGGGGAACATAGATATATTGAGTGAGTGGACAAAGGTCTGGCAGATGGAATGCAATGTAACTAAATGTGAAGTCATACATTTTGGTAGGAGTAATAGTAAAAAGGATTATTACTTGAATGGTAAAAAGTTGCAGCATGCTGCTATGCAGAGGGACCTGGGTGTCCTTGTGCATGAATCACAGAAGGTTGGTCTGCAGGTACAACAAGTAATTAGGAAGGAAAATGGAATTTTGTCCTTCATTGCTAAAGGGATTGAGTTTAAAAGCAGAGAGGTTATGTTGCAGAGATAAAAGGTACTGCAGATGCTGGAGAATCCGAGATAACAAGCATGGGGCTGGATGAACACAGCAGGTTAAGCAGCATCATAGGAGCAGGAAAACTTGACGTTTCGGGCCTAAACCCTTCATCAGAAATGGGGGAGGGGAAGAGGGCAGCTGTGCAAGGTGCTGGTGAGGCCACACCTGGAGTACTGTGTGCAGTCCTGGTCTCCTTACATGAGAAAGGATGTACTGGCACTGGAGGGGGTGCAGAGGAGGTTCACTAGGTTAATTCCGGAGTTGAGGGGGTTGGTTTATGAGGAGAGACTGAGTAGATTGGGATTATATTCGTTGGAATTCAGAAGATTGAGGGGGGATCTTATAGAAACATATAAAATTATGAAGGGAATAGATAAGATAGAAGTAGAGAGGATGTTCCCACTGGCAGGTGAAGCTCGGACAAGAGGGCATAGCCTCAAGATTAGAGGGAGCATATTTAGGACTGAATGGAGAAGGAACTTCTTCACCCAGAGGGTTGTTAATCTATGGAATTCCTTGCCCAGTGAAGTTGTTGACGCTACTTCAGTAAATGTTTTTAAAGCTAACGTAGATTTTTTTTGAACAATAAAGGAATTAAGGAATACGGTGAGAGCGCAGGTAAGTGGTTCTGTGTCCACAAAAGGATCAGCCATGATCTTATTGAAGAGCGGAGCAGGCTCGAAGGGCCGGACGGCCTACTCCTGCTCCTAGTTCTTATGTTCTTATGTTCAATGACAATACTGTCAGACGCTTGTCTCCACCTCATGGGTTCACAGCCCAAGCTGAGGGAGTCACTGCTGAAATAATTCTGAGCTGTCATGAATGTGAGACTATGTTATGGCTATATTCTAAAATGGTTCCTTTTACCTTAATTAGATGGGCCAATGGGCTGTAGAGTGGCAGATGCAGTTTAATTTGGATAAACATGGGGTGCTGCATTTTCGAAAGACAAATCAGGGCAGGACTTATACATACATTTAATTGCAAAGTCCTGGGGAGTGTCTCATAGAATCCCTTCAGTGTGGAAACAGGCCCTTCAGCCCAACAAGTCCACACCAACCCTCAGAGCATTCCACCCAGACCCATCCCCCTATAACCCACCTAATCTACACTTCCCTGAACACTACAGGCAATTTAGCATGGCCAATCCACCCTAACATGCACATCTATGGACTGTGGGAGGAAACCCACACAGACACAGGGAGAATGTGCAAACTTCACACAGACAGTCCCCCGAAGGTGGAATCGCACCCAGGTCCCTGGCGCTATGAGGCAGCAGCGCTAACCACTGAGCCACATGAGCGTTGCTGAGCAAAGAGACCTTGGAGTGCAGGTTCATAGTTCCTCGAAATTGGAGTTGCAGGTAGACAGGATAGTGAAGAAGACATTTGGTACGCTTGCCTATATTGGTCAGTGCACTGAGTATAGGAGTTGGGAGGTCATGTTGCAACTGTACAGGATATTGGTCAGGTCACTATTAGAATATTGTGTGCAGTTCTGGTCTCTCTGCTATAGGAAAGATGTTTTCAAACTTGAAAGTGTTCAGAAAAAATTTACAAGGATGTTGCCAGGGTTGGAGGGTTTAAACTAAAGGGAGAGGTTGAATAGGCTGGGGTTATTTTCCCTGGAGCATCAGAGTTTGAAAGATGATCTTATAGACGTTTATAAAATCATGAGGGGCATGGATAAGGTGAGTAGCCTAGGGTAAAGGAGTCCAAAACCAGAGGGCATAGGTTTAAGGTGATAGGGGAAAGATTTAAAAGGGACCTTTTTCATGCAGAGGGTGGTGCGAGTATGGAATGAGCTGCCAGAGGAAGTGGTGGATGCTGGTACAATTACAACATTTAAAAGGCATCTGGATGGGTGTATGAATAGAAAGGGTTTAAACAAATATGGGCCAAATGCTGGCAAATGAGACTAGATTAATTTAGGATATCTTGTCAGCATGTACATATTGGACGAAAGGGTCTGTTTCCGTGCTGTACATCTCAATGACTGTATAACTTCTGGTCAAACAGAACATCCTAAAGTGTGGGATTCTGATTATCCTAAACTCCCAGAGACAGACACATGTGATCTGATTGCAGTGGGAACCACAGATAATCAAAAGCTAGTTTTCACACATCGATACAAAAAAGGATCATTCTGGATATGGAAATTTCTTCTGAAAGTTAATAGGATATGGGCATCATTGGCTTGACCGGTTTACTGCTAATTCACTGCTTATCGCTGATTGCCCAGAGGGCAGCTAAGAACCAACCCTGTCGCTGTGGGTATGGAGTCACGCGTAGGCCAAACCAGGTAAGGATGATAGATTTCCTTTCCTAAAGGATATTGGAGAGCCAGATGGATTTTTATGACAATCAGCAATGGTTTCATGGTCACCATTAGACCAGCAATTAAATTTACATGTTTTTGAATTGAATTCAAGTTTCACCATCTGCTATGGTGGGGTTCACACCCAGAGCGTGTGAGGAGTTGAAGGGTTTGTTCAGGACGCTAACCCAACAACATCTGATGAAGGGGCTATGGTCTGAAAGCTTGTGATTTCAAATAAACCTGTACTGTAACCTGGTGTCGTGTGATTTCCTGCCTTGTCCACCCCAGTCCTCCACATCATGGATACCATCAAGAGTGAGTTGTAGTTTAGGAGGAGGTTGTAAACTATCTCAATTATGCTAATCAGTTAATAGGACAGTATCTTCCCTGGGCCTTGGTATGGTCACTGTCTGTTCACTTATACAAGGTCAATGTCAATTTTAGTTTGTGAAATCTTATGCACTTCCTTTCATCAGTCACTGGGAAATTCTCATCTTAATAAGTATCAGCCTTGATAGGAATTTTAAAATAAAAATCTTCAGAATTCAATGTTAGTTAATCTATCCAAAACTCATTATGTTTTGGAGCTTTCAGGATGTAATTGTCTTATTCAATGGCTTGCTGCAGGCCGTATTTCTGAGATTTCTTGATGATACAATAATCTGCATGTTATTTAATGCTGTTTAATTTTGATTAATCCTCATTATGCACAGAGTTGAAGATTAGCTTCAGGAATGAAAATGTTAATTAGAAAGTTCCCAATCTCAGAAGCTGATGAGCCAATGACTTCAGCTCGTGGCTCTTTTCTTCCTGGTTAGCAAGGAGGAAGACGATGTCAAGTTGTTTTTGGGGGTGTTTTTGGGAGAATGCTAATGGAGAACCACGTTCAAGAAGCAGATTGAGTCCCTGATGACACTGGGATTTGTTTGTGGATGACTTAGAGGGATATGGGCCAAATGCTGGCAAATACAATTGAGCTAATCTAGAATAACTGGTCAGCACACACGAGTTGGACTGAAGGGTCTGTTTGCGTGCTGTACATCTCTATGACTATGACTATGACTAATTGGCAGGCTTCATGCTGCATGAAGTTCTCAGGCTCAATATTGGTGGAATTTCAGGTCTTGGCATTCTAGAACTGCAATAAAGAACATTCCACATTCAGGCCACCTCACTGTTGCTCCTTCCTGACCCCATCCATACATAAATATGGTCTAGTCCAAAGCTCTAGACGTTTATAGTTTAAGACTTGGATCTGGCAAGTCAACAGTGTCAATATTTGGGAGTGTTAGCATGGCCTTCATTCAAATAGGGAAATCCAAGGAGTGCAGGAAGTGGATCCTGGACTTCATTCTTCTTTCTGTTTCTCCCATTTAACTGGGATGGCAGGACTGACATATGAAGAGAGATTGGATCAGTTAGGACAATATTCCCTGGAGTTTGGTAACTTGAGAGGGGTTGCTAATGTTGAAGGAGCTTCAGACCTTGAGCATGTCTAAAGTTTGCAATTCTTGCTTCCTGTGTGGGTGAGAGTGGGGGCTGTAGGGAAAATGAGCAAACTGACCGTAGCACCATGGTACAGGGAGCCATTCAAGACAGGGGAAAAAGAGAAATGCAGTTGTAATTGGGGATGGTATCAACAGGGGAAAGGACACTGTTCTCTGTGACCAGGATCGAGAGACCCAAAGGCTGTGTTGCCTCCCTGGTGCCTGGGTTCAGGGCTACAGGGGGACTGGGAGTGGGAGGGGAAAGATCCAGTTGTGGTCCATGTAGGTCCCAACAATACAGGTAGAAAGAGGGAATAGGTTCTTTTGAGGAAATACGGTCAACTAGTGGCTAAATTAAAAAACAGAACCGAAAAAGTACTAATCTCCAGATTACTACCTGAGACACAAGCAAACATATCTCTCCAACGTGTATGTCTCTGTCATCTATCTATTGGCAGCTTAGAGGTTAGTACTGCTACCCCACAGCACCAGGGACCTGGCTTTGATTCCAGCCTCAGGTGCCTGTCTGATGCCTGGCTTTCCCTGTGTTTGTGTAGGTTTTCTCCCACAGTCCAAAGCTGTGCGGGTTAGATGGGTTGGGTCGTAGTAGGATGCACAGTTCTAAGTGGGATGATCTTTGGAGGATGAAGCAGACTTGATGGGCTAAGTGGTCTCTATCTGCATGTTCGAGGTTCTATGAAGATTGCTTGTGTATTATTTTAGATATCTAAAAGATAAGAGAGCGACAAGATACTGGATCGTTGGAAAATGAAACTGGAGAATAGTAATAGGGAAGTAAGGAATGGCAGATGAACTGAGGAGGTACAGCAGCAAACCAGGACTTCAATCAGGGCTCAGAGATGAGTGTAGTGGCCATCACTAAGGTGAAGGTGCTGGGGAAGCTGAAAGGTCTAAATATGAATAAATCACCCAAACCACATGAACCACACCCCAGAGTCCTGGGGGAGATAACTGAGGAGATTGTAGAGGCATTGGTGGTGATCTTTCAGGACTTACCAAAGTCAGGGAGGGTCCCAGAGGAGTGAGAGATGGCTCATGTAATCCCCCTGTTTAAGAAGGGAGGGAGGCAGAAGACAGGAAACTAAAGGCAGGTTAGTCTGACTTTGGTCAATGGTAATATTTTAGAGTCCATTGTTAAGGATGAGATTGTAGGCTACTTGGAAGTGCATTTTGAACATTGCAAGCAGTTTTGGGCCCCATATCTGAAGAAGGATGTGCTGCCCTTGGAGGGGGCCCAGGAGAGGTTTACCAGAATGATCCAGGTGATATCGTATGTGGAGCTATTGAAGCCTCTGGATCTGTACTTGTTGTACTTTTGAAGAATGAGGGGGGATCTCATTTAAACTTAAAGAATACAGCAAGGCCTAGATAGAGTGGAGGTGGAGAAGATGTTTCCTCTAGTAAGAGAGCCTAGGACCCAAGGGCACAAGCTCAGAGTGAAGGGATGACCCTTTAGAACTGAGATGAGGAGGAATTTCTTCAGCCAGAGGAGGGTGAATCTGTGGAATTCATTGCTACAGAAGGCTGTGGAGACCAAGTCATTGAGTGTATTTAGGACAGAGATAGGTAGATTCTTGATCAGTAAGGGGATCAAGGGTTTTACAGGGAGAAGGCAGGAGAATGGGGTTGAGAAAGATATCAGCCATGATCAAATTGTGAAGCAAACTCATTGGGCCAAATTGCCAAATTCAACTCTTATGTCCAATAGTATTATGGTCTCAAAAATATCTTCAACCAGACAGAGGGGAACCTGTAGAATTGTCTGCCACAGAAGGTGGTTGAGATCAAAACATAGAATGTTTTCAAGAAGGAGTTAGATGTAGTTCTTAGGGCCAAAAGAGGCAAAAGGTATGAGGGAGAAAGCAGGAGCTGCATCTTTTTGGTTGAGCTCATGTTTTCCTCTTCTCCTTTTTCCAACCAGTCCCATCTCCATTATTCACCACATCCCATTCACTTGATCTCTCTGTCTGTACAACAGATGCCTATACTATTTCAATAACTGCTTGACAGAGAGCACAGGAGTCGATGTCCAAACTCACGTTTGTGTCAAAGTTGAGTGAAACTTTGGGTGGGATCTCTTGGGTTGGGAGCAGGAGAGCAGTGTCTCTGTACACAAAGATAGACGTCTTCTGTGGGGGTGGGGGTTGTGGGAGTAAGGGTGGGGGGAGCTGAGAGGGAACATTGTAGGCAGAACGGTGAATCACTCTGGGCAATTAGGAACAGGCAATAAATGCTGGTCTAGTCAATGCCACTTACATCCAAGAAGGAATTGTGAAAATACATATATTTTATTTCAAACCAAGAGGAATTCTTCATTCTTCAAACCAAGGTGGTAAACTAAATGAGAAATTGAGAGACACTGGAGCAGGTCAGTTGCTGATGCTGGCTAATGACATCATTTGTCTTCCAGATTTATCTTCCTAAAGAAGGAACTGATTTTTTTTTCTAGGAGAATGTTCTGGCTAGTTCCAAAATATTGACCCCCAACGAGGGTGATGGATCAACCAGGAGAAATAAATAAAACTGAGATGCTCCAGGAAGATAATCCCAAATTGCTTCCTGACAGGGTTGTAACTAGATCTCTGGCCCATTGAAATGGATGAAAAAAGCAAGGCTTCAGAAAAAAAATGACGACTTGGAATTTCATTTATTGTTTCCAATTTTCAAAAGGTTCAATAAAAAGGGGAAAGGTAAAGAAAATGAAGCCGAGAGGTTTAATCCATCTTCTTTAACTTTTTAACTTCACTCGTGGGATGTGGGCATCACGGACTAGACCCAGTATTTATTACCCGTCTCTAGTTGCCCCTTGAGAAGGTGGTGAGCTGCCTTCTTGAACTGCTGCAGTCCATGTGCTCTAGGTAGACCCACAATGCCGTTAGGGAGGGAATTCCAGGATTTTGACCAAACAATAGTGAAGGAACAACGATATATTTCCAAGCCAGGATAGTCACTATGGAAACACAGAAACAAATTTTGGAAAAGAACAAAAATGGTCTAGAAATGAAACGTCCGTCTTTAATATGATTAGACAGGATCTGGCCAAAGTGGACTTGGAGAAGCTATTTGCAGAAAGATCAACATGTGAACAGTGGGAGAGATTGAAAAAGAGTAGTAGTGAGAGTGCAGGGCCAACATGTTCATAAAGATAAAGGTGAGACCTACAGACCCAAGGAACCCTGGATGTCAAGAATCTATACAATTGGATAAGGGGAAAAGGCAAAACTTATGGTAGTTACCGAAGGTTCAAAACAGTGGATGCCTTAGGAAGTATAGAAAGTGCAGGAGTTAGTTCATAAAGAAATTAGGGCAGTGAAGAGTGGCATGAAAAACTATTTGAGAGTAAAATAAAGGAACAGCCTTTTGTAAGTATATCAGACACAGAAAGTACACGTTAAATATCAAAGGCTAACACCACTGATGAGAATGTATTGAACAATGTTGAGATGCTGTTAAATCTTTAATCGGTTAGAAGGTTTTAATTGATTAATATGTATATGTAAATTCCCAAATTTCTCCCGCGCACACACGCACGCGCACACACACGCACACTGTCTCCCGCCACCACACACACATACAAACACACTGTCACTCTCTCTGTCTCCCCCCTCTCTCACACATATATACACACACACTCACTCTCTCTCTCTCACACATGAACACACACACACATACTGTCTCCCCCCACCACACACACATACAAACGCACTCTCATTCTCTCTCTCCCCCCTCTCTCAGACATTTCCACACACACACACTCACTCTCTCTCTCCAGCGCGTGCGCGCACACACACACACACGTGAATCAGTGGGGTGAATTTGTATTTGCAGATATATTCTATTTATAGCACACAATTTAAGGACAGTCAGTCAATATGGTGTTTTATAAATTCCTACTTTAGAAATAAAACCAGTCTGACTCCAAACCAAAACACTAACAGATTCGAAACAAGGCCTCATGCTTAACATGCATTGTCTGACCTAAAATGTCACCTCTTCTTTATACTGATCAAATCTTTAGTTCTCTCAGGACGGTGACTTGAAAGAAATTCGGGGATTTACATATTCATATTAATCACAATTAAAAGCTTCTAACTAGGTCTGTTTGTTTAATACATCCTCATTAGTAGTGTAACCCTTTGGTCTTTTACTTAAAAATTCTGCACCCGATTCCACCTCTCTCACGAACACTTGAAGGAGCAGTGAGGCTCCAAATAAACCTGTTGGTCTATAACCTAGTGTCGTGTGAATTCTGACCTTGTCCACCCCAGTCCAACACCAGCATCTCCACATCACAGATTAAATATACCCAGATTGTTTTACCTAAATTAGAGGCGGCTGAGGGGGGTGGGGGGTCTGGTGGAGGGGATCTGATTGAAGTGTACAAAGTTCTGAGGGGCATAAAATGTTCCCCTCAGTAGAGGGGCTAATAGCCAGTGGCCATAGATTTACAGTAAATGGCAGGAAGTTCAGTGTAGATTTAAGGAAAATGTTATTTTTGCCCAAAGGGTTGCGGATATCTGGAGTTTGCTGGTAGTGGAAGTGGGATAAACAAGGGTGGAACCCTCGAGATATCTAAGAATTATTTAGATGAGCACTTGAAATGCCACAGGAGACAAGGCTACGGGTCTAGAGCTGGAATATGGGACCAGGGTAATTCGGTGCTTGATGTCCAGCATGGGCACGATGGACTGAACGGCCTCTTTCCATGCTGTAAAGCTCTATGACTGTCTGACTTGTTATTTACAGGATCATGGAAGGTAACAACAGCTTTTCAGGTATGGAGCACCAGGTTCCCATCTCCGTGTGAGTGAACAGTCCTCCTTGTCAACTCCGTTAGCTTCCCCCCAAGACCCCTCCCAACCTGCCTGTCTGAGTCTGCATCTGCCCACTTCCCCCTAGCCCCAGGGATCCCAGGTGAACATGCTAGGTCTGGTACTGCACTGTAGGATGCTGATAATTATCGACGCCTTCCCTCTCCTTGCATGACCCCTTCCTCTCCCATGCTCTAATTTGATGTCTTATATATTAAAAGGATTGCCAATTCAGTGCTGTCACTCTCCATCCTCCCCCTCCAACCACCTCCCCCCCCTCCCCAACCACCCCCATTCCAGCATTCTGACTCCAGGCGAACAGCTTGTGGGTGTGAATGTTTGAGCAGAAGCTATCAGAACTCTGGAGAAGACGATGTTTTTGTTCTGCAGTAACAAGTCTCTCAAAAGTTTTTTTTTGTAATTCACTCTTCAGATGAGGGCTTCTCCAGCTGGCCAGCATTTATTGCCTGGACTGCTTCAGTGTCCGAGGAGTTACAAATGCTACTGAACATTATGCAATCATCGGTGAACACCTTGAAACCTGAAGATAGCCAGCTTATTTCCCGTTCCCAGTTGCTGTATGCTCTGACTTTAAATAACAAGTGCAAGGCCTTTATAAGCGTCACCCAGTCCCCGTGTGTCTCATACAAATAAGATTAGTACCCGGAGAAGGAAGATTGAGAAGAGTGTATTGATTCAACCCCAGAATCATCTCAGTGAACCCTGGTGACAGGGACCACTGAGCTGCCTTCCTTGTCTTTCCCTCCAGCGACACATGAATCGCAGTTGTTACATAGAACATAGAACATAGAACAATACAGTGCAGAACAGGCCCTTCGGCCCTTAATGTTGCACCGACCTGTGAACTAATCTAAGCCTATCCCCCTACACTATCCCATCATCATCCATATTACCTTCCATGATCCTGTAAATAACAAGTCAGACAGTCATAGAGTTTTACAACACCCATGCTTTTTGTGTCTGTCTAATGTGTATATAGAGGGTTAAATTTATAAATATGTTGGAATTTTAACTAGAAGGTTAACCAGTGGATGGTTTATAATTGTTTACTTGTGGTGATAATCAATTTGTTCGTATTAAATAGGAATTCTTGTTAAATACAAAAACTCGGTCCATGCTTTCTGTCAGCCTGAATCTAAAAAGGAGGTAAATTGGGGAATTCAGCACAGAAAATAGAACGGTAAAGCACAGTACAGGCACTTCGGCCCACAATGTTGTGCCGAACTTTTACCCTAATCCTAAGGCCTATCTAACCTCCACCGCTACCTTATACTATCATCCATATGCCTGTCTAATAGCCGCTTAAATGCCCCTAATGAGGCCGACTCCACTACCCTCTCTGGCAATGCATTCCACGCCCCGACCATTCTCTGAGTAAAGAACCTACCTCTGACGTCTCCCCTATATCTACCTCCACTCACTTTAAAACTATGCCCCCTCGTAATAGCTACCGCCACCCTAGGAAAAAGTCTCTGGCTGTCTACTCTATCTATATTTCTGATCATTTTGTACACCTCTATCAAGTCACCTCTCATCCTTCGACATTCTAAAGAGAAAAGCCCTAGCTCTCTCAACATTTGCTCATAAGAGCTTCCCTCCATTCCAGGCAACATCCTGGTAAATCTCCTCTGCACCTTTTCCAACGCTTCCACACCTTTCCTGTAATGAGTCGAACAGAACTGGACACAATACTCCAGATGTGGCTGAACCATGGTTTTGTACAGCTGGAGCATAACTTCATGGCTCTTGAACTCGATCCCTCTATGAATGAAAGCTGACACATCATACGCCTTCTTAACAGCTCTATCCACCTGGGTGGCAGCTTTCAGGGAACTGTGGACATGAACCCCAAGATCCCTTTGCTTCTCCATACTGCCAAGAATCTTTCCATTAACCCTGTATTCTGCTTTCAAATTTGTCATTCCAAAATGAATCACCTCACACTTTTCAGGGTTAAACTCCATCTGCCACTTCTCAGCCCAGCTCTGCATCCTATCAATGCCCCTTTGTAACCTAGAACAGCCCTCCGCACTATCCACAACGCGACCCACTTTCGTATCGTCCGCGAACTTACTAATCCACCCTTCCACTCCGACATCCAAATCGTTTACAGAAATCACAAACAGAAGAGGACCCAGAACAGATCCTTGTGGTAGACCACTCGTAACTGAGCACCATGTTGAATATTTTCCGTCCATTACCACCATTTGTCTTCTAAGGGTCAGCCAATTTTGAATCCAAGCTGCCACATTTCCCCTATCCCATGCCTCCTTACTTTCTGCCTGAGCCTACCATGGGGAACCTTATCAAGCGCCTTACTGAAATCCATGTATACCACATCCACTGCCCAACCTTCATCCACGTGTTTGGTTACCTCTTCAAATAATTCAATAAGGTTTGTGAGGCATGATCTACCCCTCACAAATCCGTGCTGACGATCAAGAATCAAACTGTGCTTTTCCAAGTGATCATGAATCCTATCTCTCAGAGCTCTTTCCAATAATTTGCCCACCACTGAACTAAGACTAAATGGCCTGTAATTTCCGGTGTTATCCCTATTCCCTTTTTTGAACAAGGGAATGGTGTTTGCCTCTCACAATCTTCCGGCACGATACCCGGGGACAGTGAGGATGAAAAGATCATTGCCAAAGGCCCTGCGATCTCGTCCCTTGCTTCCCATAGAATCCTTGGATAAATCCCATCAGGCCAGGGGACTTATCTATCTTCACCTTCCTCAAAATTCCTAGTACATCTTCCTTACTAAGCCTTACTTCCTTACCTGCCTGTTTCACACTGTCCTCCTCTACAACTAGGTCCCTCTCAGTTGTGAATGCCGAAGAAAAGCATTCATAAAGGACCTCTCCTATCTCTTTAGGCTCTGCGCACAAAGTCCCTTTACAATCCTTGATCGGCTCTACCCTTTCTCTGGCCATTCTGTTATTCCTCACGTACGTGTAAAAAGCCTTGGAGTTTTCCTTGATCTTATCTGGCAAGGTTTTCTCATGTTCCCTTATAGCTCTCCTTAGCCCTTTCTTCAGCTTCTACCTGGATAACTTGTATCCCTCTAGAGCCTTTTCCGTTCCTTGTTTCCTAAACCTTACATAAGCATCCTTCTTCCTCTTAACCAGTCGTTCGATCTCTCTTGAAAGCCAAGGCTCCCTCACTCGACCGCATCTTCCCTGCCTGCTAGGGACAAACATATCGAGCACACGCAGTGTGCATTCCTTAAACAATCTCCACATTTCTATAGTGCTCTTCCCCGACAGCATCTGTTCCCAATTTATGTTACCCAGTTCTTGCCTAACAGAATTGTAATTACCCTTCCCCCAATTATAAACCTTACCCTACTGTATGTACCTATCCTTTTCCATGACTACTGTAAAAGTAACAGAGTTATGATTGCTACCACCAAAACTCTCTCCTACCAACAGGTCTAACACTTGGCCCAGTTCATTGCCAAGCACCAAATCCAAAGTGGCCTCTCCTCGTGTTGGTCTATCTACATTCTGTGTCAGGAATCCTTCCTGAACGCACTGAACAAAATCCGCTCCATCTAAACTATTACAACTAAAATGTTTCCAATCAATATTTGGAAAGTTGAAGTCACCCATGACTACAACCCTGTGACTTCTGCACCTTTCCAGTATCTGCCTCTCAATCCGCTCCTCCACTTCTCTCCAACTATTAGGGGGTCTGTAAAAGCCCCCAACAAAGTGACTGCTCCTTTCTTGTTCCTGACCTCAACCCAAACTGACTCTGTAGACATATCATTCTCAAACTGCCTTTCAGTAGCTGCTACACTAGCCCTGACTAGCAATGTCACTCCCCCAACTCTTTTACCACCCTACCTATTTCTTATAAAGCATCTATATCCCAGAACTTCCAACAACCATTCCAGTCCCTGAGTTACCCAAGTTGCTGTAATGGCCACAACGTCGTAGTTCCAAGTACTGACCCATGCTCTAAGTTCATCCGCCTCATTTCTGATACTTCTGGCTTTGAAGTATACACCCTTCAAACCATCCCTGTGTCCACAATTACGCTCCATCGACCGCCTTTCTTTATTAACCATCTCACTCCCTGTTGTGTCTGTTGGAAGGCCGAATACCTCATCCTCTGAATTACAAATCCAGTTCCCCACCCCATGCCAATCTAGTTTAAACCATCCCGTATAGCTCGAGCAAACCTCCCTGCCAGGATATTTGTGCCCTTCCGGTTCAGGTGCAATCCGTCCTTACTGTACAGGTCCCACCTTCCCCAGAATGTGCTCCAATTATCCCCATAATGGAAGCCCTCCCTCCTACACCAGCCCTGTAGCCATGTGTTTAGCTGCATTCTCTCCCTATTTCTTACCTCGTTATCACGTGGCACTGGTAGTAATCCAGAGATAACTACCCTGTTTGTGCTGGACTTCAGCTTCCAACCGAACTCCCTGTACTTGTTTTTCACATTCTCTGTCCTTTCTCTACCTATGTCACTGGTACCGATGTGTACCATGACTGCTGGTCGCTCACCCTCCCCCTTAAGGATCTTGAAGACAAGATCTGAGACATCATGGACCCTGGCACCCGGGAGGCAACATACCATCAGTTCATCTCGTTCGGGTCCACAGAACCGCCTGTCTGTTCCTCTTACTATCGAATCCCCCACTACAATTGCTCTCCTATTCTCCCCCCTTCCCTTCTGTGCCACAGGGCCAGGGTCAGTGCCAGAGACCTGTCCACTCTGGCCTTCCCCTGGTAGGTCATCCCCCACAACCGTATCCTAAACGATATACTAATTATTGAGGGGAACAGCCGCAGGGGATCCCTGCATTGTCTGCCTCTTCCCTTTCCCCTTCCTGACAGTCTCCCAGCTACCTTTTTCCTGTACCTTGGGTGTGACCACGTCCTTATAACTTGTCTCTATCACCCCCTCAGCCTCCCGAATGATCCAGAGTTCATCCAGCTCCACCTCCAGTTCCCTAACGCGGTTTTTGAGGAGCTGGGGTTGGGTGCATTTCTCGCAGGTGAAGTCAGAGGGGACACCAGCAGTGACCCTTACCTCCCACATCCTGCAAGAGGAGCATGCAACTGCCCTAGCTTCCATTCCCTCGACTCTAGATTTCCAGAAGAAAAAAAAGCCTTACCTTACTGACCCTCCACACAGTCTTCCTTTTTGGTTAGAGGAGGAGGATGGGGGGAGACACTACACGTGTAGTGTTTCAGGTTAGCATAGGTTAGAAAACTTAACCTTTGTGAATATTTGAGTAACAGTAGGGAATCCCAGTGCACTGCCTCGTGAGGTGTGACAGGGATCTGCTCAGCCATTTCAGAGGGTAGTCAGGAGTCAACCACATTGTTGTTGGTCTGGAGTCACATGTAGGCCAGACCAGGTAGGGATGGCAGTTTCCTTCCCTAAAGGACACTAGTGAAACAGATGGATTTTCACAGCAATTAATGATAGTTTCATGCCATCATCAGCAAGATTAGTTTTCAGTTCCAGATTTATGAGTTAAACGTAATTTAAACCAAAGAGTTGTCAGTAGTATGACCCCAGATAGTTGGAATCTGGCCACTCAAGGTGGAATCTGGCCACTCAATGTAGAATCTGGGATGCACAAGAGTCTAGAATTGGAGGAAAATGGAGTATTGTAAGTGTGAAGAATATGAAAGAGATGGTGAGAGGTGGAAACAAGGTTGAGAATTTTAAATTTGAAGTGTTGTTGGAATGGGTGCCAAAATTGATCAAAAGACCACAGGCATTGACTTAACAGGACTTGGTATTGGCTGAGCTGTGTATTGAAGTTTATAGAGGGTGGGGAAGGATCTGGGAGCTCATGTCAACCAGACAACACAGTGGGTAATAGCCAAATTCAGTAACCCATGCCTGATGCACATTTCCAATTCTGTTTTCAATCTGCCAAGTGGGATCTTATGGCACAGTGGCAGTGTCCCTACCTCTAGACCAGAATGCCCAGGTTCAAGTCCCCACTGCTCCAGAGGTGTATCGCAGCATGTCTGAACACGTTGGTTAACAATCGCTACAGGGAGTCTTGTGAGATCATGGTAGTATCCCTATATTTGAACTAGGAGGCACATGTTCAAGTCCTGCCTCTCCTGGGGTGTGTCATAACATCTCTGAGCAGGTTGATGAGATAAAAATGCAAGCATTTAATTTTCCAGTTGTTGTAAGCAATCAAATGTCTCTGACAGAGTTAGGAGAGAGAAAAGGAAACAGCAGAATGACTGCACATTACCAGAGAGCGAGAGATTTATCCTTTAATTCATTACTACTTGTCCTATCATGTCTGCACTCCCTGCTGCAATGCAATGGAGCTAGTCTTTTGGTGTAATCATGAACCACCTCGATACACACAAATAAGCAATCTCCAGTTAATTTCATGCAGTATTCTGTATTTGCAGAAACATATGTCAAGCAGTCAGGCACAAAATAAGCAGCTGTCTCTGGGTGTCGAAGCAGCATATATATGTACCTGTGCTCGTCAAAAACCGATTGCTTGTTCTCTCCCGAAATTCAATTATGATTGGCTAGGGCACTAATCTACTGTTCTGCTTCCCTCTATATGCCACTTTCACACACACATGACTAGTGATTAAGCTGCCACTTTGCAAACAGCAGGGTTGCTGAAACAAGTATCTACTGTAAGCAATCTCCATATCACAGCAGCAGCCAGCCAGCGTCCAACAGTGTTAGGAAAAGGGAATACTTGAAACTCTCACAAGGGATTGCAGCACAAATGTAACTCCTGGTGTGTGCATAAACTGGTCACTGCTCATAATCTCTGTCCAGTGATTCATTGTGTGGGTTTCTGTCAGATATAAATGACCGATCTTGCCTTCAAATGCCCGCTTGGCCTCGTCCATCCTTTTCCTTGTAATCCACACAAGCTCCTCCATTCCCTGCAGCATGTGTAAAAGAAGTGTTGTATCACACAACCATTGGTGACTACGTTTCTGCTTCCTGCGCCCTCAGCTCAGGAATTCCTTCTCTAAACTGCTTTGCCTTTTACTCTGTCTTTTAAGATGTGCATTAAAACAATCCTCTTGGATGAAGCTTTCAACCCAGAGTCTCCTTGGCTTACTCAGTGTCAAATTAAGTCCTTTTAAGACACTTTGGAATGATTTACCACTTTAAATGTGTCGTATATACACGTTGCTGTTGGTATCTCTGTGTAGGACTCCAGGGAATACCGTGAAAGGGGAGATTAATCTTGGTTAAAAAATCAGAAGTTGCTGGAAAAGCTCAGCAGCTCTGGCAGCATCTGTGAAGAAAAATCAGAGTTAACTTTGTGAGTCCAGTGCCCCTTCCTCAGAACTGATGATAGCTCGGAAAATGTCAGTTTATGTGCAGAAAATAGGTGCAAGGAGGGAGTAGGGAGTAAACGATAGGTAGGAATAGAGCCCAAAGAGAGAAAAGGACTGTTGGACAAAGATAGCAGGATCTGCAGATGCTGGAGAATCTGAAATAACAAGGTGTAGGGCTGGATGAACACAGCAGGCCAAGCAGCATCAGAGGAGTAGGAAGGCTAAGCAGTGGAGAACGATCTGGCTGGGAGGGTGAATAGCTGTTAATGGGGACGTTTAGTGACTAACAATAGGCAGCGTGTAATGGCAGGCTGCATGATAACAAGGCCTGGTGGGGGGTGGGGTGGGGTGGTGGGGTAGTTGAGGTAAGGATATGGGAGAGCTCAAGCCCTTCAAGTTATTGAAATTATATTGAGCCTGGAGACCTGAGGTGTTGTTCTTCCAGCTTGCAGCTTTGCGGGAGCACTGCAGCAAGTCTGAGACAGAGATGTTGGCCAGGGTACATGGTGGCATGTGAAAGTGACAGGCAACTGGAAGCTCAGGGTATGTTTTGCGAGTAGAACGTAGATGTTCTGCGAAGCGGTCACCCAGTCTACGCTTCGTTTCCCCAATGTAGAGGAGACCACATTGCAAGCAGCGAATGCACTAGAATTCAGTAGGAAGTGCAGATGAAGTGTTGCGTCACCTGGAAGGTATGTTTGGGCCCTTGGATACTGGGGAGGGAGGAGGCAAATGGGCATGTGTTACATCTTCGCCAGTTGCAAGGGAAGGTGCCTAGTGCTGTGGGGGTGGTGGGGGGTGGGGGGGGCGGTGGGGGAGGGTTGTTGGGAGTGAAGGAAGTGGGAATGGTCCCTGCAGAAGGTGGACAAGGAAAGGAGGGCAATCTGTGTCTGGTGGTGGCATCTTGCTGGAGGTAGCGGAAATGGCATCTGATGATCTTCTGGAGGTGGATGCTGGTGGGATGGTAGATGAGGATAAGGGGAACCCTATCGTTGTTGCGGGAGGGAAGAGAAGGGCTGAGGGCAGGAGTGCGGGAGATGGGTCGGACCCGGTTGAGGGCCTTGTCAACAACGGAGCTGGGGAATCCTCAGCTGAGGAAGAAGATGGACATTTCAGAGGCTCCCTTGTCAAAGCTGGCCTCATCTGAACATATGCAACGGAGATGGAGGACCTGAGAGAATGGGAAAGATTCTTTACAGGAAGTAGGGTGTGAGGATGCACAGTCCAGGTAGCTGTGGGAGTCAGTGGGTTTGTAGTGGATATTAGTGGCCAGTCTATCCCCAGAAATGGAAACAGAGATATCAAGGAAGGGAAGGGAGGAGTCAGAGATAGACCAGGTGAAAGTGAGAGCAGGGTGAAAATTGGAAGTGAAATCGATGAACTTTTCCAATTCTGGATGAGAGAGGGAAGCAGCACCGACGATATCGTCGATGTATCGGAGAAAGAGTGGTGGTGGGGGCGGGAATAGGACTAGAACAAGGAGTGTTCCACATAGCCCACAGAGAGCCAGGCATACCTAGGGCCCATGTGGGTACCCATGGCAACCCCTCTGACCTGAAGTAAATGAAAGGAGTTAAAAGAGAATTTGTTGAGGGTGAGGATGAGCTCAGCCAAGTGGGTTAAGGTGGTGGTGGATGAGGATGGTTCAGGCCTTTGCTCCAGGAAGAAGCGGAGAGCCCTGAGACCCTCCTGGTGTGGGAGTAACTCTACAGCAGGAATGGGATGTCTATGAAGCACAACAAACACTGATGGGATAACAATGTGTAGAGCAGGATGAACACTGGCTCCAACCTTGCCTCTTTGACCTGTCTGTCTTGCATCCACCTATCTTCTCCTTTACCCATCTTCTATCCGCCTCCCCCTCTCTCCCTGTTTAATTCAGAATCCCCTTCCCCTCTTCCATTTCTGAAGAAGGATCTAGGCCCGAAACGTCAGCTTTCCTGCTCCTCTGATGCTGCTTGGCCTCCTGTGTTCATCCAGCTCTACACCTTGTTACCTCAGATTCTCCAGCATCTGCAGTTCCTGCTATCTCTGAAACACTGATGGGGATCACATTATTCAGATGCCACTGTAGAAAATAAGAGGAACATTCAACCAATCAGAGCTGAAGTGAAGAGCCATCTAGACTCAAAGCGTTAGCTTGCTCTCTCTCCATGGATGCTGCCTGGCCCACTGTGATCTCCAGTATTAGTTGTTTCCAGTACAGATTCCAACATCTGCAGTAATTTGCTTCTCCCCCATTAGATCATGTTTGGTCTTCTTCTTAACAACAATTACCTACCTTTGCCCGACATCATTTGATCCCAGTAGAAACATAGAAAATAGGAGCAGGAGTAGGCCATTCAGCCCTTCATGCCTGCGGTGCTATTCAATATGATCATGGCTGATCATCCAACTCCCTGTTCCTGCCTTCTCCCCCATACCCTTTCATTCCTTTAGTTTGAAGAACTGTATCAAATTCCTTGTAAACATTTAATATTTTGGTCTCAACCACTTTCTGTGGCAGAGAATTCCACCGGCTCACTGCTCTCTGGGTGAAGACATTTCTCCTCATCTCAGTCCTAAATGGCCTATGTAACATCCTAAGGCTATGACCCCTGGTTCACATCCTAAGGCTGTGGCTCCTTGGTTCTGAACTTCCTGCTCATCAGGAACATCCTTGCATGAAATAACTGCACAGAAGTTGGTATCCCATCACTAAGTCATCTTTTATTTACTAGTGCATAGTACACAGGCTGTGACCAACCAGCTCAGAGTCAGTCTCCTGAACTGAGGAGACTCTAAATCCCCTGATTATGTTGGTCAGCCAGGGCTTCCTGATTGGCCCAGGTTAAAAACCCCAATCAAGGATCTCATAGTCAATTAGATCCACCTGGTTACAATCACTACACTGCATTTACCCTGCTTCATCCTGTTATAATTTTACAGCTTTCTATGAGATTCCCACTCATTCCCCTGATCTCCAGTGAATGTAGTCCTAACCAATCCAGTTTCTCTTCATTCATCGTTCCTGCAAACCCAGGAATCAGTCTGCTGAACCTAGAGCAAGAAATCTGAGCCTCTGAACACACAGCCCACCATTCACTAAGACCATGTCGATTTTTAGACTCAACTACACTTTCCTAGTATGGTGGTGAGCACTGTTGCCTCACAGCTCCAGGGACCTGGGTTCAATTCCAGCCTCGGGTGGGTCTCTGAGTGGAGTTTTCACATTCTCCCCGTGTCTGTGTGGGTTTCCTCCGGGTGCTCCGGTTTCCTCCCACAGTCCAAAGATGTACAGGCTAGGTGGGTTGTCCATTTCAGGGATAGGGTAAGGGGGTCAGTCATAGGTGGGATGCTCTTCAGAAGGTTGGCATGGACTCAATGGGCTGAATGGCCTGTTTCCACACCATGGGGATTCTATGATTCTATAAGTTATTTCATGATGGTCAGCACGGGCTAAAGGGCCTGGTCCTGTGCTGTAATTTTTTTTGTTCATTTCATTTGTTCAACTGCGATTCTCTCAGTGTCCAAAGACCTGTGGAATACAGTCTTGGACATGCACAATGTCTGAATATCCATCACACTATGGTAGAGAACTCCAGAGTTTCCACAATCACAACCAGTTGAGAAATGTCTTCTCATTTCAATTCGAAATGGAAATGAGCAATAACTGAACAAAATCAAACCAGGCAGTTCTGATTGAACCCCAGGGGGCACTGGCTTTTCTGTCGAATTGATATTACCTGACTGCGTGAAGCACTTGCTGACCAGTGTTCCAGCCGCACAGAGGGTCCCTTACGCACCAATCAGTGTGCAAGTCCATTGAATTCTGATTCCAGGAGCTGCTGCTACTCACAGATGTGGGTGTCCCACTCGGGAGCAGCATTAGAGGCAGCAGAATTCCTGAATGGCTCAGTGATGGAAAGTTAGGGTCAGGGTTAGGGGCAGGGCTTAAGGACTACAGATATTTCTGAGGGTTGTGGGTCTGGAGGGTGTCCCAGGGATAGTTAGAGGACACACGGCGTTTGGATTGGAAAAGAAGGATGAAACTTGTGAAATGTTTTGGGATCAGCTGTGAGTGTAGGTCAGTGAGCACAAAGGTAGTGGTGGATGCGACTCAGTACAGTAAGACTGTAAGGTCTTGCAGGAACTCAGGTGCACAGAAGGTGGAAGATTGGAGGCTTGCCAGGCCAGTGTATAAATGCAAGTTGTTGTTGGCTTTTTCATTCGCCCAACGGGATATGGGCATCACTGGCTGGCCCAGCATTTATTACCCGCCCCTAACTGCCATTGAGAAGGTGGCGGTGATCTGTCTTCATGAACAACTGATGTCCATATGTTGTTGTCCCATGTTGGGAGCAGCAGCAACGTCAACACCAAAACCTTACCTTTGTATAGCACCCTGAATATTGTAAAATACTCCAAAGTGTTTCACAGGGGAGTTGTTGTATAAGATCTGACACCCAAAGACATCATGGCAAATGAAGACTGACCCAATCACAAGGTGAAATGTAATATTGCCTTATACCAGCTAGCTTGGGGGAAGCAGTAGTATAACAGAGATAGTAAGAACTGCAGATGCTGGAAAATCACAAGGTGTAGAGCTGGATGAACACAGCAGGCCAAGCAGCATTAGACGAGCAGGAAAGCTGACGAGTAGTATAGCAGCTCAGACTATGTGATTTAATAAAGTCAGTTCATTTCACCAACAGTTCCACTGGATCTACATGTAAATAAGAAGGAGAATGAGGAAATTAAAGTTAATTAACTACCACTGAAATAACCTCTAGCTACATTAGTGAAGCCCTGCCCTCAAGGGCTGATGTGATTGGTTCTTCGTTCCTCACCAGGCCAGTAACAGTCTTCGTTACTGTGAACGACACCTGGTAGGTTCAGCTCTGTGCCCCTGGGGCCCAACACTCAGGATCCGATCTGCAGAGATTTTAAAATCTACACTAATTCCCCAGGATTCTCCAGTACCAGGCACATCCAGAATTTCCCCCTCCCACCTCCACCACCCCCAAGATTGTTCTTTGCTACCAAACAGAAATCTCGGGCGAAACTCAACAGGTTTGGCAACATTGTGGTCAGGAGCCAATGTTTATTGTCCCAAGTTGGGTTACTCTGCATCAGAACGGTTCTGATGCAGGCCTGCTGAGTTTTGCCAGCAATTTCTCCTTTTGTTGCGGATCTCCAGCATACACAACTCTTTGTTTTATACTATTGTCCTTTGCTATAGTGCTGCAGGAGTTTCTGTACAGACCTAAGGACTTACAAAGGGATATCAATAGGTTAAGTGAGAGGGCAAAGTGCTGGTAAATGGAGTATAAAGTTTGGGAAAGTGGGAAATTGTCCATTTTGGCAGAAAAACATAGATATTATCTAAATGGTGAGAGATTACAGAGCTGTGAGATGCAGAGGGATCTGGCTATCCTAGTACATGCGTCACAGAAGGTTAGCCTGCAGATATAGCACATAATCAGGAAAGCTCATACCTCCCTGGACTGACCTATCTCCTCCCTACCACCCCCCACCTACACTCACCTTTACTGGCTCCATCCCCGCCTCTTCGACTTGTCTGCCTCCTCTCCACCTATCCTCTTCTCTATCCATCCTCTATCCGCCTCCCCCTCTCTCCCTATTTATTTCAGAACCCTCTTCCCCTCCCCCATTTCTGATGAAGGGTCTAGGCCCGAAACGTCAAGTTTTCCTGCTCCTCTGATGCTGCTTGGCCTGCTGTGTTCATCCAGCCCCACGCCTTGTTATCTCGGATTCTCCAGCATCTGCAGTACCTTTTATCTCTAAGCTCATACAATGTTATGGTTTAGTGTGATGGCAATATAATGTAAAAGTAGGAGGTCATGCTTCACTTATACAGGACATTGATGAGACCTTATCTGGAGCATTGTGCGCAGTACTGGCCACTGTACTTACTGAGGGATGTTAATGCATTGGAAGCTGTTTGGAGAAGCTTTACTAGACTAATACCTGGAATGAGTAAATTGCCTCATGAGGAACGACTGGATAGACTGGGCCTGTATCCTGTGGAGTTTGTAAGAGTCAAGAGTGACTAAACTGAAACATCCTGAGGGGAGTTGACCAGGTGGATGTGGAAAGGGTGTTTCCTCTTGTGGGAGAATCTAGAACTAGGGGTCACACAGTTTATAAATAAGGGGGTGCCCATTTAAAATAGAGACGAGGGAAAAAATCTTCTCTCGGAGAGTTTGGAACTCCCTTCCTCTAAAGGCAATGGATGCAGAATCGTTAAATATTTTTAAGACAGAGGGAGCTAGATTCCTGATTGCTAAGGGGATGAAAACTTATCAGGGATAAGCAGGAATATATAATACTGAATGGTCTCCCTTGTTCTTGACATTTCTCCACTGCTGCTGGGCTGAGACATTCAGGATGATTGTGGATGTTCCAGCTCAGAAGCTGCTTTGGGATTCGGGAGAGATGGGAGCAGCCAAGGTCTACAGATCAACCCCTGGCAATGCAGGTCAATCCCTTCCCCACAATGCTCAACAGTGGAGTGCCATGATTGTGTTTACAGCCCCCCGGTCTCATTTGTTCACATATGGAGTCACACTTTTCACATCAACTAGATCCTGGGATATTGACCCCTCCCTGCAAGAAGACAGAGAGATTAGTGCCGATGCTTTGGGAATGCCAATTTCCCTGGGCTTGGTGAGTTCAGAGAGACCAATTTGAAAATCAGGGTGAGAATTTTCAATCAAAGATTCAATGCAGAGAAGCATTTTTGTTTTATTTATTCATGGAATGAGGGTGTTGCTGACTAGCCAGTATTTCTTGTCCATCCCTAATTGGCCAGAGGTCAGCTTAGAGTCAACCATATTGCTGTGGGTCTGGAGTCACATGTAGGCCAGTTTCCTTCCCTAAAGGACATTAGTGAACCAGATGGGTTTTTCTGCCAGTTGACAATGGATTCATGGTCATCATTAGACTCTTAATTCCAGAATAGTCTGTGTTGGTAGGAAAAATTAAGGGAAGAAACATGAAATGAAGGGGCCAATTCTAAAGAAGGTGCAGGAAGAGATTGGCAAGGTGTACATATAGTAAATCTTATTAAAAGTGTCGAGCCAGATTGAGGAAGTAGTTTTTGAGACATACTAGACTGTCTAAATAGAGTTCAGGAGGACTAAAGAAAGGCAGTTCTGATAAGTCTATTCCAAAACACTGTTTCAGCCTTAGACCATTGTATATAATATTAGACACCCATGTTTCATGAAGGATATGAAATTGTCAGAGACAAGGTTTTTCAAAATTATTCCCTGGATGGGAAAGTTCAGCTGCACAGACAGGTTAGAGGGTGAGTGGGTCTGAGCCAAGAGCAGACTGTAGAGAGATTACTCAAAAGCACAAAGGAATCTGAACATAGACAGTTAGATAGAAACAGCTCCCATTGGCAGAGGTGTCTAGCCTGGAGGGCAACAACACAAAGTGGCACAAGAGTCAATAGCAACATCAGAAAAGCCCGTTTATTCCAGCGAGAGGTTAGGATCTGGAAGGCACTGCCTGAGTGTGGTGGAGTCAGATATAATCTGTGGTTTTGTGATGGAATTGGAATAGAACCTGAAGGGAAAGTAATCTCAGGGCTGTGAGGAAAGGATGGGGAAGGGAGACAGCTGACATAGTCTAGTAGTGAGTAGGCAAGAGATGATGGGATGAATGTTCTCCATTCTGTGCAGTAACCATTCCCTGATTCTATGATTATATGGAATCACTCCCAACCCAACTCCTCAGATATTTCTGAAAACTACCTCTTCAATCAGGACATTTTTCATCGAACCTAATAGCTCCTTTGTGGGCCAGTGTGACAGTTTTTTTACAATGTTCCTATGAAATACCTTGTGGCATGAAAGGTGCTACAGAAATATAAGTTGTTACTGTTGTTCCACTTAATCTGCCTCATGTCCACCAGTCCCCCTCAGACTTTCTATTCCTCTTGAAGTCTATCGCTGTCCTCCTCATAATTCATAACATTTTATTGAATGTTTTTTGAAAATCTACATACACCATGACGAATCTTATCAACCCTGTATGATCCCTGCTGATGGGAATGCTAAGGGACAATTCAGATCTCATAATCAAACCTAATTTGATAAATTGGGAGATTTATTTGGTCGGAATGACACTCAGTAATTAAAAGTAATTCACACGAGGCTGCCAATGTTCTTTTAACAAAAGAACACAAGGTTATTTCATAAAAGTAAAAAGAAAACAAAAAAAAATGACAATTTAGAAAGATCTTAAGATAAACAGCAAAAGGAAAGTTCCAAGCCATTTCCGAACCTTCACAGTCACTCAGTCCCAGTGAGCTATCAGTCCGACCTTATCTCTTTAATTTCTGACTCTGATAACTCCAGCCCTTCTCCTTGGACTGCCAGATCAGCTTCAGACTTGTTTTCAGCTCTGAATGCCCGGATATATCTTTTTAATTAGGGAGACGGGGGTGTGCTGGTCATGTCACTGGTCTAATAAAACTGCTAATGATCTGGGCAGGGATCTGAAGCCCATCATGGCAGATGGAGAAATTTGAATTCAATAAGAATCTTGTACTAAAAACCAGCTTAAGGATGACCATGCAACCACTGTCGATTGTTGTGAATTCCAATTTGATTCACCAATTTCCTTTCGAGAAGGGAATTTGCCACCTTATTTGGTTTGGTCTTACATGTGACTCTAGACCACAGCAAGGTGACAGACTCTTAGCTATGCTGTGGGAAATTAAGGATCACAGTAAATGCTGACTTAGACGGTGAATGAATAAAACATCTGACAGCACGAGGTTTCTACAAATTGTGCGCCAGAGACTTTTCCTTTTATTCCTCCCAGTGATGTGGCCTTTGCTGGATAAGCTAGCATTTTACACCCATCCAAAGTGCTCTTGGGAAGGAGATGGTGAGCTGCCTTCTAACCATTGAACCATACAAAAGTTACAGCATAAAAACAGTTCATTCAGCCTCCTGACCAAGTGTTTGAGAACATTGTAGGTAACACCCTCCATCACTTTACTAATGATCAAGAATAGATTGATGGGGCAGTAGTTAGCCTGGTTGGATTTGTCCTGCTTTTTGTGTACAGGATATACCTGGGCAATTTTCCACTTTCTCAGGTAGATACCAGTGTTGTAACTGTACTGGAACAGCTTGGCTCGAGGAATGACAAGTTCTGGAGCACACATCTTCAGCACTATTGCTGGATTGCTGTCAGGGCCCATTGCCCTTGCAGTTATCTATAAACCTCGAGAGGCTAAAACCCTGCCTTTTGCCTGGGTAATTCTCTTCCCAACTCACAATAGCTGTGACCCCTGACATCTGTTTCCCTGCAGGTCGTAAGAATTCACTGAAAATTACATGCAGTAATTAATTCCCCAGGTAGTTTTTTTACATCATTGAGTTAAGTGATGTACTTTCATCGAAATGATATTTGAACTCACTGTTCAAAACTGACTTTCTGATCTTGTAAAAACAAAGCAAATAGTCTTCACAATAGTTTCAGCGGTGGGAGTCCGAAAGGAGGCGCGAGCGCAGCCTAGGAAGGTAAGCTTCAAGAGTATAGCGGTCTTACCTCGCGTGACTGCGGCCTTTCAGTCGTTTTAGTGGCGGGAGTCCGGAAGGAGGCGCGAGGGCGGCCTGGGAAGGTAAGCTTTTTCTTTAAAAACTTACCTCGTGAATAGGCGGAGTGTGCGTCGAGCAGGAGCAGACACAGGACGGTTGAGTAAGTGAGGTAATATATTTGGGCGGTTGCTTTACCCGAAACACTACTTAGGTAGTGTCTCCCACCCATCCTCCTCCTCTAACCAAAAAGGTTCTGAGCACCAATTCGGTAAGTTACTAGTTTTTTTTTCCAATAGTCTGTTTTTGGGAATTCAGAATAATGGGAATGGGATGTTAGGACAGTTGCATGCTCCTCCTGTAGGATGTGGGAGCTAAGGGTCACCACTAGTGTCCCTGCTGACTTCATCTGCGGGAAGTGCACCCAACTCCAGCTCCTCAGAAACCGCGTTAGGGAGCTGGAGCTGGATGAACTTCAGATCATTCGGGAGGTTGAGGGGGTGATTGAGAGGAGTTACAGGGAGGTAGTCATACCTCAGGTACAGGAAAAAGGTAGATGGGTTACAGTCAGGGGACGAAAAGGGAACAAGCAGACAGTGCAGGGATTCCCCTGTGGCCATTCTCCTCAATAACAGGTATACCGTTTCAAATACTGTTGAGGGGGACGACTTACCAGGGGTAAGCCATGGGGTTCAGGTCTCTGGCGCAGAGTCTGTCCCTGTTGCTCAGAAGGGAAGTGGGGAGAGGAGGAGAGCTTTAGTCATTGGAGACTCCATAGTTTGGGGGACAGATAGGAGATTCTGTGGGAACGAGAGAGACTCGCGGTTGGTATGTTGCCTCCCAGGTGCCAGGGTCCGTGATGTCTCGGATCGTGTTTTGGGATCCTTAAGGGGGAGGGGGAGCAGCCCCGAGTCGTGGTCCACATAGGCATCAACGACATAGGTAGGAAAAGGGACGGGGATGTAAGGCAGAAATTCAAGGAGCTAGGGTGGAAGCTTAGAGCTAGAACAAACAGAGTTGTTACCTCTGGTTTGTTACCCGTGCCACTTGCTAGCGAGGCGAGGAATAGGAGAGAGAACAGTTGAACACGTGGCTACAGGGATGGTGCAGGAGGGAGGGATTCAGTTACCTGGATAACTGGGGCTTATTCTGGGGTAGGTGGGACCTCGACAAACGGGATGGTCTGCACCTGAACCAGAGGGGTACCAATATCCTGGGGGGGGAAATTTGCTAATGCTCTTCGGGAGTGTTTAAACTAATTCAGCAGGGGGATGACAACATGACTTGTAGCTCCAGTGTACAGGAAGTTGAGAGTAGTGAGGTCATGAATAAGGTTTCAAGGTCGCAGGAGTGTACCGGCAGGCAAGAAGGTGGTTTGAAGTGTGTCTACTTCAACGCCAGGAGCATCCAGAATAAGGTGGGTGAACTTGCAGCATGAGTTGGTACCTGGGACTTCGATGTTGTGGCCATTTCAGAGACATGGACAGAGCAGGGACAGGAATGGTTGTTGCAGGTTCCGGGGTTCAGTAAGATCAGGGAAGGTGGTAAAAGAGGGGGAGGTGTGGCATTGTTAGTCAAGGACAGTATTACGGTGGTAGAAAGGACGTTTGATGAGGACTCGTCCACTGAGGTAGTATGGGCTGAGGTTAGAAACAGGAAAGGAGAGGTCACCCTGTTGGGAGTTTTCTATAGGCCTCCAAAAAGTTCCAGACATGTAGAGGAAAGGATAGCAAAGATGATTCTGGATAGGAGCGAAAGCAACAGGGTAGTTGTTATGGGGGACTTTAACTTTCCAAATATTTACTGGA
Organism: Ginglymostoma cirratum; assembly: GCA_024137785.1. NCBI lineage: Eukaryota > Metazoa > Chordata > Chondrichthyes > Orectolobiformes > Ginglymostomatidae > Ginglymostoma > Ginglymostoma cirratum. The sequence goes on along the minus strand of JAHRHZ010000060.1, from coordinate 9,930,342 downwards.
AACGCTATAGTTCGAGTACTTTAGATGGGTCAGTTTTTGTCCAATGTGTGCAGGAGGGTTTCCTGACACAATATGTAGATAGGCCAACAAGAGGCGAGGCCACACTGGATTTGGTACTGGGTAATGAACGAGGCCAAGTGTTAGATTTGGAGGTAGGTGAGCACTTTGCTGATAGTGACCGCAATTCGGTTACGTTTACTCTAGTGATGGAAAGGGATAGGTATATACTGCAGGGCAAGAGTTATAGCTGGGGGAAAGGCAATTATGAGGCGATTAGGCAAGACTTAGCATGCATAGGATGGGGAAGGAAACTGCAGGGGCTGGGCACAATTGAAATGTGGAGCTTGTTCAAGGAACAGCTACTGCGTGTCCTTGATAAGTATGTACCTGTCAGGCAGGGATGAAGTGGTCGAGCGAGGGAACAGTGGTTTACTAAAGAAGTTGAATCTCTTGTCAAGGGGAAGAAGGAGGCTTATGTAAAGATGAGGCATGAAGGCTCAGTTAGGGCGCTTGAGAGTTACAAGTTAGCCAGGAAGGACCTAAAGAGAGAGCTAAGAAGAGCCAGGAGGGGGCATGAGAAGTCTTTGGCAGGTAGGATCAAGGAAAACCTTAAAGCTTTCTATAGGTATGTCAGGAATAAAAGAATGACTAGAGTAAGATTAGGGCCAGTCAAGGACAGTAGTGGGAAGTTGTGCGTGGAGTCCGAAGAGATAGGAGAAGCGCTAAATGAATATTTTTCATCAGTATTCACACGTGAAAAAGACAATGTTGTCGAGGAGAATACTGAGATACAGGCTATTAGACTAGACGGGATCGAGGTTCATAAGGAAGAGGTGTTAGCAATTCTGGAAAGTGGGAAAATAGATAAGTCCCCTGGGCCGGATGGGATCTATCCTAGGATTCTCTGGGAAGCTAGGGAGGAGATTGCAGAGCCTTTGGCTTTGATCTTTATGTCGTCATTGTCTGCAGGAAGAGTGCCAGAAGACTGGAGGATAGCAAATGTTGTCCCCTTGTTCAAGAAGGGGAGTAGAGACAAACCTGGTAATTATAGACCAGTGAGCCTTACTTCGGTTGTGGGTAAAGTGTTGGAAAGGATTATAAGAGATAGGATTTATAATCATCCAGAAAGGAATAATTTGATTAGGGACAGTCAACACGGTTTTGTGAAGGGTAGGTCGTGCCTCACAAACCTTATTGAGTTCTTTGAGAAGGTGACCAAACTGGTGGATGGGGGTAAAGTGGTTGATGTGGTGTATATGGATTTCAGTAAAGCGTTTGATAAGGTTCCCCACGGTAGGCTATTGCAGAAAATTCGGAGACATGGGATTGAGGGTGATTTAGCAGTTTGGATCAGAAATTGGCTAGCTGGAAGAAGACAGAGGGTGGTGGTTGATGGGAAATGTTCATCCTGGAGTTCAGTTACTAGTGGTGTACCACAAGGATCTGTTTTGGGGCCACTGCTGTTTGTCATTTTTATAAATGGATGAGGGCATAGAAGGATGGATGGATTGGTAAATTTGCAGATGACACGAAAGTCAGTGGAGTTGTGGATAGTGCGGAAGGATGTTGCAGGTTACAGAGGGACATAGATAAGCTGCAGAGCTGGGCTGAGAGGTGGCAAATGGAGTTTAATGCGGAAAAGTGTGAGGTGATTTACTTTGGAAGGAGTAACAGAAATACAGAGTACAGGGCTAATGGTAAGATTCTTGGTAGTGTGGACAAGCAGAGAGATCTCGGTGTCCATGTGCGTAGATCCCTGAAAGTTGCCACCCAGGTTGATAGGGTTGTTAAGAAGGTGTACGGTGTGTTCGGTTTTATTGGTGGAGGGATTGAGTTTTGGAGCCAAGAGGTCATGTTGCAGCTGTACAAAACTCTGGTGCGGCCGCACTTGGAGTATTGTGTACAGTTCTGGTCACCGCATTATAGGAAGGATGTGGAAGCATTGGAAAGGGTGCAGAGGAGATTTACCAGGATGTTGCCTGGTCTGGAGGGAAGGTCTTATGAGGAAAGGCTGAGGGACTTGAGGCTGTTTTCGTTAGAGAGAAGAAGGCTAAGAGGTGACTTAATAGAGACATACAAGATGATCAGAGGGTTAGATAGGGTGGACAGTGAGAGCCTTTTTCCTCGGATGGTGACGGCTAGCACGAGGGGACATAGCTTTAAATTGAGGGGTGATAGATATAGGACAGATGTCAGAGGTAGGTTCTTTACTCAGAGAGTAGTGAGGGCATGGAATGCCGTGCCTGCAGCAGTAGTAGACTCGCCAACTTTAAGGGCATTTAAATGGCTGTTGGATAAACATATGGATGATAATGGAATAGTGTAGGTTAGATGGGCTTCAGATTGGTTTCACAGGTCGGCGCAACATCGAGGGCCAAAGGGCCTGTACTGCGCTGTAATGTTCTATGTTCTATGAAGCGAAAAGCAATTTTTCCTTGACCTTTGAATCCAAGTTCCAAAATGGTAACAATATTCAGTAGACAAATGAAATAAATAATGTGTAAACCTGCAAATAAAAACAAAATAATGTGAACTGACATTACCTCAGGTGCTCATTGTTGCTTTTCGTTGTGTTCCAGATACCTCCAAATAAGGCTTAGTGTCAGAGTTTTGTGTGAAACACTTTGAAATGTTTTGCTCTTTAAGTGGTGTTAGACAAATTCAAAAAATGTATGGGGTTCCCCGATTTATAAACGTCCAACTTATGAACACTCCTACTTACGATCACAGTCCCATATCGGGCTGTAATTTTAACAATCTGACATACAAACATTTTCTGTGCTTACAGACGGTTCCTTTATACTGTTCTGCATTGCGTTCAAATCAACTTGTGAACAGACTGTAGAACAGGATCCATTTGCAACCCAGTGACTGCCTGGATATTTAGAGAGATATATACTGTCTCTGTTTGCTTTCCCCCACTTGCTCCATCCTTCCTTGGCTTTCTCTTTGTGCCTCTACCGATGACGCAGTTGTTTGTCTGAGAAACTTGGACAAAGCCAAATGTCCTCACTCAGGATGACAAAGGGCTGTCTGCTGGGTAATTTGATGATAGTGACACTTGGAGCAGTCTCAGTGTCCCCTTTCAATATGGCCATCTGCTGTCCCTAAGGTGAATGTCTGACAAGAGCATGCCCTGTATTGGCTGCACACACTCCCACACAGGAAGGAGATAGCTGCCTCCTGACAGCCCAAAAGCTCACTGCACTACTCCTGGTTTCAGCTGAGGACAAGGCTCCTGCTCACCTGGGAAAGCCCGTCCTGGATAATTTTGCAAAATCAACCTGCAAAAGAAATCAGACTTCCTTCCTGAACATGCCTCTCTGTAGCAACTCACACAACCTCAGGATATCCCAAAGTGCTCTACAATCTGTGAAGTACTGTTGAAATTGTACTTGCTATGATGTTATTACTCCTTATTCTTTCATAGAAACGTGGAAAACAGGAGCAGGAGTAGGCCATTTGGCCCATGAAGCCTGCTTCACCATTCGATATGATCATGGCTGATCACCCAACTCAGTCACCTGCTCCCACTTTTATCCTTTAATTCTTTTAGCCCTCAGAACTATATCTAACTCCTTCTTGAAAACATTCAGAGTTTGGCCTCAACTGCTGTCTGTGACAGAGAATTCCACAGGCTCACAACTCTCTGGGTGAAGAAATTTCTCCTCATCACAGTCCTAAATGGCCTTAAACTGTGACAGCTGGTTCTGGACTCCCTGGTCATCAGCAATATCCTTCCTGTATTCACCCAGAGCGGTCATAGAGTCATACGGCACGGAAACAGACCCTTCAGCCCAACCAGTCCATGCCGAACATAATCCCAAACTAAACTAGTCCCACCTGCCTGATCCTGGCCCATATCCCTCCAAACCTTTCCTATGCGTGGACCTATCCAAATGTCCTTTAAACATTGTAATAGTATCCGCATCGACCACTTTCTCAGGAAGTACATTCCACACACAAGCCACTCTCTGTGTAAAAAAGTTAGCCTCCATGTCTTTTTTAAATCTCTCTTCTCTCACTTTAAAAATGTGCCCCCTAGCCTTGACATCCCCCATCCTAGGGAAAAGACAACCACCGTTAACTCTACTGAGACCTCTCATTATTTTATAAACTGATACCAGATCACTTCCCAGCATCCTACGTTCCATTGAAAAAGATCCCAGCCTATCCAACCATTTTTTAATTGCTCAAACCTTCCATACCTGGCAACGTCCTGGTAAATCTCTTCTGAACCCTCTCCAGCATCTTAATATCCTTCCTATAACTGCATGTCCAGCACTGGATGGCATGGTGGCAGAATGGTTAGCACTGCTGCCTCACAGTGCCAGGGACCCAGGTGCACTTCCACCCTCAGGTGACTGTCTGTGTGGAGTTTGCACATTCTCCCTGTGTCTGCATGGGTTTCCTCCGGGTGCTCTGGTTTCCTCCCACAGTCTGAAGTGCAGGCTAGGTGGATTGGCCATGCTAAATTGCCCATAGTGTTCAGGGATGTGTGGGTTATAGGGGAATGGGTCTGGGTGGGATGCTCTGAGTTTTAGTGTGGGCTTGTTGGACTGAAGGGCCTGTTTCCACACTGCAGGGATTCTATGGACATAGTATTCCAGAAGAGACCTCACCAATGTCCCGTACAACCTCAACATAATGTCCCAACTCCTGTACACTCAAAGGACTGAGCAATGAAGGCAAGCGTGCCAAAAGCTTTTTTAACCATCCTGTCTACGTGTGATGGAAACTTCAAAGAATTATGTGACTACACCCCCAGGTCCCTGTGTTCTACAACTCCTGTTTCTTATAGGACGAGGATGTGGGTATCTCTGGCATGCCCAGCATCCCTAATTGCCCTTAAAATAAGTTGCATCCTCAGACTGTTTCAAAGGGCAGTTCAGAGTTAGTAATATTGCTGAGGTTACACCAGACCATGGAAGGACAGCAAATTTCCTTCTCTAGTGGACTTTAGTGAGCTAGAATAGTTTTTACAACAATACTATCATCTGAGTTGAGTTTTATAATTCCAGATTTATTAATTGAACTTAATGCACATCAGCTGCATCGAGGTTTGTGAACCTGTCCCCCCCTGGAATATTACCCAGGGCCTGTGCATTACTCATCCAACTGTACTACTGCAGTTCATTCATGTTTGAGAGAATGATAAGCACAAGGGGAAGGGGGTAATTTCTAAAGTAACCTTCTGGTAACAAGCCAAGTGGCTGTGTGAATATAAAAAGGGAGAGCTTAACCATTTGAGGATTCTCAACCGGAGCTGGAGGTAGAAATTGCAGGAGAAACTCAACAAGTCTGGCAGCATCTGTAGAGAGAAAGCAGAGTTAACGTGACCCTTTCTCAGAAGTGAAGAGAGCTGGGGAAGAGTGGGATTTACACTGATGATAGAGTGGGATGCGGGATGGTGGTGGGAGGAGGGGCAGAGGTTGGTGGTGGTGGATAGAGTGCTGAAGGTCCCCAGAGAGAGAGAGAGCGAAAAGGGATAGGCAAACAGCAACCTCCTTCATCACATCAATCATCTCATTTGCTACATTTGCACCACGGCTTCACATTATCTCTGCATATGCACAGTCTGAGAAATATTTCAACAGAAATTCTTTATACTCTGTATCGGACCCAGCGTTGTACGTATTCTGGGTGTATTTAATCTGGGCAATGTAGAGGAAGCTTTATTCTGTATCTAACCCTGTGCTGTCCGTGTTCTAGGAGTGTGATTGGGGTACAGTGTAGAGGGAGCTTTATTCTGTATCTAAACCTGTGCTGTCCCTGTCCTGGGAGTGTTTGTTGAGGGACAGTGTAGAGGGAGCTTTTCTCTGTACCTGACCCTGTGCTGTCCCTGTCCTGGGAGTGTTTGTTGGGGGACAGTGTAGAGGGAGCTTTACTCTGTATCTGACCCTGTGCTGTCCCTGTCATGGGAGTGTTTGATGCTGGCTGTTATTTCTTGACACAGGAAATGCTTCCACAAAGAAAGACTGAGAGAGTGAAATATACACAGAGGGATAGGCTGGGAAAAAACTGTTGGGAATCAAATGTTACAGGGAAATGGCAAGAAAGTGGACATGAGGAATGTCAGATCAGCCATGATTCTACTGAATGGGAGAACAGGCTTCAGGGGCCGAATGGCCTACTCTTCCTATTCTGGAGATAGAAGATCTGCAGATGCTGGATTCTGAAATAACATGGTGTGGA
>JAHRHZ010000060.1:9893669-9919147 GCA_024137785.1 Ginglymostoma cirratum | reverse complement strand
AAACGTCAAGTTTTCCTGCTCCTATGATGCTGCTTGACCTGCTGTGTTCATCCAGCCCCATGCTTGTTATCTAACATTCTTCACTGTCCATTATACCTTAATTTTGGTGTCATCCACAAACTTACTAACCATGCCTCCTATATTCTCATCCAAACAGGGTAATGAAGAAGGCATTTGGCATGCCAGCCTTCATTGGTCAGTGCATTGAGTATGGGAGCTGGCACATCATGTTGTGACTGTTCAAGACATTAGTGAGACCACTTTTGGATTACTGCATGCGGTTCTAGTTGCCCTGCTCTATGAGTGAAGCTGTTAAACTGGAAAGGGTGCAGAAAAGATTCACAGGGATGTTGCCAGGTTTAGAGGGCTTGAGCTATAGGGAGAGGCTGAATAGGCTCGGGCTATATTCCCTGGAGCGTCAGAGGCTGAGGGATGACCATATAGAGGTTTATAAAATCATGAGAGGAATGGATAGGGTAAATTGGCAAGGCCTTTTCCCCAGGGTAGGTGAGTCCAAAACTAGAGGGATAGGTTTAAGGTGAGAGGGACAACGTTTTCACACAGAGGATGGTGTGTTTATGGAATGAGCTGCCAGGAAGTGGTACAGGCTGGTACAATTACAACATTTAAAAGACATTTGTACAGGTACATGGATAGGAAAGGTTTCGCGGGATATGGGCCAAACACGGGAAAATAAGCCTAGTTTAGTTTGGGAAACCTGGTCGGCATGGACAAGTTGGGCTGAAGGGTCAGTTTCCATGCTGTATGACTTTTTAAATCTAACAAATAAAGAAGAATTATCTGGTCAGGTTTTGTTTTTGGGAGCTGTTGTTCACAAGTTGACTGTTGTGGCTGCTACATTGTGGTATTGTTATGGGGAGCAAGTGCCTTCCTGGCGTTATCACTGAGCTAGTAATCCCGTAACCCAAGGTTAGAATTGTGAGGACAAGTGTTCGAATCTCACCATGGCAGATGGTGAAATTTAAAATCAATGAAGTCTGGAATGAAAACCTAAGCTGAATGAGAAGCAATGTGACTGCACTGATGGTCAGAAAAACCATCTAGCTTGTGAATGCCATCCTCACCTGGTCTGGTCAGCATGTGACTCCAGACTCACAGCAATGTGGTTGACTCTTAACCGCCCTCTGGGTCATTAGGGATGGGCAATAAATGCTGCCTGGTCAGCGACGCCCTCATCTCATTAATGATGTTCAAAAAATCGTTCTTAAACTGAGTGTCATTTCAGAAGGCAGTTAAGAGTTAAACACATTGCTGTGGTACTGGACTCACATGGAGGCCAGACCAGGTGAAGACGACAGATTTCCTTTCCTAAAGGGCATTAGTGAACCAGATAGGTTTTTACAATAATCAGAGAGCTGAATAGTCAATTTTTCAATTCCAGACTTGTTATTCCAAAACCTGCCTTGGCAAGATTTGAACCCTTGCCCCCAAAGTATTCTGGATTAATAGCCAGGTGACATTGAGACTACACAACCAAGTTCTCATGAAAAGGGAGCTATATGAATGCCAACTCAGTCTTTCTCATTTGACTTACTGTTCGATGTATTTCCCATGCAATTTTAAAAGCTGCTTCAAGGAATCTCGTCTCTGAATATTGCATATTTCAGCTTGATTTTATGTGCAGAGATTTGGGATTTTTTTTAAACTTTGTTAAGACGTTCTACAGAGCTCCAAGTATAATCCATTGAATTATAATGAATTTACAGCACAGAAACAGGCCATTCAGCCCCATTGATCTATGCTGATGTTCATGCTTCGTATGAGCCTTTTTCATTTCCTTATCATTATATTTTAAGTTGTTTGGTGTCATATGTAGTTATATAATGGCTCTGGGAAAAGCCTTGGGCATTTTATTACGTTATGGGCTCTATATAAATGCATGTTACTGTTGTTGTTATTCCTCTGTTTTCTGATTGCCAATTGTGTTTGTCCAGCTTCCCCTCAGACGCATCAACGTTGTTCACTTCAGCCAGACTCTGTGTTAAAAGTCTTTGTTAAAAAGAAATTACCTGAGAAATCTGCGACATTTATAAAATGCAATGAGGGCTAGAGTAAACATTAAGAAACTAATAACGCGCAAGCTTATCAACATTGACGCTCAGGAAGCAAGAAATTGATGCCTTAGGTTTCAATTTAAAAGTTTCTTCCATCAAATCAGTCATAAATAACAGGGACAAACAATTTCATTTCAATTTACTGCCAGAGAAATTGCACCAGTTTTTCCTTGCGTTGTAAAAATGTCTTAGTTTTAAGCAATTGGTTAGCTTGTGATAAATCAGCTCGATTTGTGCCCATAAGTGAGTGAGGCTGTTGTTCTAAGCCGTGTCTGGGATCAGTGTAGAGATCTCCTGTTTGAAATCGCAGAGTCTGGGGTCTGAGTGCACAATATTCTGCCATTACTTGTTATGGCACCTAATGCTTCCATTTGGATTTGCTTCTGCTTAAAACGCAGGGCAGCAGATACACTGGAGCACCACTCTCTGCAAGTTCCCCTTCAAGCCACTCACCATGCCGACCTGAAAATATGTTGCTGTTCATGCTTGGTGATGGATTTTGAAATTCCCTACCCAAAGTACTTCTGCACCCTCGTCACTTTCAGTGCATTCTCAAAGCGAAGGTCAATGCTGAGGGGGTGTAGTGTGTGGTAATGAGCAAGACATTTGCGAGCCTATGTTAGGCCTGATACCATGTGTATTCTCAGGGATGGGGTCAATGTTTGAGGACTTCCCGGGCAATTCCTTCCCAACTGTGTATCACTGTGACACTATCTCTGCTGGGTCTGTTCTGCTGCTGGCACTGAACATCCCCAGAGATGGTAACGTCACTGTGATGCATGACTATGTCAGGCTGTTGCTTGACTGGTCTGTGATGCAGCTCTCCCAGTTTTGCCACTGACCCCCAGATGTTCCTAAGGAGGACTTTACTGGGTCAGTAGGGCTGTTTCTGCTGTTACCGCTCCTGGGGCATAGGCACTAGATTTACAAATCTAATATTGACCTCGTTTTTTTGTGCACTTTCTCTGAAGCTCTAAATTTGTATTCCTTACTCTGTTCTATCGCCCCATGATCTTTGATTGTTATGATCTGCCCGTACTGCACGCAAAATCAAAACTTTTCACTGTACTTAGGTACATATGACTATAATAAATCAAAATCTGATGAAGGGTCTAGGCCCGAAACGTCGAGTTTTCCTGCTCCTCTGATGCTGCTTGGCCTGCTGTGTTCATCCAGCCCCACACCTTGTTATCTCAAAATCAGATTGTCTGTTTGGTTTCATTTTTTAACATTTATACCAAGTGTGTGACTTGCGAGGGGCCTTTTCAGAGGGCAGTTAAGAGTCAAGCATGTTGCTGTGGATCTGGAGTTACATATTAGGGCCAGACCAGCAGCAACTACAATGGTTTGCTGGCCTGAATCTTGAAGAGCTTTTTAGCCATTTGGCCAAGGCTCAGCTTTGTCTTAAGGTTTTGCTGTGGGTTGACCTAGAGTCCCTCTGCCCAGGACATGCCCTGCGTGAGGCTCTGTGATTGCCTACACTCAGGAGGTGTTCCCCAAGCTCAGTCGGAGGGTGAGCTGAGGGTGTCCACTTCCATCGGGATACCCTGTAGCTCCCATGCTCCACTTGCTGCATTTTCTAATGACAAAGCCAGTTGTGGTACCTGTTTGAGTCCAGTTGGGCTTCAGCTAGTAGGTGCTTCTGCATGGTTACATCATTAATCCCACATACCAAACGGTCTCTCAGCATCTCATTAAGGTTAACCCAAAGCCACATGCCTCTGCCAGTCATCTTAAGCTCGTCAAAAACCCTGATACTGACTGCCCTGGTTCTCCAACTGCCGTAAAAAAACCAGTATTGTCTCAGAATTAGAGGAGGTTTGGGATCGTATTATTCCTTAACCAACTCCGTCAACTCTTGGAAGGTTTTAGTGTCTGGTGCCTCTGGGAAAGTTAGGCTCCTAATAACCAAAAATGCTGAGGTTCCTCAAGCAGTCAGGAGGATTACTCGGGTGTTTTTCATTGCTCCAATGTCATTTACCCAGAAAAATTATCACGTTCTTTCCACATACTCGATCCAGTCTTCAACAGCAGAATCAAATGAGTCAAGCTTCCCAAATAAAGACATGATGCTAGAAATGCTTGCCTCCAACTCAAAGACAACCGCTGCAAGCACATTTTCTTCAGAAGAGTACTATTTTCTCTCATTGCCACTGAAATAACTGCAAAGAGGCCAGTATCCCATCACCAAGTCACCATTATTCATGTGCACAGTACATGGGCTCAAACCAGCCAGAGCCAGACCCTAGAATGAAGAGACTCTCTGAATCTCCTGGTTTATTTTACATGTGGACAGTATATGGGCTTTGACCAGCCAGTTTACAGCCAGTCCCTAGAATGAAGAGACTCTCTATGTCCTGATTATATCTGTCAGCCAGGGCTCCCTGATTGGCCCAGGTTCACTGCCCCAATCAAAGATCTCATTGTCAATGAAATCAACCAGGCCTTCATTCTAATCAGCACACATCTGATTCCAACTTCTCCCTCTCAAACTGCAGGGTGAATTCCATCACTGCCCTCTGGGGGGTTTCCTTCACCTAAAGCTCCCTAATCAAGCCTGCCTCATTACTTATCACCAAATCCAGAATTGCCTGTTCCCTGGTGGGATCCACCACAAGCTGCTCATACACATTCCACAAATTTCTTTTCTTGAGATCTGCTACTAACCTGATTTTCCAGGTCACCTGTATACTGAAGTCCCCCATGGTTATTGTAATAGTGCCTTTCTCACATGCCTTTTCTATCTCCTCGTTTATTTTCTACCCCATGAGTAGGAGGCCTGTACATTACTCCCATCAGTGTCTTCTTTCCTCTGTGGTTCTTCAACTCTAGCCACACAGATTCTATGCCTTCTGTCCCCACCTCACGTCTTGCTATTGCTTGTATTTCATTTCTCATAAACAAGGCAACCCTCTCTGCCCACAACAGCTGAAATGGATGGACTACGCCCCATAGTCCTGAGGGAGATGGCTGAGGAGATTGAAGAGGCATTGGTGGTGATCTTTCAGGAATTACCGGAGTCAGGGAGGGTCCCAGATGACTGGAAAATGGCTCATGTAACTTCCCTGTTTAAGAAGGGAGGGAGGGAGAAGGCAGGAGCCTATAGGTCCGTTAGCCTGGCTTCAGTTGCTGGTAAGATTTAAGAGCCCCATTGTTAATGATGAAAATACGGAGGACTTGGAAGAGCATGTTAAAATAGGGCTGAGTCAGCATGGCTTCGTCAAGGGGAGGCCATGACTGACAAATCAGTTAGAATTCTTTGAGAAGGAAACAAGCAAATTAAGCAAAGGAGGACCAGCAGATGTGGTCTATTTGGATTTCCAGAAGGCCTTTGAAAAGGTGCCACTCATGAGGCTGCCAAATAAGATAAGAGCCCATGGTGGTAGGGGCAAGGTATTGGCATAGACAGAGGATTGGCTGATTGGCAGAAGGCAGAGAGTAGGGATAACGGGTCATTTTCAGGATGGCAGCTGGTGACTAGTGGCGTTCCACAGTGGTCCATGTTGGGATCACAACTTTTCATTTCATACATTAATGATCTGGATGAAGGAACTGAGGGCATTGTTGCCAAGTTTGCAGATGACACAAAGATAGATGGAGAGTCAGGCAGTGTTGAGGAAGTGGGGAGGCCACAGGAGGATTTGGACAGGCTGGGAGAGGGACAAAGAAGTGGCAGATGGAATACAATGTAGGCATGTGTGAAGTTTGCACTTTGGTACGAAGAATAGTGGTATAACTATCTTCTAAATGGGGAAAGGCTTTGGAAATCTGAAGCACAAAGGGACTTGGCAGTCCCGGTTCAGGGTTCTCTTAAGGTTAACATGCAGGTTCAGTTGGCAGTTAGGTGGGCACATACAATGTTAGCATTCATCTCAAAAGGGCAAGAACACATGAGCAGAGCTGTACTGCTGAGGCTGTATAACCTCAGACTGCATTTAGAATATTGAAAACAGTTTTGTGCCCCATATCAAATGAAGCATGTGCTGGCCTTGGAGGGGTCCAGGAGACTGATCTTGGACACGATGGCCTTCTCATATGAAGAGCGTTTGAGGACTCTGGGTCTGTACTCTATGGAGTTTAGAAGGATGAAGGGGATCTGATTGAAACTTACAGAATGCTGAAAGGCCTGGATAGAGTGGACATGGAGAAGATGTTTCCATGAGTAGGAGAGACGAGGAAGCAAGGGCACAACCTCAGAGTGAAGGGACAACCCTCTGAACTGAGGTGAGGAGGAATTTCTTCAGCCGGAAGGTGGTGAATTTGTGGGACTCATTGCCTCAGAGTGCTGTGGAGAGCAAGGCATTCAGTGGATTTAAGACAGAGATAGATAGGTTCTTGATTGGTAAATGGATAAAGGGTTATGGGGAGAAGACAGGAAAATGGGGTTGAGAAACATACCAGCCATGATCGAATGGTGGAGCAGTTTTGATGGGCTGAATGGCCCGTTTCTGTTCCTACATCTGATGGTTGTATGGGCCTTATGGGGCTCTGGATTACTAGTCCAGTCACATTTCCACTACACCACCAGTTCCCCGCTGTCCCAGGTTTCTTTCCGAGTAGGATAAAGTCCGTTCAGTGATATCCAACCAGGTGATTTCTCCTGGCACTGAGTGAGGGCTCTTGTAAAAGAGCTTCACCAGCTGTGAGGAGCTGCAGGATGATCTGAGATCTTAAGACATGCTGAAAAAAAATACAACTTCTTTCTTTGATTGCTCTTGCTTCAAGACACACTCTGTTTTCACTTGTCAGAAATAAAAAAAAATCTTGTCTTCAGCTTGTTCTCCCTGACAGAGCTTGTTAAATCGTCAGGTGAGGCCAAGAGAGCAGGTGAGTTCTTATTCTGCTAGGGTAGCATGGGACTATGAAGGATCAATCACACACCTTGATGCTGTTTTTGTTGATGTGGTACTCGGGGAGTTAATGCAAACCTGTGCAAGTAGCCAGTGCCTGAGGCAGCCAACTTTTAGCTCAGTGTACCCATGTCTGGTTTGTGTAACCTAACACCTCAGTATTATCCCTTTTATCAGTTAAGGGCCATTTAACATACAACAGTGTCAGATTTCAAACTGCTCCACTGAGACTTGGATGCATTGTATTATTTGTTCCGCATTTCCTCTAGTTGTTGTCTGGTTAATGACCTGATCTGGAGCCTGAGTTTCCCAGAAGCCCAGGTGTGAAACCAACCCTCCAAGCTTTTCTGAAGAAGGGTCCTGACCTGAAACGTCAGCTTTCCTGCTCCTCTGATGCTGCTTGGCCTGCTTTGCTCCTCCAGCTCCACACCTTGTTCCTCCAAGCCATGACCTTGACCAGTGAGAGACCTGCAGTCAGTGAATTCACTTTGAACAATCATGATTATCTTGGCTGTTCTTTCAACACTGGAACGTACATACACACACACACACACACACACACACACAGCTGGCTCCATGTTTGACATGAAGCCTTTCCTTCCTGCCCCACCCCAACCTGATACTTTTTTAGGAGTTTCCCCCATTGTATTCACAGAGGACCATTTACATCTCTCGACAGGACACAAGGATCATTTGTACACTTCGTGATTTGTCACCCCCATCTCCAGCCTTCAAACCCAACCCCAGTATTCCTCTCTTGTAATGATTCACCTCCACTCGATCTCTTCTGTAAACCTTCCTATGCACAGCTCTCTGTGTGGCTCCAACCCTCCCACCAGGCTGTGGTAGGACTACACACCGAGAGGGAGGATTACTTCTGGTCAGGGAGTTGAGAGAATGGTGGCTACTCAGTTCAGATGGAGACAAGGGCAGATTCTGTAGATCAGAGGGTAATGAATCATTGGAACTCTCTAACTCAGGGAACTTCAGACCGAGGTGGAAGAATTGTTAATTTCTTGGGAGCGTGGAGAGTGGACAGGACAGTGGAGTTGGTGGTTGAAGACTAGCCAGGACCATACCGAATCACAGCTAGTTTTGTGGGTCTGATGGTTTTATCCACCACCCCAGTCCTGGGTCCCACATCCTCCACTGCTCTGCAATAAAATCGAGATTCATCAGCAATATCTCCTATCAAACTCAGTCACTCTGCCACATGCAAAACTCTTTTGAGAGAGTTACAGAGCTGTAAGAGATTGTGAGGATTGGCAGGGGCTGAAGACATGGAGAGTTGACCAGAAATTTCTGTATTCAATTCAGATTTCCAAGTCTTTTCATATTATGTGGAGGAAGCTTTACTCTTCATTTAACCCCGTGCTGTCCCTGCCCTGTAAGTGTTTGGTGGGATAGTCAGTACTGAAATTGTGTAAAGGCACATTCTCATTTCTGAGATACCTCACACTGATGAAGAAGAGATGTTAATTCTGTTTCTCTGTCTCCACCGACGCTGCCTGACCTGCTCAGTATTTTCAGTGTTCTTATTTAGATTTCAGGTTCCAGCATCCTCAGGATTTTGTTTTTGTGTTCTGCTGCATAATGGTCTGGTCTGACACTGCATTTGTGGCAATTGTCATTGATGTGAAATACATTTCTGACACAACCCTGAATCAGGTTTGCTGGCTATGCTGCAGGTTTGGAACAGGAGAGCAAGTCAAAAGTTGTGTCATTTCCCTGGAATTTAACTGGAATCTATGGACACGAGATCGAGGTAATGAGTAAGAATGAGGAGTTGAAGTAAGTTAGAATTAGCAAGAAGGTTTCACTGGGTCTGAAAGGTGACCAGTTCTCAGGACCTGATAGCTTACATCCTGGAACATTAAAGAGGTGGCTGTGGAGATAGTCAGTGACTTGGTGACAATCTTGCAAAATTCTATAGGTTCTGGAATTATTCCTGTGGATTGGAAGCTGCAAATATCACTGCACTATTTAAGAAGGGAGTGCGACAGAAAACTGGGAATTACAGGCATTAGTAGGAAGGAAAATGATACAATCCTTTTAATTTGATGTGATTTATCATTGTCACTGAGATGCAGTGAAAAGTGTAAAAACATTATCAATGAGCCCTTGGACAGAGCCAACATAGGTTTGTGAATGGGACATTGCATATGTTGAACTTGGAGTTTTTTGAGGATGTTACTAACAAGGTTAATGAAAGGGTAATGATGGACGTGGTATATTTGGATTTTCGGTAGGCCCCCCACTTGCAACGCACTGGTTAGAAAGGCTAAATCACATGGGATAGGTGGTGATGTACTGGCATGGATTAACGATTGGCTAATAGAAAACAAACAGTTGGAACGAATGGCTCTTTCTCGTGTTGGCACGCTGCGACTAGTGTGTTATTGTAAGGATTAATTCTTGAGCTCCAACTGTTCACAATGTTTATCAATGATTTTGGGGAGTGGATCTAATGTAATGTTCCCGGATTTGGAGGTGATACAAAGCTAAGTGGGAATGTGCATTGAGATGAAGATGTAAAGCAGCTTCTGGAAGATTTGGACAGGATTAGTGAGTGTGTAGGAACATCGCTGATGGAATATAATGTGGAAAGAAGGTGAGCTTATTGACTTTGGTAAGAGAAACAGATGTGCAGAGTGTTTCTTTAATGGGAAGAGATTGGAAAAAGTAAACGTATAAAGAGAACGAAGTGTCCCTTGTCATTGAGTTACTGGAAGCCAAGGTGTGGGTGCAGCAAGCTATTATTGATTGACTGATTGATTTGATTGTCAAGTGTACTGAAATACAGTGAAAAACTTTGTTTACGAACAGTACAGGCAGATCACAGCAAGCAAACGGTATACAGATCAAAAAGACTTAGAAGCATACAGGTTACAATGCTGGTTACATTATTTGAGGCTAAAGTCCATTTAACAGTCTGATAATGGCCAGGAAGAAGCTGTTCCTGACCCTGCTCGTGCGTTTGCTCAGGCTTCTGTATCTTCTGCCTGACGGAAGAGGTTGTAGGAGGTCATTACCAGGGTGTGATGGGTCTTTGATGTTGGCTGCCTTTCTGCGACAGCGAGCCGTGTAAATACAGTCCATGGATGGAAGCTGGCTTCCGTGATGGTCTGGGCTGTGCACACCACCTTCTGTAGTTTCTTACGGTCCTGGGCAGAGCAGTTTCCATACCAGGCCGTTATGCACCCGGACAGTATGCTTTCAATGGTGCATCTGTAGAAGTTGGTGAGGGACCTTATGGACATGTCAAATTTCCTGAGCTGCCTGAGGAAGAAGAGGACATTGTTGTACCTTCTTGACTGTTGTGTTTACGTGGGCAGTCCAGGACAGGTCATTGGTTATCGTCACTCTGAGGAACTTGGTGCCTTTCACCTTCTCAAACTCAGTTCTGTTGATGCAGATGGGGACGTGTTCTCCTCCTTTCTTCCTGAAGTCAATGATCAGTTCTTTAGTTTTACCAACATCGAGAGAAAGGTTGTTTTCATTGCACCACGTCACCAAGCCCTCTATCTCCTTTCTGTATTTTGAATCGTCGTTGTCAGATATCCATTCCACAATGGTACTGTCGTCAACGAGCTTGTAGATGGTGTTCATTCAGAATTTGGCAACACCGTCGTAGATGTACAGGGAGTAGGGGGCTGAAGGTGCATCCTTGGGGATCTCCAGTGTTGAGTGTTATTGTGGAGGAGGTGCAATTGTCTATCCTCACTGATTGTGGCCTGATTAGGAAGGATAATTGAATATTAGTATTTATTGCAAGACCATTTGAGTACAGGAGCAGTGATGTCTTGCTATAAATGTCTAGGAGCTTGGTTAGATCACACCTGGAGTACTGTGCACAGCTTTTGTCTCTTTATTTCAGGAAAGATATTGTTGCTGTTAGAGGGAGTGCAACATATGTTGTCGACACTTGTTTCCAGGATGGTGGGACTATCCTACGATGAGAGATTGGGCTCACTGAACGTGTATTCTCTATAGGGTTTCAAAGAATGAGAGGTGATCTCCTGGAAATGGACAAAATACTTACAGACAGAGTGAATGCAGGTAAGATTCTTTTTTCCTGGTTGGGGAGTTTAGAACCAGGGCCACAGTTTAAAAACAAGGAGAATGTCATCTCAGACCAAGAAACAAAAACAGAAATTGCTGGCGAAACTCAGCAGGTGAATGTTTTCATTCAGGACAGTGTGAACTGCAGCCTTGGTGGGTCTCATTGGGGAGTTAAATGTTTTTGACAACTTTTGGAAGAATGGGACTTGAGTACCAGCGCTTTCTTCCGGTGAAGTCGTGTGAGAGGCAATAGCCTATTGGTATTATCTCTGCACTGTTAATCTAGAGACCCAGATAATGTTCTGGGGACCCGCATTCAAATCCTGCCATGGCAGATGGTAGAAATTGAATTCAATAAATATCTGGAATTAACAGTCTAATGACAGCCATAAATCCATTGCCGATTGTCAGGAAAAAACCCATCTGCTCACTCATGCTCTTCAGAGAAGGGAACTGCCATCCTTACCTGGTCTGGCCTACATGTGACTCCAGACCCACAGCAATGTGGTTGATTCTTAGCTGCCCTCTGGGCTATTAGGGGTGGGCAATAAATGCTGCCTGGTAAGTGACGCCCTCATCCCGTGAATGAATAAAGAGAAAGAAAAGTTTCTGGGGCAGACCAGGGCAGTTTCACTCTCTCCATCTACGTCACCAGAGAACAGACCATCTACCCTCATCATTTTGCTGCCTTGTTTCCTTCATTATAGCAGTGATGGCCTTTCAAAAAGGGGTGAACCTCTTTGAGATACTCAGAGCTGGCGAAATGCACAGTACACGTAGAAACTTCTCCCCAGCTGGAAGACACCACAGGTCCAATTTCAAATTCAATGTCTAGGGATGGATCTTATTTGATCTCTGGAATCCACAAGTCAGCACTTTCTCTCCTGCTGCTACAATTTTGACTTCTGCAGCATTGGCTGATACCCAGTTACATCACCAATGCATCTCACATGAGGGTCAGGCTCAGCATCAGTCTTAACGTCCAGTTATGTATGTCTGACGCAACCTGTTCTTATCCCTTATCCTCCTCAAGAAACATGGTAAAGATTTATCAAGCCCCACGTGGTGTTTGCAGAGGGGGACCCCGTAAAATTCCTTGCCTCTGCTGGCCCACTTGCAATGTTATGGGGGAGCTGAGGGGTAAGGTTCAGTGGGCATTGGTTTGGCTCAAGGACCCAGGCCTTTAGAGGGTCATTGGCAGCAGGAAGGAAATCCCTGATGACTGGGGGAGTCCAGAGCCAGAGGGTCACAGTCTAAGGATACAGTGTAGGGCATTTAGAGCTGAGATGAGGAGAAATGTCTTCACCCAGAGAGTGGTGAGCCTGTGGGACTCTAGACCACAGAAAACGGTCAAGACTAAAACACTGAATGTTTTCAAGAAGGAGTTATATATAGTTATTTGAGCTAAGGAGATCAAGTGGTATGGGGAGAAAGCAGGAACAGGGGACTGAGTTGGATGATCAACCTGTTGATCGAAGGGCTGAATGGCCTACTCCTGTTTTCCATGCGTCTATGTTTCGAGTCTTGAGATTTTTCAGTTGGTGGAGTCTAGAATTAGGGGCCGCTGTTTCAGAATAAGGAGTTGCTTATTTATGACAGAGATGAGAGGAAATCTTTCTTATGGAGGGTTTTTGGAATATCCTTAATCAAAATGCAGTGGAATCAAAGTTTTCAAAAATCACCACCATTCTATTATATACTCTTGATAAACAACTTGGTGAAATGGATCCATTTATCTTTTCATAGTTACCTTTTTTTTATTCATTTCTTGTTCCTTGAGTGTGTGTGTGCATCAGCGTGTGTTTGTGTGTGTGTGAGAGAGTGTGTGCATCTAGTCTGAGCGTGTGTGCACGATTGTGTGACAATGAGTCTGTGTGTGTGAGTGTATGCATGCGTGAACATGTGCATGTGTATATGTATGTGTGTGTATAAGTAAGTGAGAGTGTGTTTGTGTGTTCGGAGAAAGAGAGAGAGAGAGTGTGTGTGTCTATGTATGTGTGCATAGCAATATTATTTAATTGCATGTTTAGTAACTTATCAACTGCCTATTTTACTAACTCAAGTCATGGTTAAATAGGCTTTTTTTAAAACAAATGTTCATTTGGGTCTGGGAGAAAGATATCCACAAGAGAAGGGATCTTTCTAACAGTAACCTCACTGTGATTAACCAAGCGGGTGGGATGATTAAAAGTTTGGGGAGACATCCAGTGAGTTAATTTGAGATCTCTGAGCCTGGTAAAGAATTGGGGATTCATAGTCATGATTTAAACTCACTGACAAATTGAAAGAATCAGACTGAGTAAACTGACACTTTGAAAGTGCAGAAGGATTTCTCGTGATTGATGGCTCCAGGGTAAAAATGTCTGCATTTGATGTCAGCACATTGCTAACAGAATAACAGGATATTACTTTTGTGGATAAAGCTCTTAAAAATTCTATCCCTTGGACAGTTAAAAGATTTATCAAGGTGTTTAGGATTAAATTTCACCCAAAGCCAGAAAATCTGAAAGTTTAAAAAGTGGTGACAATACCTTACAGCTGAAAGCTGAGTTGAGGAACAGAAGTCACTCCTGTGTTTCATGCAAATCACATTAGCTCCATCTTTAAAGGTGGATGTAAACTCAGTTTGTGCATTGAGCTTTTTACATTTGAGGAGACATAGGTGGAAACTTTCTTTATCTCTTTCAAGCTGGAGATGCAGTAGTTAAAATGACCAGTCCAACATTGGTCTATATTACTGTGTAGTAAGCTCTTGAGTAAAGCTTATGAAGTTTATTCCCTTGTGCCTGAGGAACGTACCTCTGATTATGAGGCAGTAAAAAAAGAGTTACCTTAAGTGTGTAGCTGCTAGGGCTGGAGGGATACTGTCAAAAATTCTGTACTCTCAGGCAATGGCTTGACCAAGTGGGTATTCAATTTAAAATACTCAAACTGTTTGCTTTTGTCTTGTGGGTAAGGGATTTTAAACAGAGCCACTATCAAAACCCTCTGTGAAATGAATGTCCATGAGGAGCTTAAAAACTCCATTTGGATTATTAATCCAGAGACTGAGGTGAAGTTCTGGGGATCCAGGTTCAAATCCTGCAAGGACAGACCGTGGAATTTGAATTCAATAAAAATGTGGAATTTAGAGTCTAATGACGACCGTGAATCCATGGTAGATTGTCAGAAATACCCCTCTCTTCACTAATGTCCTTTAGGGAAGGATATCTGCTTTCCTTACCTGCCCTGGACAGGGAACATGGTGCTGTGTTGAAATGTTGAAGATTGGAACTTAAAAATAAGAAAGGGATGATCACCTTATTGAGATTGTACTATAGGTCCCCTAATAGTCAGCGGGAAACTGAGAAGCAAATATGTAAAGAGATCTCAGATATCTGTAAAAATAATAAGATTGTAATGGTACAGGATTATACCTTTCCAAACATATACTGGGATGGCCTCGGTGTTAAGGGCTTGAATGGAGAGGAATTTGTTAAGTGTGTACAGGAACATTTTTTGATTCAGTATGTGAATGTACCTACTAGAGAAGGAGCAAAACTTGACCATCTCTTGGGAAATAAAGTGTTTGAGGTGTCAGTGGGAGAGCACTCTGGGGCAAGTGATCATAATTCTATTAGCTTTAACATATTTATGGAAAAGGGTAGACCTGATCTAAAATTGCTAAATTAGAGTAAGGCCAGTTTGGACAGCATTAGGCAAGAATTTTCAAAAGTTTGCCTCACAAATCTTATTGAGTTCTTTGAGAAGGTGACTAAACAGGTGGATGAGGGTAAAGCGGTTGATGTGGTGTATATGGATTTCAGTAAAGCATTTGATAAGATTCCCCATGGTAGGCTATTGCAGAAAATTCAGACACATGGGATTGAGGGCAATTTAGCGGTTTGGATCAGAGATTGGCTAGCTATAAGAAGACAGAGGGTGGTGGTTGATGGGAAATGTTCATCCTGGAGCTCAGTTACTAGTGATGTACCGCAAGGATCTGTTTTGGGGCCACTGCTGTTTGTCATTTTTATAAATGACCTGGATGAGGGCATAGAAGGATGGGTTAGTAAATTTGCAGATGACACTAAGGTCGGTGGAGTTGTAGATAGTGCGGAAGGATGTTGCAGGTTACAGAGGGACATAGATAAGCTGCAGAGCTGGGCTGAGAGGTGGCAAATGGAGTTTAATGCAGAAAAGTGTGAGGTGATTCACTTTGGAAGGAGTAACAGGAATACAGAGTACTGGGCTAATGGTAAGATTCTTGGTAGTGTGGACGAGCAGAGAGATCTCGGTGTCCATGTGCGTAGATCCCTGAAAGTTGCCACCCAGGTTGATAGGGTTGTTAAGAAGGCGTACGGTGTGTTAGATTTTATTGGTAGAGGGATTGAGTCTTGGAGCCAAGAGGTCATGTTGCAGCTGTACAATACGCTGGTGCGGCTGCACTTGGAGTATTGTTCAGTTCTGGTCACCCCATTATAGGAAGGATGTGGAAGCATTGGAAAGGGTTCAGAAGAGATTTACCAGGATGTTGCCTGGTATGGAGGGAAGGTCTTATGAGGAAAGGCTGGGGGACTTGAGGCTGTTCTCGTTAGAAAGAAGAAGGTTAAGAGGTGACTTAATAGAGACATACAAGATGATCAGAGGATTGGATAGGGTGGAC
Source organism: Ginglymostoma cirratum (assembly GCA_024137785.1). Lineage (NCBI taxonomy): Eukaryota > Metazoa > Chordata > Chondrichthyes > Orectolobiformes > Ginglymostomatidae > Ginglymostoma > Ginglymostoma cirratum. The sequence goes on along the minus strand of JAHRHZ010000060.1, from coordinate 9,903,515 downwards.
AGTGAGAGCCTTTTTCCTCGGATGGTGACGGCTAGCACGAGGGGACATAGCTTTAAATTGAGGGGTGATAGATATAGGACAGATATCAGAGGTAGGCTCTTTACACAGAGAGTAGTAAGGGCGTGGAATGCCCTGCCTGCAGCAGTTGTAGACTTGCCAACTTTAAGGGCATTTAAATGGCCTTAGGATAAACATATGGATGATAATGGAATAGTGTAGGTTAGATGGGCTTCAGATTAGTTTCACAGGTCGGCGCAACATCGAGGGCTGAAGGGCCTGTGCTGCGCTGTAATGTTCTATGATTCTATGATAAAAGTTGATTGGCAGAGGCTATTCACAGGTAAAAGGGCTGTTGTAAAGTCGAAGGCCTTCAAAAATGAGATAAGGAGTGTTAGAGACGGTAGGATCCTGTCAGGGTGCAGGGCAAGGCTAGTAGGTGTAGGGAATGTTGGATGGCTAGACAACTTAAGGCTCTGGTCAAGAAAAAGAAGGAAACATAAGACAGGTATAGACAGCTGGGACCGAGTGAACCCCTTGAGGGTATAAAGGCACTAGGAATATACATAAGGGGGAAATCAGGAGGGCAAAAATGGGACATGACATGGATTTAGCAAATCGGGTTAAGGAGAATCCAAAGGGATTCTACAAACACATTCAGGGAAAAACAGTAACTAGGGAGAGAATAGGGACCCTTAAGGCCATCTATGTGTGGAAACGCAGGAGATGGGTGAGATACTAAAGGAGAATTTCATGTCAGTATTTACTGTGGAGAAAGATATGGAAACTAGAGAGCCTGGGGAAATAAATAGTGATATCTTGAAAAGTTTCCATATCACAGAAGAGGAGGTGCTGTAGTCCAGAACTCTGTGGGAAGCCAGGAAAGAGATTGCTGGGCCCCTTGCTGATATTTGTATCATCAATAACCACAGGTGAGGTGCCGGAATCATGAAAGTTGGTTAATGTGGTGCCATTAATCAAGAAAATTGGTAAGGAAAAGGCAAGGAGCTACCGGTGAGCCTTAATCAGTGGTGAGTAAGTAGTTGGAGGGGATTCTGAGGGACAGGATTTACGTGCTTTTGGAAAGACAAGGCCTGATTAGGGAGAGTCAACAAGGCTTTGTGTCAGGGAAATCACGTCTCAGTAAAGTGATTGAACTTTTTGAGGAGGTGACAAAGAAGATTGATGAAGGCAGAGTGGTAGACATTGTCTCGATGGACTTTAGCAAGGCCTTTAACAAGGTTCTGCACGGTAGACTGGTTAGCAAGGTTAGATCATGTGGAATCCAGGGGGACCTGGCCAATTGGATACAAAATTTGCTTGAAGGTAGGAGGCAGAGGGCGGTGGTGGAGAGTCGTTTCTCAGACTGGAGGCCTGTGACCAGCGGTGTGTCACTGGCCGGTTCACTGTTTTTTATCATGTATATAAACGATTTGAATAAGAATGTAGGAAGTCTGGTTTAGTAAGTTTGCAGATGACACCAAAATTGGTGGTATAGTGGACAGTGAAGAAGGTTAGAGACAAAAAAAACTTCAGAAGCTGGAATCCAAGGTAGACAAACAGGAGGCTTGAAGAACACAGCAAGCCAGGCAGCATCTGAAGAATCCAGTCCTGAAGAAGGGTAGTACCCAAAACGTTGCCTGCTCCTTTCCTCCAGATGCTGTTTGGCCAGCTGTGTTCTTCCAGCCTCCTGTTTGTCTAGAGAAGAAGGTTACTTCAAAGTGCAATGGGACCTTGATCAGATGAGCCAATGGGCTGAGGAGTGGCAGATGGAGTTTAGAAGATAGAACATAGAACAATACAGCGCAGAACAGGCCCTTCGGCCCTTGATGTTGCGCCGACCTGTGAACTAATCTAAGCCCTTCCCCCTACACTATCCCATCATCATCCATATGCTTATCCAAGGACTGTCTAAATGCCCCTAATGTGGCCAAGTTAACTACATTGGCAGGCAGGGCATTCCACGCCCTTACCATTCTCTGAGTAATTCAGATAATTGTGAAGTGTGGCATTTTGGTAAGACAAATCAGGGCAGGACTTATACTGTTAATGGTCAGGTCCTGGAGAGTGTTGCTGAACAAAGGGACTTAGGGGTATAGGCTCATAGTGCCTTGAACGTGGAGTCACAAGTAGATAGGATAATGAAGAAGACATTTGGTACGCTTGCCTTTCTTGGTCAGTGCACTGAGTATAGGTGTTGGGAGGTCAGGTTGCAGCTGTACAGGACATTGGCTAGGCCACTTTTTGAGTATTGCACGCAGTTCTAGTCACCCTGCTAATGGAAGGATGTTGTGAAACTTGAAAGGGTTCAGAAAATATTTACAAGGATGTTGCCAAGGTTGGGCGGTTTGAGCTATGGGGAGAGGATGAACAGGCTGGGACTATTTTCCCTGGAGTGTCGGAGGCTGAAGGATGACCTTATAGAGGTTTATAAAATCATGAAGGGCATGGATAGGGTGAGTAGTCAAGGTGTTTACCCCAGGGTAGGGAAGTCCAAAACTAGAGGGCATAGGTTTAAGGTGAGAGGGAAAAGATTTAAAAGGGACCTGAGGGGCAACCCTTTCACACAGAGGGTAGTGTGTGTATGGAATAAGCTGCCAGAGGAAGTGGTAGAGGCTGGTTCAATTACAACATTTAAAAGACATCTGGATGGGTACATGAATAGGAAGGGTTTAGAGAGATATGGGCCAAATGCTGGCAAATGGGACTAGATCAGTTTAGGATATGCTGTCAGTGCAGATGAGTTGGGCTGAAGGGTCTGTTTCCATGCTGTATGAATCTATGGCAGGCAACTGGAAGCATGGGGTCATTTCTGTGGACAGCACCTAAATGTTCTGCAAAGCAGTCACCCAGCCGAGGCTTTGTCCGCGCAGTGTACATGAGATCACATTGTAAGCGGCGAATACAGGAGACTAGATTGAGCAAAGTGCAGGTAAATCACTGCTTCACCTGAAAGGTGTGTCTGGGGCCTTGCACACTTTGGAGGGAAATAAATGGGCAGGTGTTCCACATGGAAATGTGCCATGGTGTTGTGGGAAGATGTTGGGAGTGGAGAAGAAGCAGACCAGGGTATCCCAGAGGGATCTGAAAGCACAGTGTATGGGACATAGGTTGGAATGGGTGAGGGGGGCAGAGAAACTGAGATGGCCAATGTCACGTCTGCAGTTCTCAATGAACAGGTTGGATGCAGGTGAAAGGCTAGAGGGAGCAGTCCAAGTGGAGGGACAGTGTTGGAGATGGATGGGTCTGTGGGACAGTCCAAAGAAATGGGCACAGAAATGAAGGGAACAGAAGAATAGTTTAACATCATGTTGTGCCCAAGATTCATTAAGGTGAGGACACAAAGGGATAAAACCGAGAGCTTTGCTGGGTAGAGTTCAGCATCGGAGAGCAGAATGTCGAATGAGATAGTGAAGTCCCGACAAGAGGTGGGGTCAGGAGAAAGAATGGAGTCAGAGACTAGGGGAGAGGAGTGATGTTCCAGAAAGATATCTCGGAGTTGGTCCAGCTTGCTCTTCACTTGCCTTGCAGTTCTAAGCTTGTGACGTTGTCTGAGAAAATTTTAAAATATCCCAAATAGCGAAGAAATTAAAGGCAGACAAACATGGGAATGCCTCAACCTTTTAGCCAGGAGGCTTCTTTTCTTTTATTCATTCATGGAATGAGGGTATCACTGGTTAGGCAGCATTTATTGCCCATCCTTAATTGCCCAGAGGGCAGTTAAGAGTCAGCCACATTGTTGTGGGTCTGGAGTCACATGTAGGCCAGACCAGGTAAGGATGGCAGTTTCCTTCCCTACAGGACATTAGTGAATCAGATGGGTTTTTCCCGATAATCGACAATGGATTCACTGTCATCATTAGACTCTTAATTCCAGATATTTATTGAATTCAAATTGCACCATCTGCCGCGGTGGGATTCGAACTCGGGTCCCCAGAGCATTATCTGGGTGTCTGGGTTAACAGTCCAGCGATAATACCACAATGCCTTCGCCTCCCCCTCATGATAGTGAGCCTACCAATACCAATGCAGAGGGTAAGAATAGCGAAAACGACAGGAATACTAGGTATGGAATGCATTGCTGCCACTTGGCTAGGCGAGCCTCTGGTAAGGAAAACAGAAAGAGAACTTGATGGAGAAACTCAGCTGGTCTGGCAGCATCTGTGGAAAAAAAGAAGCAGTGTTAACATTTTGGGCCCAGTGACCTCGCTTCAGAACTTGACCCGAAATGTTAACTCTGCTTTCACTCCACAGATGCTGCCAGACCTGCTGAGTTTTACCACTATTTTCTATTTTTGTTTCTGATGTACAGCATCCACAGTTCTTTTGGTCTTTTGGTTAGTGATAATGATAAGGTCTGGCCAGTAAGAGGATTATGCAGGGATGGGGTACATCCATGACCATGACCACCCTGGCTTTGGGGAGGGGCAGCAGTGAATGAGCACATCTGGCACGGTCACCTCACATGCCAGGGTCAGTGAGGATAGACATGAAGGGTTTAGGCCCGAAACGTCGAGTTTTCCTGCTCCTATGACGCTGCTTGACCTGCTGTGTTCATCCAGCCCCATGCTTGTTATCTCGGATTCTCCAGCATCTGCAGTACCTTTTATCAGTGAGGATAAAGTCAGGCAAATATACATAGGCAGGTTGGGTAGGGACCTGGGGTGGAGTGAAGTCCATGGGGTTTATGGGATGGGATTTGGATGTCCAGGGGCTCACTTCACATGTCGATGCGGAGGCTGGGAGTCACTGGCCAAGGAACGCTCACTGTCACCTCCCATTGTGCTGTAGAGTGCACCATGGGGAAGAAAATGGCTGCCCCAGATTCAGAGTGGGCTGGGCACTCTGTGGGTTCCTATCTCACACACACGCGCATGCACACACACAGCTTCACAACACAATGACAGCTAGGACTATGGCACCCAAGGCTGCAAAGCATTGGGATGTTGGACAGGGAGGGCCAAAGGTCTGAGCGTGACCAGTGTTATGTATCTGCACCATTCCTCTCACTTCTAGGTGATGCATGGGAGTGCATCAACTTGAGTGTGAGGAGTGTGGCACTTACCCTGACATTGATCTTCTAACAGCACAGCTGACCATTCCTCCACACTGCGGAGACACCACTGGCTGGTATGGTGACCAAGGATCAGGTTGGCAGTATCTAGTGGCGTGGCCTCCTCCGCCAGCCTTCCAAGAAGATACTTCCTCTTCTCTGCACCACCCCTTCAACCAGGACCTCCAGCTCCCTGTCGGAAAATCACAGTGTCACCTTCCCCTTCACCAACAGGGTCAGATTAGGTCCATCACTGAGTAGGGTACCAATGGCTCACAGCCTTTCTATGTTGGCAAGGGCACAGGGGGAACCTCTCAGTGGATACTCACTGAATAGCAAGTTGTTGTGGGAATGGCACATGGTAAGGTGGGGCTGGAATTGGACAGGAGGAGAATCATAGGCCTGTGGTCAGTAATTGACGCACTGTGTTGGGGAAGATATGGCAAGCGCACCCATTGGAGATTTTGGTGAAAAAACCTTCCAAAATACTCAGCACAACTTGGACTTAGCTGAAAAAATGTAGGCCTTAGCCCTGAGTTTTCATGGACACATACAATGCTGAAGCAGCCCTTCAGCTCATTGAATCTGCAGTGACAAAAGCTACTCAACATCTACATTAATCCTACTATCCAGAGCTAGCATTGAATGCTATAGCACTTCTAGTGCTCTTCCATTGACTCATAAAAGGCTGTGAGGTTTCCTGCCTCAATTACTTTCACAGGCAGTATATTTTAGATTCCCAACACCCTTTGCGTCACAAAATAATTTCATCAAATCCTCCATAAATCTCCATACTTTCACCTTTAAATTATACCCCCATGTTAGTGACCCTTCAATTTAGGGAAACTGCTGCTTACTATCCATCCTGTCCATGCCCCTTATCACCTTACACACAATTAATGCTAACATATCCAACAGCTCTGAATGCACCATTAAATATACAGATTTGAACCCCCTGTATTTCTTGGGAAAAGTCCATGACAAGAATCTCAGGCTGTTTAGTTGGAGTTTAATGTTAGAACCAAACAATTAAAAAAAAATTGACTGGCAACAGCAAAATTACAGCAGGTGCTTTGCAAAGGGCAAAAAAAATTTACATAGGATACTGATGTCAAAATCAGTGTCAATTTAAGGCAAAAATATGATTACTGATGATGTACAGTAGAAATCATGTTAATAAATGATACAGTTGAAAATGTGATAAAAACCCTCTTCAGGATACATTTTGCTTTTTGCTTTGGAGGGGATATAATGGGAGATGTATAATACGGAGACCTAAATGCATCAAGAGAATATGCGACTGAGAAATGTTGCATTGTTAACGGTGAAATGTTTATACTTTTGAGTTTATGGCATATGGAGTAAGCGCGTGCAGGCCACTAGTTTAATTTTGACTTCAAAACAGAAAGCCCACATCTCAGCTCAGAAGAATGACACTTTTAGTTTTGAAAGAAGCAGGCACTGCAGCGGAACTGGTTTCTAGTCTGTGCAGCTTCCAAGCTGGGAGAATTTGGATAGAAGTCTTCAAGTTGTTAGAGCTGAGAAAGTTTAAGTATCAGAATGGTAAGAGGTTCATGTCATCAGATTTGGAAAAGAAGCCTAAAATTGACCCCATGCTTCAAAACAGAGCAGCTGAAGAAAATCAGTTAAGTGAAGATTTTAAAAGGTTATCCATTTCTATAATAGATAGAGTGGAACACAGGTACAAATGTTATTTTAATGGTTACGTTAAGATCTTTTTAACAATCCTAAGTATACATGTTTGTTTTTTCCCTTAGTGTAACAGAGCTATGTTTCAATGTTACAGAGCATTCGCAGCCTCATTTGAATAGGTTCCAGTGACTAACTACCTCATTAGCCAAATGCAAAAAATCAAACATGTGAACCATGAATAACCAAAAAGAACTACAGATGCTGGAAATCTGAAACAAAACCTGAGAGCACTGGAGAAACTCAGCAGGTCTGGCAGCATCCGTGCAGAGAAAGACAGATAACATTTCGAGTCCAATGACCTTTTGCCAGAACATTATCGAGCCAGGTTGCATTCTGGGATGTGATTTATTCAAAATGATCATCTGCTGAGATCGTAACAATGTAGTTCTTCAAACTAATATCAATCGTCATAAAAATCCCATGTGTCTTATTTACATCCTTTAGGTAAGGATAGCTGCTATTGGTACCCAGTCCTATCCAGTCTGGTTTACGTGTAACTCCAGAACCATGCCGGGTAATTTTCAATTGTACGCACAAGGCAACTAGTGATGCCAGGTATCCATCAAAGAACGATTCATTTTAAAATGGTCATTAGACATTGACAGATTATTTCTCCCTGCCTGAAGAGCCTAGAACTACAGTGTGTAAGCTCAGGGAAAGTGCTCAGATTTACAATGTCAATGTTGGAAGCAACGTTATATAATGCTCTAGTTCACCCAGCATTGTCCCCTTTAACGCAACACCGAAGCATCAGAGAATAAGTTTTTCTCTTGTTTTGCCTTTGCTGGGCCTCAGCGTTCTCTCTGACACTTTGGGAAGCCTTGATTGTGCAATACATCCATCATTCATTACCTGAATTCAAGGATGGGGTGACTCTGAGTGACCTGCACTCACCAGCACTCAGCAGGACTGTATAAAACCAGCACTAATTGACTGACTCCTTCAGTGAACATGAGAAGACGACAGGTAGCTCTTGTTTGTAGGCAACCCCTCATCACTTTCCCCTTTTAAGTCCTGATCACTGGGCCTGCCAGCTTTGCATTTGGAAGTGGAGCCCTTTAGAGCAACAATATAACACATGCAAATTGGCGTAATTTAGAATGAAATTTTCTGGAGAGCTCTTTTTGTGAAAATCCTGAGTTAACCCAGCTCTGTCTGGCAGCTACACAGTTGGATCCCTTGTTAGTGCTGAATAGTGGTGATGGGTTGGGAATGATAATATTCTAGCCGCTCCTCACCTGGGGTGAATCAATTCAAAACAAAATGCAAGGATTGTTGTTTGAATCTCCAGCTGAAACCAGCAATCGATTCCCCTGGTTTTAACCAACACCCTTACCATCGAAACCTTCGGTTTAACCTCAACATTCGCTGCATTGACGCAAAAGCTCGATCAGCCTTTGCACCTATTATTCCCCAACCAAGGGCAAGCAGGGCCAGGCATTAATCCTTCAAATGCTCCAAATATATTCAACCGCAGCTCAGTGGGTAATGACCTTGTCTTTGAGCCTGAAAGTCATGAGTTCCAATCCCAAGCCGAACGGCTCAGTATGCAATACACGTTGATTGTTTCTGTAACTTTTTCATATTCATTCACAGCATGATGTTGGTTAGCCCAGCAGTTTTCTCCCATCCCTAGTTGCCCTTGAGAACGTGAGTGTTGAGCTGCCATCTTGAACCGCTACTTGTGGTGTAGGGGCACCTACAATGCTGTTAGGGAGACGGTTCCGAGATTTTCACCCGGGAACACTGGTAGAAGTGGTGGGCATCAGATGGAACATTAAACCCCTGAGTGTTTGCACATTAAGGCCACTGTTCAGTTCAAACAACAAAGGAGCTCAGCTTCCTGTGTTCTGGCCAATCTCCGTCAACCAACATTGCTAAAATATTTCTGTTTGTGGCATACTGCTTGATTGCCGTATTTCCTGCGTTAATCTATCGAATGTACCTCAGCAGAATTTCACAGAGTGAATTGCACTTTGAGACATGCTGAGATTATGGAATCACGGAGTTATGATGCCACAGAAGGAGGCCATTCAGCCCATCGTGTCGGCACCACGTCTCTTCCCTGATGCTGATCTCCTGCCATTTCCTCATATTCCTGGACAACATTCCTTTCCAAATAACCATCCATTGTCATATGGAATGCCCCAGTTGAACCTGCCTCCACCACATTTCCAGGCCTTACATTCCAGACCCTAGCTGCTCACTGTGCGAAAAGGTTCTTTGTTCACATCACTCTTGTTTCATTTTCACAAAATTTTAAATCTGTGCCCCTCTCATTCTTGTTCCTTTTACAAACAGGAAGAAATTCTCCTTATCTGATCTGTCCAACCACACATGATTTTGAAAACCTCTATCAAATCTCCCCTCAGCCTTCTTCTCTGCAAGGAGAACAATCCCAATTTCTTCAATCTATCCTCAACACTGACAGTTCTCATTAGAATTTTATTTTTCAGAAATGAAGTTTCCCTTCAAAACAGAAATGAGATTCCGCTGTAAGCACAGGTCAGATTAGGTTCTGGTTTTGTGTGCGTCTCTCTCCTTTCCCCTCTGAAATGGAGTCAGGCACCAAATTTCCACATGGGTTTGCCAAGCATTAAGTGAAAGTGAAAATCAGAGTAAATGGCCATTTTCAATACAGCTGTTATCAGGGGGATTCCAGGATATGCTCCAATTGATTCAAGGTCTAAGCAAAAACTGTGACACATGAAAACATGTGGAGAAATGATGAGAGAGTAGGAGAGAATGACTAATTGGAAAGCTCTTTCGCAGAGCTCGTCCAATCATGATGGGCTAAATGGCCCCCTTTTTTTGCTGTATTGGAATGAAATTTTTAAAAAACTTGCATTCACATAGCACCTTCGACATAAAAATGTCCAGAAATTAAACTCTTCCACTGAATAATTATCTTACACCTGTAGAAAATGGAGGCTTGAAAGGTGATGGGGTTAAAATTGTTTCAGAGATGGTAGGAACTGCAGATGCTGGAGAATCTGAGATAACAAGGTGTAGAGCTGGATCAACACAGCAGGCCAAGCAGCATCAGAGGAGCAGGAAGGCTGATGTTTCGGGCCTAGACGAAG
>JAHRHZ010000060.1:9861377-9883669 GCA_024137785.1 Ginglymostoma cirratum | reverse complement strand
CCATTTCTGAAGAAGGGTCTAGGCCCAAAACCTCAGCTTTCCTGCTCCTCTGATGCTGCTGGGCCTGCTGTGTTCATCCAGCTCCACACCTTGTTATCTCAGATTCTCCAGCATCTGCAGTTCCTACTATCTCTGAGCCAAGTTAAGGATCGTATCAACTTCATATTAAAAATATACAATGCGATGAAGATTAGCAGTAACCAAGAGAATTGGGAGCATTTTGAAAGCCAACAACAGGTCGCCAAATGAAAAGAAGGAGGTATAAAACCATTAGGAGAAATCAGCAAGTAATATGAAAATGGACAGTAAGAGTTTCTTTAAATATATTTTTGTAAGAGGCCAAAGTGAATGTAGGCCCTTAAGATAATAAGGATGGGGAATTAGTAATGGGGAATCAGGAAATTACAAAGGAGTTGAATTAGTTTGCGTAAGTCTTCAGAATAGAGGACAGCAATAGTATTACAAAATGACTAAATAATCAAGGAGATGAGTAAATAAACACAATAACTATCAATAGACAAAAGGTACTAGAGAAACTAATGGGGCTAATGGCCAATAGGTTCCCTGACCTGATGAGTTGCATCCAAAGATTTTAAAGGATAGAGCCACAGACAACACTGGATACGTTGGCAGTAAGTTTCTGGGATTCCTTGCCTTTTCGAATTGGAATTGGAGGATTAGAAAACTGCAAATGGAACACTCCTCCTCAAAAAGAGAGGGAGACACAAAAATTGTATCTATAAGGCAGTTGGTTTAATACTTATCAGTGAGAAAATGCTACAGTCAGCTATTAAAGATGTAATAGCAGAGCATTTAGCATAATATAATCAGAGTCAGCATGACCTCAAAGGGGAAAATTGTGCCTGATAAATGTGTCAGAATCCTTTGAGGACGTAACAAGCAGGATAAATGAAGGGGAACCAATAAATATGTTATGTTTGGATTTCCTAAAGTCACTGAAGTTAAGACCCCATGATATTGGAAATAATATATTAGCCCTGATAGAAGATTAGCTCACTAATAGAAGACAGATAGAGGGGCCATGTTCAGGATGGCAACCTGTAACTAATGGAATACCATGGGGATCAGTGCTGGGGTGACAATTATTTATAGTACATATTAACTTGGCTGAGGGAAGATTTTTGTCAATGGAATTATTTTAACAATATTAAAATTCAAAGAGGGTCACTTTAAAGTTAACACTCAGCATTCTAACAAAATGATCATGGCTCCTGATAAGGTTTAAGCAGAAGCTGGTTGGTCAGTGAGTAACAAGAGGGAAATAATACATTTGTAACTGAAAGAACAAAGGGAGGAGCATTGAAGAACTTATTTTTTATGTCATGGGTTTGGTATATGGGATTCTCAACCAGGTACAGTATGACCGGCAGACTTCAATGCAGTGTTCAACTAGAAACTGGAAAAATATTTGTAAAATAAACACTGTCATGTTTGGGAGAGAACAAGGGAATGGGACCAAGTGAGAGCTCTTCAGAGTGGTCAAACAGCTGCAATAAACTGGAATGAAAGAGTTGCCTTATGTGCAAAGATTGGACAGATTGGGTCTGCATTCATTGGAGTTGAGGAAAATATGGGGTGATTTATGGAAACATACAGATTCTGAGGGGGCTTAATCACGTAGATGCTGAGAGACTAGAGTAAGTGATGAAATTGTAAAGAGGGGTCCCCTGTTTAAGATGGAAATGAGGAGATTTTATTCTCTGAGAGGGTTGTTAATATTTGTAATTCACTCCCCCAGATAGCAGTGGAGGCAGGGTCAGTGAATATTTTTAAGACAGAGGTAGAAATGTATTTGATGAACGAGGAGGAGGGGGAGTGCAGGGCAAAGGTTATGAGTGTTGGACAGGGAAGTGAGGCCCCAATCAGTTCAGCCATGTTTTATTGAATGATGAAGCATGCTCAAGGGGGAGAATGGTCAACCCAACTCTTTGTCTTTTTGATTGCATGTTCATATAACTGAGTATCCTGCTCCTGCGCTGTGACATCTAGTCATTGCCGAACTCATTTACTCTTTCCTTCTGTGACTTTACTGCCTCGCAAAAGACTTGTGAACATGGGGATAGGGCAGGATTGTGGACCTGAAGGCCAGAAGACCTCGAGAAATAAGAACAAGAGTAGGCTGTTCAGCCGTCAAGTCTGCTGTACCCTTCTACAGGATCACGTCTGTTCCCACATTCCTCAAGTCCACTGTCCTGCCTTTTTCCCGTAACCTTTGTTTCCCCAATTGATCAAGAATCTATCTATCTCAGCCATAAATGCACACAAGAACCGTGGCCCACGGCTCTCTGTGGCAAGGAGTTCCAAAAACTCACAGCCCTCTGAGAGAAGAAATGCTTGAAGAGCAGCCATGAATAGCAGTGCACGCTGCAGGGTCCTGCAGCCTACCTCTTGTTCCTAATTCCCATGTTATATATACCATCCTGCTGTATTTAGTCCTGTGTTCTTTGGAGGTCACTAATACAGGCAGCAGTGTATTGAACCTTTACCCTCCCATGGGCGTTGTATTATCAGTGCTTAAAAGAAAATCCATTTCAGAGGGTAATGCGTTAACTATAGATAGTCAAATTTTTTTGAATTAGTGGCTCATATAATCTGCTGCCAGATCTTTGATGCATTATGTCCACTCTCCTGCTGACAACACTGATACTTGGTCGCAAGGTGTAACACTAAAGTCAGGACCAGTTGGCAGAGTTTGAGTCTGAATACGCATCTGTCTCCGCAGCAAAGTCACTGGGATCAGACAGGGCTGCATTTCCTGGGGAAGCTCTATGTCTGGTATTGAAGAAACACTGCACCTCAGATCCATCCCTGCATTATTTTAACCAGAGGGGTTTCAAATTTAAGAACACCACAGAGTAGAAGAATTGTTATGAACAGGAACAGGCCATTTGGCCCATTGTGTCTTTGCTGGTACTCTGAACATTTTGATTTCATGCCAACCTCCTCCTGCCTCGTCCTCATAACCCTGAGTATTGCTTCAGTTTAAATAACCATCCAATGCCCCTCTTGAATGTCTCAATGGATCCTGGTACCACCACATTTCCAGGCAGTGCATTCCAAACCCAAACCTACTCACCGTGTGAAAAAAAATTATTTTATCCCTTTCTGCTGCCTCTTCAAATTAATTTTGGGCATGACACGACGTTGAACTCCTCTTTCATCACCTTTATGTATATGCCCATTTCTTTGCATAGGAGTTGTCCTCCTGCTTCATGGGCCCTTTCACCTGGACCCTACCCTTTGGCCTTTCACTTGGACTTTATTTCTTCAAGGTGACATCAGCCTTCCTAATTTCTCTGCTCCCCTCCTTGACTCTAACTTGTGTCCTTCTGAATTCCATTCCCTCAGGAATACCCTGATAATGGGTGCGCCATTGTTGACTGGCATGTCAACCAGGCAGAAGCTGAGTGCCAACTCTCAGACACTTCTTCCTAATTCTCCCTGGATCACGAGCCAACCACTGAACATCAAACTGTTGCTTCCAGGATTGTTACTGAGTTAATCTCCTCTGGTGTTCTCCCTGCCACATCTTCCCATCTCGCAGCTCCCCCTCACCTCAATGCCACTTAGCCCACTTCTACTTCCTTCCCAAAATTCACAAACAGGACTGCTCTGGCAGACCCATCATTTCAGCTAATCCAGCCCCAATGAACATATTTCTTCCCCTCTTTCCTCTGCCCTTTTCTAGTCTCTTCCCACTTACATTTATGATTCTTTGACATTTTGAGTCAGTTCTATGATTTCCAGCTTTCTAGCAAGAGCTGCCTCCACTTCACCATAGACATGCAATCCCTTTACACATCCATCCCCCATCAGGACGGTCTCAGGGCTCTCTACTTCTTCCTGGAAAGAGACTTAAACTATCCCCATCCACCACCACCCTCCTCCACCTGGCCAAGCTCATCCTCACTCTGAAGAATTTCTCCTTTAATTCCTCCCATTTTCTTCAGGTCTAAGGGGTGGCTACGGGTACCAACACGGGGCCCCAATTGTTTCTCTCTCTTTGTTGGGGTACATGGACCATTCCTTGTCCCAGTCCTACTAGAAACCCCACCCAAAACTCTTTCTCTCGTACGTCAATGATGTCTTCAGTGCTGCTTCCCTCTCTTATCCAGAATTAGGCAAATTCATCAGTTTCACTTCCAATTTCCACCCTGCTCTCATGTGTACCTGGTGCATTTCTGACTCTTCCCTTCCTTACTTTCTGTGCCTCTATTTCTGGAGATAAGCTAGCCACCAACACCCAATACAAACCCCCTGACTCACATGATCATCTTGACTATAGATCCTCACACCCTTCATCCTGCAATTTATTCCATTCAACTTCATTCTATTCCTCCAGTTTCTCTGTCTCTGTCACATCTGTCCTCTTGATGGCAGCTTCCACCAGCTGCTAACAATAATCATAGAATCCCTATAGTGTGGAAACAGGCCCTTCGGCCCAACAAGTCGACACCGATCCTTGGAGCATCCCACCCAGACCTGTCCCCCTATAACCCACCTAATCTAAACATCCCTGAACACTATGGGCAACTTCCCTTGGCCAATCCACCTAAACCTGGACATCTTTGGACTGTGGGAGGAAACCTGAGCACCCCGAGGAAACCCACGCAGACACAGGGAGAATGTGCAAACTCCACACAGACAGTCACCCGAGGGTGGAATCGAACCTGGGTCCCGGGTGCTGTGAGGCAGCTATGCTAACCACTGAGCCACCATGCCGCCCATATGACCTCCTTTATCATCAACCAAGGATTCCTCCCCGCTCAGCCATGGCCAATCCCCTCCTACACTTCTGCCTACACCCCTTGCCTTCCTTTCCTTCCCAGAACAATTCTATGGTTCGATCTGTCCGTATTTTCCACATCACCAGCCTCCATATTCAAAGGATTATCCTCCACTATTTCCACCACCAGACATAGTCCCTTCCCCCAACTTCCTTGTCAGCAATACAAAGGGACTATTCCCTCCGTAACTCCCTGGTCCACTCCTCCATCACTCCTAACACTTCCTCACTCACCCATGACACATCCCCAAGCAATCACAACAGGTGTAACACTTGCTCATTAACTCTTCCCTCTCACAGTCCAAGGCCCCAAAACCCCTTCCAGCTGAAACACTTGTACTTCTTTCAATTAAGCTTACTGTATTTGGTACTGCCAATGTGGTCTCCTTTACACTGGCAAGACTAAACACAGACTGGGTGACCAGCTTGTGGAAAACCTGATGTTTCCCACAAAGTGACACAATATTGAGTAACAATCCTCATGTAATCATGTAACTTTGTGTGAAACATCTACTTTCTCAGAATTTATTGTGAACTTCAGATGGTCTCTCACTTTCTGATGATCATGGAGGGCTTCTGAGGACTCTTCCCAGCAGCTTCTCTAAGACAGATATCACTTTGATAAACTCGTAACTCTGGTTCTGAATTGGTTCCTTGGTTGAATACAGGAACCATGTGACCTTGTGACCAGTGAAAGGGAACTGTTGCTGATACATTTGTCTTTCTTTCCTCGCTGACAGTGAGTACTATTCTCATTAAACTACACCCAAACATTTGTTCAACAAGTCTCGATGTAAAATCCACAAACTGGCCACAAGAAAGTGGCCCAACAAGTCCACACGGACCCTTGGAGCATCCCACCCACCACCCTATTACCCACCTAATCTACACATCCCTGAACATTATGGGCAATTCAGCATGGCCGATCCACCTAGCTTGCACATCGTTGGACTGTGGGAGGAAACCAGAGAACCCGGAGGAAACCCACACAGACACGGGGAGAATGTGCAAACTCCACACAGACAGTCACCCGAAGCTGGAATCAAACCCTGGCCCTGTGAGGTAGCAGTGCTAACCACTGAGCCACCGTGCCGCCCCTTATGTCACGGAGTCCTATTTGAAGTATTGTAACTATCATAATTTGGGAAATGTCATGGAAATGTGTACAACGTAGGGTCCCACAAACAGCAATAATCTGTTTGGTGCGATGTTGGTTGAAGGCTTTATATTGATCAGGACAGCAGGTAGAGTTGATTACACTCTGTATACCTCTTGAATCCATCAGAGAGGGCCTTGGCATAATGCCTTCCAGACCTGTAGGCTCATAGAAACAGAGAGGCGTGCAGAAGAGGTCCTTCAGCCCATTGTTCTGCACCAACCTCCCTGCACTAATTCGACATTCCAGCACCAGGCCCATAGCCTTAAATGTTATGACATTTCAAATGCTCATCCAAGTACTTTTTAAAGGTTGTGAGGTTTCCTGCCTTGACTATCTACCCATGCAATGCATTCTAGACCCTCACCACCCTCTGGGTGAAAATATTTTTCCTCAAATCCCCTCTAAACCTCCTGCTCTTTGATTTAAAATGATGTTCCTTTGTTACTGGCCCTTCAACTGAGTGGAGCAGCTGCTTCCTCTCCTTATCCATGCCCCTCATAATCTTCTACAACTCCATTAGGTCACCCTCTTGACCTTCTATGCTCTGAGGGCAACAACCTGAGCTTATCCAGCCTCTCTTCATCGCTAAACTGCTCCATCCCAGGCAATGTCCTGGTGAATCCTCTCTGTACCCCTTCAGTGATATCACATCCTTACTGTCATGAGGTGACCGGAACTGTACACAGTGCTCCGGCTGTGGCCTGACCAATGCTCTGTACAGTTCCAATATAACCTCCTGTTCTTGTAATCTATACCCTGACTGATAAAAGCAAGAGTCCCCTATACCTTTTTAACTATGCTATTAACCAGTCCTACCACGTTCAGCGATCTGTGGACAGAGATCCCAAGGAACATTGGCATAGAGAGAGATCCGGGCGTACAGGTCCACAGATCCTTGAAAGTGCCAACACATGTGGATAAGTTGGTCAAGAAGGCATACAGCACACTTGCCTTCATCGGCCGGGGCATTGAATATAAAAGTTAGTAAATTATGTTGCAGCTGGCATGAAAGTAGAGAGGCCTGCAGTCTCACCTTACTTCCTTGAAACTCAGCACGGCTGAGCTCCCTCTGCCTTGGTTCCTTGACTAAAGTATGCTGTGTCCCTATTGTACTAATGCTCTGTGTCCCCTCCCCTTGCTGAACTAGTTTAAATTCTTCTTAACAGCAGAAGCAAGCCTTCCTGCAGGGATGTTCGTCCCATCCTGGTTCAGGTACAGACCGTCCCGATGGTACAGAACACACCTGCTAGAGAAAGATCCTGGTGATTCAGGAATCTAAAACCCTCCCCGCCACACCACCTCCTGACTCATGCATTCACCCGCCTAATTCTTCAGATTCTGTACTCACCAGTGTGTGGCTCCAGGGAGAACCCAGAGATTACAAACTTTGGGGTCCTGCTCTTTAGTCTACTGCCGAGCTCTTCAAAGTCTTGAAGTAGGACCTCATTCTCCCAATATCCATAGTAACAAAATCACATCCAAAAATTGACATCTCCAAACTGTGCAGCCCTATCGGGGAGGGGGATATTATCAAAATCTATGCAAAATATAGGGTGACCACATTTCTATCATCCCTGCGCCATGCAGACTGCCTGGAACTGTGATAGCCACCAGGTCCCCTTTCCCATCTTGTGCTTGGAAGGGCAGACACTCATCTGCTTTCCCATCCATGCCTGTCGTAAAACCCAGACCAAACTCAATCAATACTAATTTCTGCATTGAATCAACATCCAGCAAAAGCAAAATTCTACTCCTATGATATTGTTCTCTCAATCCTGAAGAAGTAATGAGATTTGAAATGATACAAGTGAACAATCAAAACTTATTCAGACTGAATTAAATAGCTCAGTGGGAAGGCAGAGGGCAGTGGAACGAGTAAGTCAGGGAGGAAGGAGAGAGAGAGAAAGGGAAAGGTAGGCAGGGAGGGGGATGGAAAATGAGAGAGAGAGAGAGAGAGAGAAGGGGAGAGAGAGAGAGCTGGCACTAAAGGGATCTTGCTTTGGTCTTTTTACAGCTTGACTTCAGTCACGTCCCACAATATATTGACAGTGATTTGTTTGGACACGATTTATAATACAATTTAAATTCAGAATTAATGCCAGCTATGGGAAACAATTACCCTGAAAGAGAAACAGAGAAAGAGAAAGAGGCAGAGATATAGAGACAGACAAACAGAGGGATGTTTAAAGAGATGGAGAGGAATAGAGACTGAGAGGAATACAGACAGACTGAGACAGAGAGAGACAGCGATTGGGAGAGGCAGAGAACGTGATAGGTAGAGGCAGCGAGATTGAGAGAGATAGACAATGAGGAAGACAAGGAGACACTGATAGAGATAGACAGACACAGAAGAAGAGGAAAAGAAAGAGAGAGAGAGAGACAGGGAGAGACAGAGAGGGAGAGTGGCAGAGAGGGAGAGAGAGTTAGAGGGGGAATAGAAACAGGGATTGAGAGAAAGAGCGAGAGAGGTGGCAAAGATAGAGTCAAGGGAAATGATAGAGAGTAAATGAATGAATCAGAGGGAGAGAGAGACAGAATGAGAGACAAAGGATTGAGACAGGCAGAAAGATAGAGATTACAAGTGAGATACTGTGAGTCAAGAGAATGAGCAAGACAGAAGGAGTGATGGATAGGGACAGGCCTGAGTACATTCTTGCCGACTTATCAACTTGAACTTCTGAAAGAAAAGGAACTGCCTTGCACTTGAGAAATTTCATTTCATGTTTGGATAGGAATTTAACAAGTCAGCAAATTGCTGGTTGCAGAACTCCCAGTGCTGTTGCTCTCCTCATCAATTAGCAAGGAGCTTTTAAAACACACTACATTCCAAGCAACAAAACATGGACAAATATATTTACACAGCGTGTATCTGTCAAGGCATTTTGTGTTGGACACAACTCAGAATCCGAGAATTCCTCAGGAGTCAAGGAGACCATTTGGCCCATCTTATGCGGGAGTGATTTGTTTAGTCACACTCCCCTCCCTGTTCCCCATTGCCCCACAGATTGTTCCTTTTCCCAATTATTATTCAATTCCATTTTGAAAGTTTTTATTGAATCTGGTTCCCTCACCCTTTCAGGCAGCGTGTCCAGATCTCAATAACTCGCTGAATAAGATTATTTTTCCCTAAATTTCCTCTGGATTCACCCACCTGAACATTGTGTCACCTAATTACCAAGATTGCCTCTGATGGAATTTCTCTTCAGTGAATTTACGAAAACTGTAAAATTTTAAACATCCTTCATTGCAGGATTTTGACCCAGCATCACTGAAGGAACGGTGATATATGTAGAACATAGAGAACATGGAACAGCACAGCACAGGAACAGGCCCATCAGCCCACCATGTCTGCATTGGTCACGATGCCATTCTAAACTAATCCCATCTGCTTGCATGTGATCCGTACACCTCTATTCCCTGCCTGTTCATGCATCGGACTAAATGCATCTTAACCATTGCTATCGTATCTGCTTCTACCACCTCCACTGGCAGCATTTTCCAGGCACCTGCCAACCTCTGTGTAAAATAACTTGCCTCGCACATCTCCTTTAAACTTTCCCCCTCCCACCTTAAACCTATACCCTCTAGTTTTGTAATCCCCTACCCTGGGAAAGAGACTGTGGCTATCCACCTTATCCATGCCCTCATAATTTTATATACTTCAATCTGGTCACCCACCAGCTTCTGACGCTCTAGAGAAAACAATATGAGCTTGTCCAACCTTCCCTTACGGCTAATATATTCCAACCCAAGCAATTTCCTGGTCAACCTTTTCTGACCGTCTCTAAAATCTCCGCATCCTTCCAATGATGTAGCAACCAGAATTGCACACAATATTCCAAACATGGTCGACCTACATTTTTATATACCTACGACATAGCTTGCCAACCTTTATACTCAGTGCCCCAACCAATGAAGGCAAGCATGCTGTATACACCTTTTTTACCACCTTGTCCACTTGTGTTGTCACTTTCAGGGAGCTATAGTCTTGTACCCGAAGATCCCTCTCTATATCAATGCTCCTAAGGGCCCTTCCATTTACTGCATCTACTCACCCTCACCTACATAGACCATTTCTCCGCCCAACTTTTTAACAGATCAATATCCTGCTGTTGTAGTGATTGGAATGAGGTCAGCCAGGTGGATGTCAGAGAATATGAGTTCCCTGATTGGGGCTGTTAACCTGGTCCAATCAGGGAGCCTGGGCTGACAGATATAAATAGGAGTTCTGTTCACACTAAGAGCTGGCTCTGAGGGAGCTGGATCAGTGTGAAGGACTCTCCATGTGTAAATACAGGGTGATCTGGTGGCGACAGTGTACCAGCCTCTGTGCAATTGCTTCAGCTGTATCCTTTGACAACCCTCCTCACTATCCATAACTCCAACAATTTTCATGTCGTTTGCAAACTTACCACTTAGACCACCTGCATTTTCATCCAAATAATTTAAATTTTTTTCAAACAACAGAAGTCTCAGCAATGATCCTTGTGAAACACTACTGGTCACAGGTTTCCAGTCAGATAAATACCGTCTGCCACTACTTCCTGTTTCCTATAACCAAGCCAATTTTGTATCCTGCTTACCAACTTACCTTAATCTTCTGGAACAGCTACCATAAGGGCCCCTGTGAAATGCTTTATTAAATTCTGTATGGACAACAACAACTACCCTACCCTTATGAACCATCTTTGTCAGTTCCTCAAAAAACTCAATAAAACTTGCGAAACAAGAACTCCCCTACACAAAACCATGCTCACTACCCATTCTTATCCAAATGTGAGCAAATCCTGTCCCTAGGAATGTTCTCCAAAAATTTCCCTACCACTGACGTAAGGCTCACCAGCTGTAATTTCCTGGATTATCCCTGTTGCCTTTCTTAAACAAAGGAACAATGTTGGCTATTCTCCAGACTTCTGGGTCCTCAGCTTTAGTTAAAGAGGATGCAAAGATCTCCATCAAGGTCCCAGCAATTTTCTGCCTTGTCTCCTTTAAAAACCGCGTATAGATGCCATCATGCCCTGGGGGTTTATCTCCTTTAACATTTCTCAGGACACCCAATATCTCACCCTTCTTAATACTAACATGCCCCAGAATTTCAAATACCTTTATGTAATCTCACTCTCATCCATGTCCTTCCCCTTGGTGAATACCGATGCAAAGTATTTAGTAAGGACCTCATCCACTTCCTCTGGCTCCATGCATTCACTCCCTCCTTTGTCCTTGAGTCGTTACCCTTTCCCTACCTACCCTCTTGCTCCCAATATTTGCATAAAATACTTGGGATTCTCCCTAATCAGACTATCCCAGGACATTTCATGGCTCCCTTTAACCCTCCTAACTCCATATTTACATTCTTTCCTAATTCCTTCATATTCCTCAAGGGCCTTGTTTGATTTTAGTTTCCTGAACCTTACATATGCTTCTTTTTTCATTCTGACTTAACTTTCAATATTGCTTGTCATCCAGGGTTCCTGAATCTTCCCATCCTTATCTTTCATCCTCACAAGAACATGCTGGTCCTGAACTTGATTGACTGGTCTTTAAAAGACTCCAATGCGTCAGATATGGATTTACCCTCAAACAGCTATCCCCGATCTAACTTCTCCAGTTCCTGCCTTGTACTGTTATAATTTGCCTCCCCTAATTTAGTGCTTTCACCCGAGGATTAGTCTTATCCATTATTGTCACTATTCCCAAAATGTTCCCCCACTGAAACTTGACCTGGGGGAGGAGATAGCATACAGGGCGGTGATGGCCTGGTGGTATTAGCTCTGAACTGTTAACCCAGAGACCCAGATAATACTCTGGGAACAAGGGTTCCAATCCTGCCACGGCAGATGGTGGAATTTGAATTCAATTAATATCTGGAATTAAGAAACTAATGATGACCATGAATCCATTGCTGATTGTCGGAAAAACCCATCTAGTTCACTAATGCCCTTTTGGGAAGGAAACTGCTGTCCTTACCTGGTCTGGCCTACATGTGACTCCAGACCCACAGTAATGTGGTTGACTCTTAACTGCCCTCTGGGCAATTAGCGGTGGGCAATAAATGCTGCCTGGTCAGTGATGCCCTCATCCCATGAATGAATAAAGAGGGAAAAAAACTCTGGCTGAGCTCATTCCCCAGTCGAAAGTCTATTGACATTCTTTTTAATCAGTAATGCAGTTCTCCCATCCCTTTTCATCTGTCTCTGTCGAACCTAAAACATCTAAACTCCAGAACATTAAGCTGCCGGTCCTGCTCTTCTCTCAACTCGGGTTCTGAAATGGCTACCACATGGCAGACATGTGTACTAATCCAGACTCTAAGCTCATCTGCCTTGCCTGTCATACTCCTTGCATTAAAATAAAAGCACTTCAGATGCCAGTCCTGCTGTGTCCAGTAATCTGGCCCTACCTGTTCTTTCTATTACCACAGAATCCCTACAGTGTGGAAGCAGACCTTTGGCCTAACAAATTTACACCAACCCTCAGAGCATCCCACCCAGATGCATCCCACTATAACCCACCTAATCTACACACCCTTGAACACTGCAGGTAATTTAGCATGGCCAATTCACCTAGCTTGAACATCTTTGGACTGTAGGAGGAAGCCAGAGGAAACCCACACAGACATGGGGAGAATGTGCAAACCCCACACAGACAGTTGCCTGAGGGTGGAATTGAACCTGGGTCCCTAGCATTGTTAGGTAGTAGCACTAACCACTGAGCCACCATGCTGCCCAAGACTTACTTGACTTAACCTCTCCTTCTCCTCAAACACTCCACGCACTGACCTACTCTCTGGTTCCCCCCACAACCCTACCCCAACCGCACTAGTTTAAACACTCCTGAGCAGTACTAGGAAACTCCTTTAGAATGTCCTGTGCCCAGTCAGAGACATTGTTGACTTTGGCAGCAGGGAGGCAAGACATCATCTTGGAGTGTCCAGGAGAAACGCTTAGCTGTGTCCCTGTGTCCCGATCACAATTGCTCACCCAAACATTGACCCTCCTACAGTGTCAGTCTTGGTGCCACTGATCTGGGGCTGCTGCATTCCCCTGAGAGGCCATGGCACACAGCAGTGTACCTGTTTGATAGCGGAATGGCCACAAGAGACTCCTGCACTGCCTGACCCTCCTGGCGGTCACCCATCTCTCTGGAGGATCCTTTGGTGTGACCACATCATCGACATTACTATCTATCTCACTCTCTGCCCTCTGTATGCTCCTCTATGTGTCCAACTATTGCTGGTCAATTGGTCTAAGAGGACCTGCAGTCAGACATACTTCCTGCAGACATCATTGTCAGGAACTTCTCCCTGATCTCTCACGTCTCGTAGGAGGAGCAGACCTCTGGCATCACTAACTGCCATCACTGCCCCTCTAGTAACTACTGGATTAAAAGAAAAGGAAAGACCTTACATTGCTACATCTCCATGCTGCTTATTAACCTCAGCAAAGCCTGGCCCTCACAAAAGCCCATACTTTCATCTCAGCAGCACCACTTTGAGCTCACAGCTCCTCTCCAAAACGGCCATTCCTGCTAGACAGTGCCTCCCTTTTATATGCTCCCAGGAGGAAGGGAAAACTCTCCCAGAATCCTCCTCAGTCACTTCTCATGACTGTCGTCTGTTGGATGCTCCCGTTGAGCACAGTGTCCTATGTGATCCCCTTCTTAATTGCTGACCAAGCCAACTCTTTCAGAATCCTCCTTAGAGATTAGTCACTACCAGCTTCCAAGTCTGGATGCTGGCTGTCTCAGAGTGGGGGCTTGCAAGTGGTACTGTTCCCATAGTGTACCATGTATCTATCTCTTACTCCTCTACCTCTCCTCTCTTTCCTTCAGGAAGAATTTCTTTCTTCGTTTGAATCACTCTATCTTTTCATATGTTCTGAGATGTGGTGTCTCTGGCTAGGTGAACATTTATTGTCTTTCCCGAGTTACTCCTAAAAAAGTGGTTGGGAGTCATCTCCTCTATCCGTAGAATTTTGGGACATCCACAATGCCTTAGAGAGGAAATTCTAGGATATTGATCCAATGACACCAAAGGAACAGCAATACATTTCTAAGTCAGGATGGAAAGTGGTTTGGAGGGGAACTTGCAGGGGGTGATGTTCCCATGTATCTGCTGCCCTTGTCCTTCTAGATAGAAGTGGTCATGGGTTAAGAAGGTGTTGGCTGAGGACCTTTGGTGAATTTCTACATTGCATCTGCTGTTATTGAGCCTCAGTGGTGGAGGCAGTGGATGCTTGTGGATGTGGGTACAATCAAGCGGGCTGCTTCGTCCTGGATGGTGTCAAGCTTCTTGAGTGTTGTTGGAGCAGCACCCATCCAGGCAAGTGGGGAATATTCCATCACACTCCTGACTTCTGCTTCGTAGATGGTGGACAGGTTTTAGGGAGTCAGGAGGTGAGTTTCCCACAGCAGTATTCCTAGCCTCTGGCCTGCTCTTGTAGCCACAGTGTTAATGTGATGAGTCCAGCTGGGTTTCTGGCAATGGCAACCCCCAGGATGTTGATAGTGGGGAATTCAGTGATGGGAACACCATTGAATGTCAAGGGGCGGTGGTCAGATTGTCTCTTATTGGTGATAGTCATAGCCTGGCATTTGTGTGCCACAAACATAACTTGCCACTTGTCAGCCCAAGCCTGGATATTGTCCAGATCTTATTGCATTTGAACACGGACTGCTTCAGTATCTGAGGAGTCACGAATGGTGCTGAACAATGTGCAATCATCAGTGAACATCCCCACTTCTGACCTTATGATGGAGGGAAGGTCATTGATGAAGCAGCTGAAGATGGTTGGGCCGAGGACACTACCCTGAGGAACTCCTGCAGGGATGTTCTGGAGCTGCGATGACTGATCTCCAACAACCACGACCATTTTCCTATGTGTCAGGTATGACTCCAACCACCGGAGAGTTTTCCCCCTGATACCCATTGATTCCAGGTTTGCTCGGGCTCCTTGATGCCACACTCGGGCAAATGCAGCCTTGACGTCAAGGGCTGTCACTCTCACCTTACCTCTGGAATTCAGCTCTTTTGTCCATGTTTGAACCAAGGCTGTAATGATGTCAGGAGCTGAGTGGCCCTGGTGGAACCCAAACTGGGCATCACTGAGCAGGTTATTGCTGAGCAGGTGCTGCTTGATAGCACTGTTACTGACACCTTCCATCACTTTACTGATGATCGAGAGGAGACTGATGGGGCACTAACTGTCCTACCATTAATTGTACAAGTCCTGCCCTTGTAGGTTTTACCAAATTGCAATACCCCGCATTTATCCAAATTCAACTCCATCTGCCATTCCTCAGTCCATTGACCCAATTGATCAAGATTTCTTTATCATCTTAGATGACTTTCTTTCTCTGTCCACCAAACCAATAATTTTGGTGTCATCAGCAAACCATGCCTCCTAAATTCTCATCCAAATCATTTATATAAATGTCAAAAGTGGACCCAGTACCGACTCCAGTGGAACATCACTGATCACAGGTCTCCAGTCTGAAAAAAACAACTCTCCACTACCATTCTTTGTCTCCTACCAACAAGCCAATTTTATATCCAATCGGCAAGCTCACTCTGAATCCAAAGTGATCCAACTTTGCTAATTAGTCGACCACACACGACCTTGTCAAATGTTTTACTAAAGTCTAAGTAAACATCTACCACTCTGTCCTCATCAATCCTTTTAGTTACTTCCTCAAAAAACTCAATCAAGTTTGTGAGACACAGTTTGCCTCACACAAAGCCATGCTGGCTATATCCCTAATCAGTCCTGGCCTTTCCAAATCCATGTAAATTGTATCAAAATTCCTACAGAACTTTCACACCACCGATGTCAGACTTGTCGGTCTATAGTTCTCAGGTTACTTCTTACAGCTTTTCTTAAACAATGGCACAACATTCGCCACCCTCCAGTCCTCTGACACCTCATTCGTGGTTATTGATTACACAAATATTTCGACAAGGGACCCCACAATTTCCTCCCTACTTATCCATAATGTCCTGGGATACACGTGATCAGGTCCCAGAGATTTATGTCCAGCACTTCCTTTTCTGTCAAGGAAACTGTTTTCAAAACATCAATATTTATTTCTCTGTGTACTGTAGCCTTCGTTTCTTTCTCCACAGTAAAGTCCGATGTGAAATATTCATTCAATATCTCTCCCATCTCCATATTGTTGGTTGGATCCCAGTGTTGTAATTGCGCTCAAACAGCTTGGCTAGGAGAACAGTAAGTTCTGGAGCACATGTCTTCAGTACTATTGCAGGAATGTTGTCGGGTCGTTTGCAGTCTCCAATGTCTCCAACTATTTCTTGATATCATGTGGAATGAATTGAATTGACTGAAGGCTGGTTTCTGTAATGCTGGGGACCACTGGAGGAAGCTGAGATGGATCATCCGCTCAATTTTGCAAATTCTTTAGCCTTACCTTTTGCACTGATGTGCTGGGCTCTTCCATCATTGAGGATGGGGATATTTGTGGAGCCTCCTCCTCCAGTGAGCTGTTTAATTGTCCACCAACCATTCACAACTGGCTGTGGCAGGACTGCAGAGCTTAGATCTGATCTGCTGGTTGTGGAATTACTTAGCTCCGTCTATCACTTGCTGCTTTCGCTGTTTGGTGTGCAAGTAGTCCTGTTTGGTGGCTTCAACAGGTTGATACCTCATCTTCAGGTATGCCTGGTGCTGCTCCTGGCATGCCCTCCTGCACTCTTCATTGAACCAGGGTTGATCGTCTGGCTTGATGGTAATGGTTGAGTGGGGGATATGCCGGGCCATGAGGTTACAGATTGTGCTGGAGTACAATTCTGCTGCTGTTGATGGCTCACAGCACCTCATGGATGCCCAGTCTTGAGTTGCTAGATCTGTGTGAAGTCTGTCCCATTTAGCACAGTGATAGTGCCACACAACACAATGCAGGTTATTCTCAATGTGAGGGCGGGACTTTGTCTCCACAAGGACTATGCGGTGGTCACTCTTACCGATACTGTCATGGACAGATGCAACTGCAGCTGGCAAATTAGTAAGGATGAGGTCAAGTATGTTTCTCCCTCTTATTGGTTCCCTCACCACCTGCTGCAGACCCAGTCTAGCAGCTATGTCGTTTCGGATCTGACCAGCTCGATCAGTAGCACTGCTGCTGAGCCACTGTTGGTGGTGGACATTGAAATCCACCACCCAGAGTACATTTTGTGCCCTTGCCATCCTCAGTGCTTCCTCACAGTGTTGTTCAACATTGAGGAATACTGATTCATCCGCTGAGGGAGGAAGGTATGTGGTAATCAGCAGGAGGTTTCCTTGCCCATGTTTAACCTGAAGCCATGAGACTTCATGGGGTCCAGAGTCAATATTGAGGACTCCCAGAGTAACTCCCTCCCAACTGTGTCTTAATGAGTACTTTACGTCGATATTCACTGAGGAGAGGGACATGACGGATGTTAAGGTTAGGGATAGATGTTTGATTACTCGAGGTCAAGTCTGCATAAAGAGGGGGGAGCTGTTGGGTATTCTAAAAGGCAGTAGGGTGGACAAGTCCCCAGGTCTGGGTGGGATCTATCCCAGGTTACTGAGGGAAGTGAGAAAGGAAATAGCTGGGGCCTTAACAGATATCTTTGCAGCGTCCTTGAGCACGGGTAAGGTCCCGGAGGACTTGAGAATTGCTAATGTTGTCCCCTTGTTTAAGAAGGATAGCAGGGATAATCCCGGTAATTATAGGCCAGTGAGCCTGATGTTAGTGGTGGGGAAGCTGCTGGAGAAGATACTGAGGGATAGGATCTATTTACATTTGGAAGAAAATGGGTTTGTTAGTAATAGGCAGCATGGTTTTTTGCAGGGAAGGTCGTGTCTTACCAACTTGATAGAATTGTTTGAGGAAGTGACAAAGTTGATAGATGAAGGAAGGGCTGTAGATGTCATATACATGGACTTCAGTGAGGCATTTGATAAGGTTCCCCATGGTAGGCTGATGGAGAAAGTGAAGTTGCATGGGGTCCAGGGTGTACTAGCTAGATGGATAGAGAACTGGCTGGGTAACAGGAGACAGACAGTTGTAGTGGAAGGGAGTTTCTCAAAATGGAGAACTGTGACCAGTGGTGTTCCACAGGGATCTGTGTTTGGGACCATGTTGTTTGTGACATACATAAGTGATCTGGAGGAAGGTATAGATGGTCTGATTAGCAAGTTTGCAGATGACACTAAGATTGGTGGAGTAGCAGGTAGTGAAGGGGACTGTCGGAGAATGCAGCAGAATGTAGATAGATTGGAGAGTTGGGCGGAGAAATGGCACAATGGAGTTCAATCCAGGCAAATGCGAGGTGATGCATTTTGGAAGATCCAATTCAAGAGCGAACTATATGGCAAATGGAAAAGCCCTGGGGAAAATTGATACACAGAGAGATCCCTCAAAGTTGCCACCAGGTTGATATCCCTGAAAGTTGCCACCCAGGTTGATAGGGTTGTTAAGAAGGCGTACGGTGTGCTAGGTTTTATTGGTAGAGGGATTGAGTTTCGGAGCCGTGAGGTCATGTTGCAGCTGTGGCCGCACTTGGAGTACTGTGTACAGTTCTAGTCACCGCATTATCGGAAGAATGTGGAAACATCGGAAAGGGTGCAGAGGAGATTTACCAGGATGTTGCCTGGTCTGGAGGGAAGGTCTTATGAGGAAAGGCTGAGGGACTTGAGGCTGTTTTCATTAGAGAGAAGGTTAAGAGGTGACTTAATGGAGACATACAAGATGATCAGAGGATTAGATAGGGTGGACTGTGAGAGCCTTTTTCCTCAGATGGTGATGGCTAGCATGAGGGGACATAGCTTTAAATTGGGGGGTGATAGATATAGGACAGATGTCGGAGGTAGATTCTTTACTCAGAGAGTAGTAAGGGCATGGAATGCTTTGCCGGCAGCAGTAGTAGACTCGCCAACTTTAAGGGCATTTAAATGGCCGTTGGATAAACATATGGATGATAATGGAATAGTGTAGGTTAGATGGGCTTCAGATTGGTTTCACAGGTCGGCGCAACATCGAGGGCCAAAGGGCCTGTACTGCGCTGTAATGTTCTATGTTCTATGTTCTATCTGGGTGTTCAGGTCCATTGTACCCTGAAGGTGGCAACGCAGGTCGATTCCAATGGTCAAGAAGGCATACGGCATGCTTTCATTCATCGGACAGGGTATTGAGTACAAGAGTTGGCAGGTCATGTTACAGTTGTATAGGACTTTGGTTCGACCACATTTGGAATACTGCGTACAGTTCTGGTTGCCACATTACCGAAAGGATGTGGATGCTTTGGAGAGGGTGCAGAGGAGGTTCACCAGGATGTTGCCTGGTTTGGAGGGCACTAGCTATGGAGAGAGGTTGAGTAGATTAGGATTATTTACATTAGAAAGACGGAGGTTGAGGGGGAACCTGATTGAGGTCTATAAAATCATGAGAGGTATAGACAGGGTGGACAGCAAGAATCTTTTTCCTAGAGTGGCGGACTCAATTACTAGGGGTCACGATTTCAAGGTGAGAGGGGAAGAGTTTAAGGGAGATATGCGTGGAAAGTTCTTTATGCAGAAGGTGGTGGGTGTCTGGAAAATATTGCCAGCGGAGGTGGTACAGGCGGGCACGATAAATGTATCTAGACAGATACATGAATGGGCAGGGAGCAGAGGGATACAGATCCTTGGAAAATAGGCGATAGGTTTATATAGAGGATCTGGATTGGTGCAGGCTTGGAGGGCCGAAGGGCCTGTTCCTGTGCTGTAATTTTCTTTGTTCTTTGTTCTTCTTTTGTATCCCACTGCACCACCCCCTCCACTGGGTCTGACCTGCTGGTGGGACAGGACATATCCAGGGCTGGTGACGGAGGTGTATGGGAAGTTGTCTGTAAGGTATGATTCTGTGAGTATGACTATGTCAGGCTGTTGCTTGAGTAGTCTGTGAGACAGCTCTCCCAATTTTGGCACTAACCCCCAGACGTTAGTGAGGAGCACTTTGCAGGGTTGACAGCACTGTTTCTGCCATTGTCTTTTCCGGTGCCTAGGTCGATGCCAGGCTGGCTGTACAGGTATCTTGGGGGTGGGTTATAAGTGCTGGCCCAGTCAGCGATGCCCACATCCCACGATTGATGCAACAAGCAGACAGTAATACCCCGACTTTTTGCACAGAGGAGATCCTGTGAGGGTGGGGTCTGTTTCCAGCCAAATTGCTGATGTGGTAGCTCCTGAGGCGTGGAGCGGATGACTCTTTAGGACCCTGCAGGCGCTCTGAGCTGCTGCGCGCAATCTCTGCAAAGCCGAGCAGGAGTGGGTGCTTTCCTAACGCTGTTACTGCTGCATTGCAATGGGGGATCTGAGAGGCAGAGACCCCCATCCCACTAGCTGACTGTTCCAGGGCATCTCCTCCTCAGCTCAGTGCTAGCTCCCTCAGCGAGACTCTGCAGCCCGCCTCCTGAGCGCTAACATCGTCCTGATCGTATTATGCTGGGTAAAAGTTACACACTCTCCTCATCTCAGACCTACTCACTAACTGCAATGGGCCAGATTGCAATGATCTGAACTAACGCCAGGTCGGTGAGTGGTTACTTAGATGATTCTGTGTGAAAATATCAGCCAGTCTGTGTGTCTGTGTCTGTACATTTTTTTTAAAAAAGTATTTTTAAAATGAGACTGTGTGCATGTTTTTTTAAAAGCATGTTTAATGAAACTGTATTTTTAAAAATATATATATATTTAAAAGAGACCGTGTGCATTTGTTCTTTTAAGAAACACAGTGCCATTTAAAAATGCTCAAAAAGACTATGCATTTAAAAAAGGTCTGTTTTGAAAAGAAAGAGGACTGCATTTTAAAAAGAGCTGCATTTGAAAGAGCATTTTTGAAATAAACTGCATTTTTTTAAAAAAAGTGTATTATTTCAGAAGGCTGCCTGTGTGTGTGCATTCCGCAGCTCTAGGGGTAGCCTGTTTAATATTTACAGGTGGCTGTACCCTCTGACAATGCCAGTTGTGTTCAGAACCCACCCCAGAATTACTGTGAAACCAGATTTCAGACGTGGTGAACAGGATATCACACCTTGGGCAGGGGAACGTGAATTACCCCCAACAACACTAACCCTTGTAGCTCACTCTGACTGTACTGCTGTGGTTCTAACTCTCAGGTTGGGGTTCGGGTTTGTTGCTATGGAACATTTATCTGAGTGTGGACAGAATGTGTCATTTTGAAGGTGCTGGTCTCTGCAAGTCAGCACTGTGCCTTTTTCAGATAGAATGCCGTTAGACAGCACATTTCTGAGCAACAGTTCCATTTATTCCGGAGTTCCCGAATTAGTTTTGCTTTAGATACAGAAAATGATTGAACTGTCTCTGCCGCTGCAAAACCAGTTAATAGTTGAGCCCGTTGTGTTAAACTGGAAGGATTTTTGTGTGTGTGCGCTGCATAATTTATAAACGCTATTCTGCTGGGAACACCGCCGATCCGGCCCCACACTAGGCTGATACTGGATCTGACCTACTCTGCAGCTCAGACTGTTCCCTGGAAAACTAGTCAGGGTTTTAGGGAAATGCGGGACTAACACAGACACACTTCCGCTCGACTTGTCTCATTTCCACAGTGCTGTGGAATTTTTTTTAAAAAATCCCCTGTTGCGCACTGACGGGAAAAGTTGATGATATTTGATCACATTCCCAGTGACTATTATGTCGGAATTAACAGAGGAAATGATACAGAGCAGGGGAAATGGAACTCCAGGGCAGTGAGGAAAGGAGGCCACTTTATCAAGATGTTAACCCAGAGAGAGAGAGACTGGGAGAGGGTTGGAGAGAGGGACTGGGAGAGGGTTGGAGAGAGGGTGTGAGGTGATTGTGTTGGGGGAGTCATAGTGTCTCTGTCCACATGGGTCTGTGAGTGTGTGTGTGTGTGCGAGAGTGTGTGTGTGAGTGAATGTGTCTGTGTGTGTGTCTGTGTGTGTGTTTGTGTGTCTGTGTGTGTGATTGTATGTGTGTGTATCTGTGTCTGTGTGTGTGTCTCTGTGTGTGTCTCTGTGTGTGTGAGAGAGAGATGGTGTGTATGTGTATGTGAGTGACAAATAGTGTGTGTGTGTCTGTGTGTGAGTGAGTGTGTGTGTGAGTGAGAAATAGTGTGTGTGAGTGAGAAATTGTGTGTGTGAGTGAGACAGATTGTGTGTGAGTAAGATTGTGTGTGTGTGAGTGAGAAAGATTGTGTGTGTGAGTGAGAAAGATTGTGTGTGTGAGAGAACGATTGTGTGTGTGTGAGAAAGATTGTGTGTGTGAGAAAGATGTGTGTCTGAGAAAGATTGTATGTTTGTGTGTGTGTGAGAAAGATTGTGTGTGT
>JAHRHZ010000060.1:9763803-9856197 GCA_024137785.1 Ginglymostoma cirratum | reverse complement strand
ATGCTGCTTGACCTGCTGTGTTCATCCAGCCCCATGCTTGTTAGCTTGGCATCAATTGATTTGATTTTCCCATCTCACCTCAGAGGCACATCCAGGCAATTCACATCCAGTAAATTATTACAGAGAGCAGTACTGGCTTCCTGATACCTTCACTTAAAATTCACTTACTTATTTACACATCCGTCTTTCCATTTCTGTAACCTCCTCAAATCACTATAATCCTTAGGGCTGTCTCTGATCTTCCAGTGCTGGTCTCTTACTGCCTGATTTTAGTTCCTGGCTGGGCATTCAGTGGTTGAGGCCCTATGCCTTCTCCATTAAAACTCTCCACCTTGCCTTCCTCTTTGACCAAGCATTTTGGCCACATGTCCAAATATTTCCTCAGAAGGACTGAGTCAGATTTTCTTTGCTAACACATCTGTGAGGCACCTTGGGACATTTAATACTTACAACCGCTACATAGGACCATAGAACAGTAGTAGGCCATTCAGTCCCTCAAGCCTGTTCAGACATGTCATTACACACCTTTGGAGCAGGTGGGACTTGAACCCTGGCCTCCTGGTCCAGGGATAGGGACACTAGTGCTGCTCCACAGCTCTACTTTCCAGCTTATTCTCCATTACCCTTCAACCATTACTCATTAAAAATCTGTCTGCCTCCTTCTTCAGTTTACTTAATGTCCCAGCATCTACTGTACTGTGGGGGAGTGAATTCCCCAGATTCATGCCCCTTTGAGAGAAGTAATTCCTCCTCATCTCGGTTTTAAATCTGCCACCCCTTATCCTAAAGCTATGACCTCTCATTCTCAATTGCCCCACTTGAGGAAACATCCTCTCTACGTCTACTTTGTCAATCCCCTTCAGCATCTTACAGACCTCAATTAGATCTCCCCTCATTCTTCTAAACTCCAGACAGTATAGCATTAAACTGTTGAATCTCTCTTCCTAAGACAAACCCCTTATCTCTGGAATCAATCTAGTGACCCTCTGTCTAAACTGCCTCCAGTCAACTACATCCATTGTCAAGTAAGGGGACCAAAAGTGTACACAATAGTCCAGGTACAGTCACACTAATCCCTTGTACAGTTGTAGCAGTATTCCCTTACTTTTATATGCTATTTCTTTAATTAATAAATGCCAAAATTCCATTTGCTTTCCTTCCTACCCTGCTATACCTGCATACTAGTTTTCTGTCATTCATGCATGAGAACATCCAGATCCCTCTGCACCAAAGCACTCTGAAGTCTCTGTCCATTTAGATAGGAAGTTGCCTTTCTATTCCTCTGACCAAAAATGGATAACCTCACGCTTATCCACATTAAATATTATCTGCCAAGTTTTGGCCCATACATCTAACCTAAAGATACGCATTTGTAAATTTCTTACTTCTTCGTTGAAACTTACTTTCCCACCTATTTTAGTGTCATAAATGCAACTTGTAGTTGTTTCCCTGCTATCTGAGGGTGGCTTAGTGGCTCAGTGGTTAGCACTACCACCGCACAGTGCTAGAGACCCGGCTACGATTCTCACCCTCAGGTGGCTGTGTGGATTCACAGGGAGACACACTCTCCCTGTGTCTGCAAGAGCTTCCTCTCACAGTCCATAGATGTGCATGTTAGGTGGATTGGCGGTGCTTAATTACCCATAGAGTCCAGGGATGTGCAGGCTAGGTGGATTAGCCAGGGGAAATGCAGGGATAGGGAAAGGGGTGTGGGTCTGGGTGGTCAGAGGGTCAGTATGGACTTGAGGGGCCAAGTGGCCTGCTTCCACACTGTAGGGATTCTTTTGTCAAAGTTTTTTGTCCTGCACTCATTAGGACAATTCACAAGAATACCAATTCAAAGGGAAGACTAACATTTATACTGTATGAGAGCAGAATGCTGATTGGTTGGGACTGGTTCGGATGTTGCCATGGAAAATGAATCAGTTAATGACACTTAATCGCCAAGGTTTATCTAATTTTAAATGAGGCAGATTGATTATGTTCCCTGAGAAAAGAACCACAGAATGCTGTCGCCAATATTTTTCAGTTAATACCAGGCCCATGCGTGTACATGTTCTTACAGTTTGCAAAAACCCTGTGTACGAAGACATGTAGCTTCCAATACAATCAGGAGCACTGCATTGTGAGCCTGAATGGCAATTGGTTCACAACAGAATCCTTCACATACAATGGATTGTTTGGCAAATGTTGTCCGCTGTGAAATCACATCTAATGTTGGACATTGTGATGTGAATTTGCAAGAGAGGCCTTGAAGCAAGAGGTCCATAACAGGCTGTTTGGTATCACTGGCCAGTTTTTGGGATGTAAAATACCTGGATATCACACTGGCACTAAAATTCATACACCACGTTGCTCCTATTTCAGTGCCAAGCTTACACAGTGAACAGAAAGCAAGACATGCTGGAAAACACAGCAGGTTAGGCAGCATTCATGGAGAGAGAGAGAGAGAGAGCAAGCTAATGTTTTGCATCTAAATAACTCTTCATCAGAGCTAAGGATCTAATTATGTTTTAATTCACTGTCACTGGATTAAAGCCCGAGAACTCCCTCCCTGAGGGCATTGTGGGTCAACGTCCAGCGCATGGACTGCAGCAGTTCAGGAAGGCAGTTCACCACCACCTTCTCAAGGGGCAATTAGGGACGGGTAATAAATGCTGGTGCCAGCCAGCGATGCCCACATCCCATGAGTGAATGAAAAAAGTATCTGGAGAGACAGGAGTCCTGGTGGGGGAGAATATTGGAGATTGAAGAGGTTAAGTTGGATAAATCAGAGAAGTAGAGACAGAGGTGCTGGGAGACGAGTTCAGATACACTGACATGGGGACAGAGGGTCATGAAGCTGAGGACAGAGCATTCTGGGTCTGAGAGGGAAAGGTCAGAGGTATCATGATTAGCCAGCACGGAGCGGGACACAAGGAATGCAGGGATTCCAGGGACAGGAGCAGGAGGAAGGTTCTTGGTTGGTACCCAAGGGTTGGTGAATCTCACAATCCTTCACACCAGAAATGAGGGTAAGGGCTTACTTGGTACATTGCCAAACAAGGTGAAGGATGAAATGAACCTGAGAAGCAGGAAAGCTTTGATGCTAGTTGAGTTGGTGTTGCTTAAAAGGAAATATTGAGGGTTTGCACATGACGGCATGTGGCATTGAGAGTCCATCTTAGGATTCAGCAAGATCAATGGTTCAAGGAGTTCTGGACACCTTGGCAAAGGAGGACTTCCGTATTGGTGGTTGTATTTAACAGGATGCAGTGGTAAGCAAGTGTGTCCCTGGGCTAGTAATCTGAGCTAGAATCCTTTCAGGAGTCATGGGTCTGACTTCTCGCTGTGGCTAATGGTGAAATTTGAACTCAGTAACAACCTGGACTTAACCGCTGGCATAGTTGTAACCACTTTGTTAAAATTCCATCTGGTTCACCAATTCTGTTTTTGGGAAGCAAATGTGCTGGCCTATCCTCGTCTGGCCCACATGTGACTCCAGACCCATGGCAATGTGGGTGACTATTAGCCCCCCTCTGAAAAGGCCTAGTGATTAGGCATTGCAAAGGGGCACCTAGGAATGGGCAATGGCACCTAGGGGAGGCAACGGCCTAGTGGTATTATCATTGGACTGTTAATCCAAAGACCCGGATAACATTCTGGGGACCTGGGTTCGAATCCCACCATGGCAGATGGTGGAATTTGAACTCAAGAAAATATCTGGAATTAAGAATTCTAATGATGATCATGTGTCGATTGTGTGTGTGTGGGTGGGGGGAGCCCATCTGGTTCACTCCTGTCCTTTAGGGAAGGAAACTGCCATCCTTACCTGGTCTGGCCTACATGTGACTCCAGACCCACAGCAATGTGGCTGACTCTTAACTGCCCTCTGGACAATAAATGCTGCCTGGCCAGTGACACCCTCATCCTGTTAATGAATAAAGAGGGAGAATAAAATAAATACTGGCCCAAGTCTGCTGAGGGAAACAAGCTGGGAAGTTTTTAGTTTGCAATCTCAACCTCGAGTCAATCTCAATGCAACCAATTGCCTTGAAGGGGCAGGGGAGGGTGGGGTGGGTTTGCTGACCCCTCTAGACTCGAGCCTGACCTTCAAGACATAGCAGGGAGCAAAAACTGAGGGGTGCAAAAAAAACAAATGCTGACTCAGCTTTTAATTTTCCTAAACCATTCGGTTTTAGCAAACTTTGATTTAACCACCAATTTATGAACTGGCTCAGTAATTTGACAAAAAGTTATGTTCAAATTCTGGAAGTTTACTGTATTACCACAAGACATAGCAAGAACTGCAAATGCTGGAGTCAGAGATAGCAGGGTGTGGAGCTGGATGAACACAGCAGGCCAGGCAGCATCACAGGGACAGGAAAGCTGACGTTTCGGGTGGGGTCAGAAGATGTCTGAGTAGTCAGTTGAGGGTGTGAGTGAGAAGGCTGTCTGCCAGTAAGTTTTTTTGTTTAAGTTAAAATTGCATTATTATCTAAGTGATTTATGCTGCAAATTAAGCCTGACAGTGATGTGTATACCCGCTGCGTTACGTTTCTATTAGTTACTGAGTGTTTTTACATTGATTATGTCAGCCTGTTGATGACCCAGAATATTGGATCAATCAGCACGCTCCTGGTCCCATAGGTGCTGGTGAGTAAAAGTTTTGCTTTTGTAATTCCAAACTTGGGGATGGGGAAGGTCTTGATGGATTCTCAGTCACCATCAATCAGTGAGTGAAGTTTTAGCCTGGTCGAGCCCCCAAGTTGGGGATGGACAAGAAAGGATTAACAAGGAGAAGGGATTAACAAGGAGAAGGGATTAACAAGGAGAAGGGATTAACAAGGAGAAGGGATTAACAAGGAGAAGTTCCTGCTAACTGCTACAGTTAACACTGACTGTCAACCATCAGCAGGAGTAGTCTGTTTATTAACACACACTCAGCTCTCAACTGGAGTGACATTAGGCCCGAAACGTCAAGTTTTCCTGCTCCTATGATGCTGCTTGACCTGCTGTGTTCGTCCAGCCCCATGCTGGTTATCTTGGAGTGACATTTCAACACTTTAAGATGTAATATTCCTTCCACTGTTCCCTGAAACCCATCTGAGTGAGCAGAGCTGGTGACAAATAAGGGGGTTGGTGAAATCTCCTGGTAAAGCTGCACGAAATACTCCAAGTTCACAGCAGCTCTCTTGCCCATGTACTGAGAAAAGGGTTTGATGATAGTCCGTCTGCTCAGTGCTCACTTTCTAGATATTTTTTAATCAAGCCCCTCAGTGACGTTATTATTACACACCGCTGGAATAGTTGGGACCTGAACCTGAGTCTCCTGGCTGAGAGGTAGGGACGTTACCAGTGCACCACAAGCTTACGTTCTACATGTGGTAGCTTCCCTGAATGGTGAGAAGATGGATCATCTCCTTCAATGGGATCTTGAATTAGACACAACTCTATCGTTACCATCAAGACCTTCCTCATCCCCAGTTTTGGGGAGGCAATGGCCTAGTGGTATTACCGTTGGCTGTTAATCCAGAGACCCAGATAATGTTCTGGGGACTCAGGTTCGAATCCCGCCATGGCAGATGGTGGAATTTGAACTCAATAAATATCTGGAATTAAGAATCTAATGATGACCGTGAATCCATTGTCGAGTGTTGGGAATAACCCACCTGGTTCGCTAATGTCCTTTTGGGAAGGAAACTGCCATCTTCATCTGGTCTGGCCTACATGTAACTCCAGATCCACAGCAATGTGATTGACTCTTAAACGCACTCTGGGCAATTCAGGATGGGCAATAAATCCTGCCTGGTCAGTGACGCCCTCATCCCGTGAACGAACAAAGGGAAAAAACCATTAGCAGCAACAGTGACAACCTGCGAAGAGGAGAGCTGCAGTTGGGTCAGGACGGTGGGGGTAGATCGCAGGAAGGGGTGAGTTTGAGAGTGAGAGATCAGGGAAGGAGGGGGTCAGAGAGAGAGGGGGAATGGAGAAACAAGGGAGATGTGGAAAAGGCAGGAGATTGGCACTAGGTAAGAACTGGTACAGATATGAGGGACGGAATGGCCTCTTTATGCACCATAACAATTCTGAGATGCTGGGGCTTGGGAAGGTGCAGAGATAAAATGGCACCGAGGGTGAGGGTGGTGCACTGGGGGTGGGGCGCAGAGGCTGGGTAGAGGGTCTCAGAGGACAGGAGAAATGTCATAGAGGGAGAGTGGTGATTGTGTGGGCAGGCAGAGGGCCATCGGTTTGGGTAAGGGGAATCAGAGATGTGGGTGCATCAGAGAGGGGAAGTGAGGGGGAAAATTTTCTCAAGAGCCAACATTTATGACTTAGGGAGTTAGCTCAAAGAACAAAATTGAAGGTGTTGTGGACAGTGAAGAGGTAACCTCAGAGTACAAAAGGACCTTGATCAGATGGGCCAATGGGTCGAGAAATGGCAGATAGAGTTTAATTTAGATAAATGTGAGTGTTGCATTTTGGTAAGGCAAATCAGGTTGGACTTATACAGTAAATGGAGGGTCCTGGGGAGTGTTGACAAACAAAGAGACCAAGGAGTCCAGGTGCGAAAGTGGAGTTGCAGGTAGACAGGGCGGTGAAGAATGCCTGTGTGTATTGGTCAGTGCATCGAGTATCAGAGTTGGAAGGTCATGTTGCAGCTGTACAGGACATTGGCTAGGCAACTTTTAGAATGTTGTCTTCAATTCTGGTCTCCCTGCTATAGGAAGGACGTTGTGAAACTTGCAAGTGTTCAGAAAAGATTTACAAGGATGTTGCCAGAGTTGGAGGGTTTGAGCTATGGCGAGGGGCTGAATAGGCTGGGACTATTTTCCCTGGACCATCGAAAGGCTGAGGGGTGACCTTATAGAGGTTTATAAAATCGTGAGGGGCATGGATAGGGTGAATAGGCAAGGTCATTTCCCTTGGGTAGAAGGGTCCAGAACTAGAGGGGAAAGATTTAAAAGGGACCTGAGGGGCAACTTTTTCACGCAGAGGGTGGTGCGTGTATGGAATGAGCTGCCAGAGGAAGTGGGTGGGGGCCGGGTACAGTTACAACATTTAAAAGGTGTCTGGACGGGTATGTGAATAAGAAGGGTTTAGAGGGATATGGGCCAAATGCGGGCAACTAGATTAATTTAGGATATCTGGTCGGCATGGAGGAGTTGGGCCGAAGGGTCTGTTCCCGACTGAATCAGGTCGCTGTGCTTTAGAAAGCTCCCACAATGGCAAAGAACTACAGCCTGCTGGGCCAAATAGCTGCTTCCCCCTGGTGGCATCTCACTGCATCAACACCCAGCAGATTGGGCCAGAATATCAGCTGGTAGCATACCCACAATCTCATGGTCCAATTAGCCAACATCCTATGACCAAGAGTTTAAAGAGTTGCCCATTTGCCTGGATGAGTGCAGCTTCACGTAGACTTCAGCCCAAAACCCTGCAATTTTCTCCCTGTGGGTCTATCTATGGCACAGGCACTGCGGCGGTTCAAGAAGGCAGCTCACCTCCACCTTCTCAAGGGGCAATAAATGCTGGGCCAGTCAGTGATATCCACATCCCATCAGTGAATGAAAATAAGAGAGATTCACTTGAGGTTAGAAATTCTTAAATGAGGGAAAGAGAGAGAGACAGGGGGAGGGGGAACTGAGAAATAGAAATAGACTGAGAGTTTAAGGAGCGCAAGAAGAGAGAAGTGGAAAAGTAAAAAGAAATCCAGTGTGAGAAGCAAAATAAGAAGCAGGAGCAGAATAGGAAATAGGCAGAGGGAGTTATTACAAAGAAGGGAGAGAGGGAGAGATAGAGAGGTGGTTGGGAAATAAGACAGATGGGTGAGGAGGGAAAGAGGGATATGAGAGGGAGAAGGAGAAAGAGGAGAATAGGGCGAAGGAAAAAGAAGGGGATGGGAAAAGGGAGATGAGGAGAGGGATGGGGAGAGGGAGATGAGAAGATGGAGATAGTGGGAGGGGGAAGGGTGTGAGTGAGGTGAAAGATGGGGGAGGGGAATGGTACACAGACAGGATGGAGGATATTGAGGAGACAGTAACAGGAAAAACAACAAACCGTAAGAGAATGATGAGAGAAAACCAGAGGAGAAAGTTGATATTGTGTGACAGAGAGAGAAAGAGAGAGAGAGCTAAATATTTATCATTATGTGCATCCATTCTGTCTGAAACCGCTCCAATTCTGATTCTTAATGAGGACAGTGCCAGATGAGGTGTTAATGGATGAGACAGTGTTAAATGGGACTGTGGTATAAAGGAGATGATATTAGAATGGGTGTCATTGAACAGGAGACTGTACAGTGACTCCAAGCTCTGAATTCTATCTCTCCTCTCTCTGTGGAAGTCATTCAGCAACAATGCAATCTCAGATCCCATTCTTCAATTTGTTTCGTACAGTAAAATCCCATTTCAGTGATAAGCCTCAATTTGGGATGGGAACTAAAGACTTCATTTCCACCCATTATAAATCACGGCAGCACTCCCCAAGTTATCAACAGCTTTACATTACAAACAAAATAGCAGCCCTCTTTCAAACGGCAGTTGGACCCATTTAAGGATCAGCAGGATTTATTCATTCATCCTCTGGCTTTAATGTGATTTACAATTCTAACTGATAAGGGGCCAGATTTCATTCTTTCAGTGGGAATAAAAATGCCTTAGGTGCCATGTCCTCCCAGCCAGTGGGATTTTCAAGTGACGAAGGAGCAGCGCTCCGTAAGTTTATGTGATTTCAGATAAATCTGTGGGACTATAACCTGGTGTCATAGTAAATTCTGGCGCTGTCCAGTTCAGAGCTGGACCAGGTCCTAACTTATACAGAAGCTACATCATGTGGAAGGTCGTTTCAGAGATAGTAGGAACTGCAGATGCTGGAGAATCTGA
Organism: Ginglymostoma cirratum; assembly: GCA_024137785.1. Classification (NCBI taxonomy): domain Eukaryota; kingdom Metazoa; phylum Chordata; class Chondrichthyes; order Orectolobiformes; family Ginglymostomatidae; genus Ginglymostoma; species Ginglymostoma cirratum. The sequence goes on along the minus strand of JAHRHZ010000060.1, from coordinate 9,847,333 downwards.
GATAACAAGGTGTGGAGCTGGATGAACACAACAGGCCAAGCAGCATCATAGGAGCAGGAAAGCTGACATTTCCAGCCTAGACCCTTCTTCAGAAAATGCTGCTTGGCCTCCTGTGTTCATCCAGCTCTACACCTTGTTATCTCATGTGGAAGGTCACTGTCTTCGAGCCTAGTAACTGTGAGGGAGGAGATTCATGTATAGAGGAGCTACAGCCCTGTCTGAATGACCTATGTCTTGCGGTATAGGCTGAACATAACACACTGTTCGGGCAATTCTTTTCTTCATGTAAACTTGGAATGTGAGTGTCATTGGCAAGGCTAACGTTCATTGCCCATTCGAAGGTACATAGCTGCTTTTTCCTTCACTTGTGGGCATCACTGGCTGGGCCCAGCATTTGTTGCCCATCCCTAATTGCCCCTTGAGAAGGTGGTGGTGAGCTGCCTTCTTAAACCGCTGCAGTCCATGTGCTGGGGCTATATCCACAATGCAGTTAGGGAGGGAATTCCAGAATTTTGACCCAGTGACAGTGAAGGAACGGCGCTATATTTCCAAGTCAGGATGGTGAGTAGCTTAGAGCGCAACTTGCTGGAGGCGATGTTCCCATATATCTGCTGCCCTTGTCCTTCTAGATGGAAGTGGTCGTGGGTTTGGAAGGTGCTGTCTGAGGATCTTTGGTGAATTTCTGCAGTGCAGTGTGAATATGGTGTCAGTCAGGTGGCCTGCTTTGTCTTGGATGGTGTCAAGCTTCTTGAATGCTGTCGGATTTTTTTAAAGATTTTCTTTTCAATCAACCTAAAGAGGTGTGATATTGTGAACCTCTGGAGCAGGTGGGACTTGAAACTGGGCTTCCTTGGCTTGAGAAACAAAATGAGAAATTCCTGGAGAAACTCAGCAGGTCTGGCAGCATCTCTGGATAGAGAAACAGACTTAATGTTTTGGGTCTCATGACCCTTCTTCAGAACTGATTGTAGCTGGGAAAAGTTTGGCATGTATGTTAGATAAGGGGGTGTGGGGGGTGGGATAGAGTAAACGATAGGTGCAGATGGAGCCCGAGAGAGAGAAAAAAACAGTTGGGCATTCAAAGGAATTGGTGAAGCCTGGGGGAATCAATAACTGCTAATGGGGATTCCTGGACTGAGTGATGTTGGAGCCTTGTGGAACCAATGCAGTTCACTTGGTGCAAATACCCACTGGCAATGCAGCAATTTTGTACAACTTAGGGACTGGGATAGGTCAGGGTTATTCTCCCTGGAGCGTCGGATGCTGGGGGTAACCTTATAGAGGTTTATAAAATCATGAGGGACATGGATAGGACGAATAACCAAGGTCTTTTCCCCTGGGTAAAGGAGTCCAAAACTGGAGGGTATAGGTTTAAGGTGAGAGGAGAAAGACTTAAAAGGACTTATGGGGCAACTTTTTCACAAAGAGGGTGGTGTGTGTATAGAATGAGCTGCCAGAGGATGTGGTGGGGCCTGGTACAATTACAGCATTTAAAAGGTTACAGAGATAGTAGGAACTGCCGATGCTGGAGAATCTGAGATAAAATGTTGTGGGGCTGGATGAACACAGCAGGCCAAGCAGCATCACAGGAGCAGAAAAGTTGACGTTTCGGGTCGAGACCCTTCTTCAGAAATGGGGGAGGGGAAGGGGGTTCTGAAATAAATAGGGAGAGAGGGGGAGGCGGATAGAAGATGGTTAGAGGTGGATAAAGGAGCAAGGTGCTGTCTGAGGATCTTTGCATCTTGTAGATAGTACACACTGCTGCTCCTGAGCATCGGTGGCAGAGGGAGTGGGTGTTCATGGATGTGGATGTTTTGGGTGAGCCAGTCAAAAGCATTGAATTTTTGTAGCGCCTTTTTATGATCTCAGGGCATCTCACAGTACTTCAGAAGAACATTAACTACTTTTGAAGCATCGTTGCCATTTTAAATATTGGACGCACAACTGCAATTTGTGCACTGGAAGCTCCCAGCAACAGTAAAAGGATAACGACCAGACAACATGTTTGTTGTAAATTAGTTGAGGGATACGTGTTCCACCCAGAATGGAACAGCAGTGAGGGAACCTCTGTTCTACATTGAAATGAAGCTGTGAGATTTCTTTAGCTGAGCTGGTAGCACAGGCAGAGCTTTCCTTTAATGTCTTCCCCAAAGAATGTTAATTCTGACAGGACAGCACTCCCTTAGCTTTGATGACAGACATCTGAGTTATGAGAGATAACACAGTGCGGAGCTGGAGGAACGCTGCAGGCCAGGCAGCATCAGAGGAGCACGAATGCTGACGTTTTGGGTTGGGACCCTTCTTCAGAAATGGGGGAGGGAAAGGTGGCTCTGAAATAAATAGGGAGGTGGAGGGCGGTGATAGAAGGTAGATAGTGGAGCGGATATGTGGCAGAGAAGACAGGGACCCTTCTGAGTGAAGGGCCAAACGATCCTCCACTTCTCAAATGTGATGTGGAGGGAACAAGCAGGACACCATTCAGCCCCTCATATCTGTGCTGCCATTCTAGATCATGGTCCATCATCTACCATCCCCAATTCATTTTGGGTTATTAGTAACCAGCAATATGTTGATCTCTGTCATGTACGTACTCAGTGAGGGAGCCTCATTATTCTCTGCGACAGAGAATTCCAGAGATTCACTGCCCTTCCATCTCAGTCCTGTGGCCTGCCTCATATCCAGAGACTGACCCCAGGCTGCAGATACACCCCAGAGCAAGGGACCACCATCCTTCCTGCACTTGCCCCCTGCCAAGCCCAGTAGGCATTTTGTAGGCTTCATTGTGAAAGCACATAGACCAGCAGTGACAGAATTCTCTCCTCGGTATATTCATTTGTAAGAAATTAAAATATATAAGTTCATTTAATTTGATTCTTCAAAAGAGGCCTCATAGTGAAGCTCATTGTGAACTCCCTGGAGAGCTTTCTTTTCATCTGTAATGTAAATTATTCTGATTAAGCTTGTTAAAGGTAGGACGTATAGCAATGTGTGAGACTTGGTTACACAGCAGGACTGTACCACTTACTGATGCACACAGTCCCACAGCACTGAGGAGAAAGAACACCCTGAGTGAAGTACCAACGATGGCCAAAAGATTATTTACTTAAAGTTAGTGAGAACTGCTGATGCTGGAGTCAGAGAGAACACAGTGTGGAGCTGGAGGAACACGGCAGGCCAGGCAGCACCAGAGGATCAGGAAAGCTGACGTTTCAGGTCGGGACCCTTCTTCAGAAATTTCTGAAAATGTACTTAAAGTTACCTGGTCCCCAGACTCTGGGATTCTTTCCCTAAGCCTTTCCATCACTCTATCTCTCATTCCTTTAAGACACTCTTAAAGCCTTCCTCTTTGACTTAGGTCAAACATCCTAATATCAGCAACTCTGCCTCAGTGTCACATTTTGTTTAGTCACACTCCCTGTAAGGGTCCTATATAAATGCAAATTGTTGTTGCTGTTACGTGGTAATTTATCTGAATGCACACAGTGCATTGGATGATGAATCGCAGGCTCCAGTTTAAACTGGTTTCATTTGTAGATAATTTCTGAGCGCTGACATCAAAGAAAATCCACATCCAATTTTTTAAACATCTGAGGAGAGGCAAATTAACATTCTGCATGATTCATATGTAGCTTTATATAGAGAATAACACAGAGTTACAGGCTGGAACCTAATCGAGGGGCTTGGGGTTTATATGTAGAATTACAGACATCTGGGAGTCAGTTATAGACTGGATTCAAATCGTGGGGTATGGGGGTTTTATTTGGAATGACAGATACCCGGGAGTGAGTTACAGGCTGGAATCTACTCGAGGGGTATGGGGATTTTATTTGGAATAACAGATACCAGTGAACCTCGATGATGATTTCTCATTTTTCTCCAGTCAGAGCCTGATCTTTGTACCACTTGGTTTAACACTCAGGACAAAGCCCAGTTACTTTGGGCCTAATATTCCTTTGTTACAAAGTCCTAATTAATCTCAATGAGAAGGTGCCGGTGTCGGACTGGGGTGGACAAGGTCAGAAATCACATGACACCAGGGTATAGTCCAACAGGTTTATTTGAAAACACAGGCTTTCTGAGCCTCGCTCTGTCTTCAGGTGTTAGTGAGTGAGGTGGTATCAGACACTGAATTTATAAGTAACAGATCAGAGGGTCACACCACTGATGAGGATGTATTAAACAAACCTATGATCCTGTTAAATCTTTAATCAATTAGAAGGATTTAATTGATTACTATGTATATATAAATCTCCGAATTCCTTACAAGTCTCTGTCCTGAGAGAACCAAAGGTTTTATCAGTGTAAAGAAGAGATGACATTTTAGGTCAGACAATGCATGTTATGTGTGAGGCCTTGTTTAGAATCTGTTTGAGTTTTGGTTTGGAGTCAGACTGGTTTTATTTCTAAAGTAGGAATTTATAAAATGCCACTTTAACTGACTGTCTATAAATTGTGTGCTTTTTGAACAAAATAGAATGTATCTGCAAATATAAATTCACCCCATAGTTACACAGGCGTGTGAGTGAGTGCGTGCGTGTGTCTGTGTGCATGTGTCTGTGTGTGTGTGTGTGTGTGTGTGTGAGTGCGTGTGTGTGTGTCTGTGTGTGTGTTGTCTGTGTGTGTGTTGTCTGCGTGTGTGTGTGTTTGTGTGTGTGCACGCACGCGTGTGTGTGTAAGTGGGGGTGTGTGTGTCTGTGTGAGTGTGTGTGTCTGTGTGTGTGTCTGTGTGTGCACGCGCGCGCGCCCACGTGCGTGTCTGCGTGTGTGAGAGAGAGAGAGTGTGTGTGTGTGAGAGTGTGTGTTTGTGTGTGTGTATAGTGCGGTGAGGGTCACCTGTAGTGTGACATGAACCCAAGATCCCGGTTGGGGCCAACCTCATGGGGACCGAGCTTGACTGTCAACCTCTGCTCAGTGACTCTTCATTGTTGTGTATCCTGAAGTCCGTCATGGAGGACATTTAGCCGAAGATCAGAAACCGAATGTCCTTGACCGCTGAAGTGTTCCCCCACCCTCACCTCACCCTCACCTTACCTCTCACCCTCACCCTAACCTGGAGGCAGAACTGTCATCTCCCTTTCTGGCATATTCCACCTCTTCAACCTGTGTTCAGAGATAGTAAGAACTGCTGATGCTGGAGTCAGAGATAACACAGTGTGGAGCTGGAGGAACACAGCACGCCAGGCAGCATCAGAGGCGCAGGAAAGCTGACATTTTGGCTCGGGACCCTTCTTCAGAAATGAAGAAGGGTTAGGGTTAGGGTTAGGGATAGGGCTCATTTCTGAAGAAGGGTCTCGACCAGAAATGTCAGCTTTCCTGCTCCTCTGATGCTGCCTGGCCTGCTGTGTTTCTCCAGCTCCACGCTGTGTTATCTCATCAACCTGTGCTGTCCCTCAGTAAGAGCTAGATCATTGATCCCACTATCTAGTCCCCTTTTTGTTCCCTTAAACTATCTCAGTTCTTTCCTCAGGTTACTGTTGAATCTGGTTTTGCACCCCCTTTCAGGCAGCACATTCCAGATTGGTGTAACTTGCTGGGTGAAAAAACATTCTCCAATTCCACCACTAGTTCTTTTGCATGTAATCCTAAATCTACGTTCTCTGATTACTGACTATAAGTAGAACAACACCAATTTCTCCGAGATAACAAGCATGGGGCTGGATGAACACAGCAGGTCAAGCAGCATCATAGGAGCAGGAAAACTTGACGTTTCGGGCCTAAACCCTTCATCAGAATCTTCTCCAGCATCTGCAGTACCTTTTATCTCTGATCCAATTTCTCCAATCTCTGCACAGAACTGAAATTGCTCCTTCCTGATATCATGATAGTTAGTCTCCTCTAAATAAGCCCAGCATCCTAGTCTCAATCTGTGTCCTTCCTGTCAGCTATTTCTGGTTATTATCGCTGCCTGTTGGCAAGAACCAGTTACTAATAAGACTGTACTACCCATCAGGCAATCTTTCGATTGTCTCCTTACCTTGACCTGACGTTTCCTGGTCTGAGCAAAGACGTTGTTCCCACAATTATAGGGTATAGAGCAGGATGAACACTGGCTCCATCCCTGCCTCTTTGACCTGCCTGCCTCCTCTCCACCTATCCTCTCCTCTATCCATCTTCTATCCGCCTCCCCCTCTCTCCCTATTTATTTCAGAACCCCCTTCCCCTCCCCAATTTCTGAAGAAGGGTCTAGGCCCGAAATGTCAGCCTTCCTGCTCCTGTGATGCTGCTTGGCCTGCTGTGTTCATCCAGCTGTACACCTTGTTATCTCAGATTCTCCGGCATCTGCAGTTCCTACTGTCTCTTGTTCCTACAATTACCTGTTTCTGTCCAGATCTGCGTAACCCTTTCATCTTATTGTTCAGGATCTCAGCCAGCGCTGTTTCCTTACTGCTGTGTTTGCCAACACACATTGCTAACCACTTTCCAACTGAGATGCAGAGGAATTTCTTCTCACAGAGGGCTGCGAGTCTTTGGAACTTGTTGTCACAAAGAGCTGTGGGGGCAGAGTCTTTGAGTATATTTAAGGCTGAGATAGATTCTTGGCCAGTCAGGGAATCAAGGATTATGGAGAAAAGGCAGGAAAGTGGAAGTGAGGAACAGCCTTGATACAATTGAATGATGGAACAGACTTGAGGGGCCGAATGGCCTACACCAGCCCCTGTTTCTTCCAGTTTTATGGCCTCCACCCTGGTGTTCCCTGATCTGTGAGGAAAACCTTCCTTCTTGTTTCTGTGATAAAAGTCTAGGCCCGAAATGTCAAGCTTTCCTGCTCCTATGATGCTGCTTGGCCTGCTGTGTTCATCCAGCTCCACACCTTCTTGTTTCTGTACCTGCTTTCACACCAGGATTTGATTGGAAGATCTCACAGTGCCAAAGGGAAGGTCAGAGCCATGGGCTGCAGATGGACCGGAGCTTGGAGCAGATGTGACAGCGACAGCGTGATGTTCTGTGACTGTGGTTTCTGACCAGGCAGGACGAGCAGTTCGAGGCAGCTGCCAAAACTTTTGCTGTATTTAGCCTGAGCAATGCGCGTGTTTAGCACTTTCAAATGAAATAACTCATGCTCAACAAACCCAGCCCAGCCCCGGACTCTGAGAACCAGGGTGATAGAATGATCCTGGGGTCAGTGTGGAGTGAGGTACTGCTTATGGGACAACATCATATATTCCACCTGGGACCACGTTCAGTAGAGAGAGAAATACCTTGCATTTATGTAGCACCTTTTGCAGTATCCAGAAGGGTTTTCCAATGAGTGAAGTACTGTATGATGTTGTAGGAAACGCAGCAGTGAATTTCTGCAGAGCATGCTCCCTCAGACGGCACTGTGATATCAACCAGATGAACCTTTCTTTAAGTAGCATTGATTGAGGGATAAATGCACTTTGAGAAGCTCCCCAGATTGGGCCCGAGTGAATACTAGGCGTGCTTGTGTGTGCATCCTTGGGGTACACTAGTCTGTGGGGGAGGGTCATGTGTTGGAGGTGTTTACAGAGCTGTAAACTGAAAGTGAAAACCACTTTCCGATCTGTAACAAACAGAGTATAGAAGGGTCTGCTCTGAAGAACAGTCACTGGAGCTGAAACGTTATCTCTGTTTCTGTCTCCACAGATGCCACCAGACCTGCTGAGTTTCTCCAGTAATTTCAGTTTTGTTTCTGATTTCCAGCATCTGCAGTTCTTCAGTTTTTTTGTCGTTAAAGTCCATCTGATTTGCTCATGCCCATTAGGAAATGATGTCTGCAATCCTTACCTGGTCTGGTCTACAAGTGACTCCAGACCCACAGCGATGTGGTTGACTCTTAATTGTCCCGTGGGCAATCATTGTTGGCCCAACAACATTCCCATCCCATGGTTGAACAAACTAAAAGTCTTAGTGTTTAATGGGACATTGCAACACAGAGACGGAATAGTACATCGCGCTTTGTGTGTTAATGCACAAAATTTTAAACTCTGACCGGGCTGGTCAGACTAGATGCTGGGAAGATGTTTCCCTTCAATGTGGAGTCTAGAACCAGGGCCCATAGTCTCAGAGAATAATAATGTGTGGAATCATGCATTAAAATAAATCATCCTTTTTAGGTAAACATACTTGTGTTGATTGGATTGTGGACTGAGATAAGATTTCCTCACTCAGAGGGTGATGAACCTGTGGAACACTTTACCACAGAAGGTTCTGGAGGCCACTTCCCTGAAGGAGGCCGAGACATTTTTATATTTTAAAGACAAGAATGATTGGAGATAAAATGGGAAATTGGTGTTGAGATAGGGGATCAACCATGATCATGTTGAATGGCAAAGCAGTCTCGAAGGGCCGAATGGCCTACTCCTGCTCTTAGTTTCTATGTCTAAAACCATAAACATATGAGAGTTACTAACAATCCAATCAATACAAGTATGTTTACCTATAAAGGATGGTTTATTTTAATGCATGATTCCACACATTATTATTCTCTGTGGAGAGCAGTGAGGAAGTAGTGATAAACGGCCCATTAAAGCCTGGAATGAACTCAATCTGTGATCCGATAAGTCCTGGAGTGGGACTTGAACCCAGAGGTAAGGACACGTGTCACTTTGTCACATGACCTCTTCCAAGGAGTGGAGAGAATGTGGCAGATGCCTACGAGAGTCACTGAGGCAAATAGCACTTTACCATTGACATGAGGATGAGAAGAATAGATGGATATGTTGATAGAGTGAGATGAAGTTAGTTGGGCTAACTAGTCTGTTTCTGGGTTACAGACTCAAAATAATGATCCAGCTGTTTTGTACCTTCCAAACCCACGACCACTTCTATCTACAAGGACAAGGACAGCAGATCCATGGGAAGACCACCCCCTGCAAGTTCCCTTCCAAGCTACTCACCATCCTGACTTGGAAATATATCACTGTTCCTTCAGTGTCGTTGGATCAAAATCATGGACTTCCTTCCCTATAATGGCATCGAGGGTCTACCTACAGCACATGGACTGCAGCGTTTCAAGAAGGTAGCTCACCACCACCTTCTCAAGGGGCAACTAGGGATGGGCACTAAATGCTAAGCCCAGGCAGTGACGCCCATGCTCCATCAATGAATTAAAAATATTATACAAGATGTACATCTCCCATCTGATCATCATTCTTTGAAGAATCGATGTCAAAAATGAAGGAAAATGAAGCATTACCTCACTGGTCTCAACTGACCTGATACTGGCAATTCAGGAGCAGCTGCTAATTTGCTGAATTCCCTGAGCAACAGTAATTAACCTCTAATTGACCTCAGGAAGTACCTATTTACATGTGGTTACCATGTGTAAACAGACCTTGCTGACTAATTCGTCAGCCGTGTCAGTAGGTGCTCTGAATGATTGTGTTCGAATGATTTGATGATTTGTGCCTATAGATAGAGTTACTGGGGCTTTAGCCTGGCTGTGTTGACCTATCGGGCATCTGAATGACACAGGAGCTTGGGATGATTTAGAAGTCATAAGTGAAGATGCTGGACTGCCTCCTTAATCAATGAAAATCGATCAGCCTTATTAATGTCTCCCTCGTCATTCCACGCCATTCTGCTTTTCCACAAAGGGCTCGTGATGCAGTCTGTTCTCCTCCTGTGACATTTTTCTGACTCTACTTCGCATTTTTATCACTCATCAGTGTCACCAGCCTGTCCCTAACTGCTCCTTGAGAAGGTAGCAATGGGCTTTCCTTGATGCTAATGGGAATGATAGGACCCTGTGACCTCTTGAGACATTGCAAGAGTTGACAGCTCAGTGTAGACTTTGGAGTGAGAGAGGGGCTCTCAGGTAATAGTGAGGTCAGGCATTCATCCTCACATTGACATTTCAACTTGGTCAATCTGGTGGCACTGTGCTAGAGAGTCGAATCCCACAACCTGAAACTACCATAGGGTCTTTACACCTCAAACAGGATCCAGCCAAAATGGCTCACCGATTGGGTCAAACAGCCAGTCAAATCTATTGGGTTCTGAGGAAAGATCACTCGACTGAAACATTAACTCTGTTTTCTTTCCACAGATGTTGTCGTACCTGCTGAGCTTTTCCAGCAATTTTTGTTTTTGTTTCTGATTTAGTGCATCTGCACTTCTTTTGCTTTTAATTGGCCAGTCAAATCTACGCAATGTATGAGAAATATTCTCCTCCACTGATCATACGTGTATCTCAGTGGCTCTCCAAGAAGGATTGCCGAGTGAATCAAAGTAATTGACGAATGAGACTGATGGGGGCTAAAATTACCAGCCAAGGGATTGCAAGAGATGAGAAGCCATCAGGTTAGTTAATGCCACTCTGACACTATTACCGATCATCTCTTCAAAATTCCTTGCCTGTATCAGTCTGTCTGAAAGTCCAGTACTCAGCAATAGTGAGAGCTGCAGATGCTGGAGTCAGAGTCAATACAGTGTGGAGCTGGAGGAACACAACAGGCCAGGTAGCATCAGAGGGTCGGGAGAGTCAATGTTTTGGGCCTGGTCCCTTCATCAGGGCTGGGGCCTAAGCCCGAAACGTCTAGTACTCAAGCTGCTCCCTCTCTACAGAATGTAGAATTTCCTGATTTCAGTCAAACAATCATCTTTTTTTCAATTTTAAATTATCATGTTTCCTTGCCCTGTTCTCACAAATTAAAGTCGAATTTCGGGTAAAACCCCTTCCCAGCACTTACTGTTTGACATTCCTCCAAGGTCAGATATCAAATATCACACTCTGGGAGGTCATTTCTGTGTGAGCTTCCCTCGTCACCCAGAATTCCAAACATCGGAGATCACTCTTCATGCTTCAGCCACCAACACTGGACACTGCCCACAGGGAGATTGACCAGGTTGGGCACAGTGTCCAGAGGGAGATTGACCAGGACAGGACCCAGTGTCCAGAGGGATATTGACCAAGTTGGACACAGTGCCCAATGAGGAAAGATTACTTCTGGGTCAGCAGGTTTTGGAGTTTAGTCTCTCTCCAGGACTTGAGCAATGTAAACCTGGAATGATACCCTAGTGCTGTTCCCAGGGGAATGCTTTACTCTTGGTGATGCCATGATGCTTTTGAGACGTTAACCTAAACTCTTCTCTGGCCTCTTGGCTCAGTGTAAACAATCTGATGGCAATTGTTTGAAGACACAGCAGGAGAAAGTTTGCCAAATGCCGTCCTGTTAGTCAGTGATTCCCAAGAACCTATTATTCATGTGATAGTTGTGTTATCTTGCTGTGCGTAAATTGACTGCCAAGTTTCCTGCATTGTCACACTTCAGAAATTATTTCAGCAGCTGTGAAGTGCTTCAGTATCCTGAGTCATGGAAGTTCCTGTGTAAATGCAATTTTTTATTCAGACATGAGTGAGTAAAAGAGAAAGTTAAGTGACTTGTGACATAGTTGGCTTTAATTTTCCAAAATGCCCTACACTGGGGGAGAGTTCCATTTGATTGGAAAATGGTGAAAGTAAGTCCTTTATTCAAAAGGGGGGGAGACAGAAACGAGAAAACTGCAGGTCTAGTCACTTAGCATCTGTCAGAAAAATGTTAAAAGCTATTTCCTTCAGCATCCACTCCCTTCACCTCCAACGCTCACTAGCAGCAGTGTGTACTATCTACAAGATGCACTGCAGAAATTCACCAAAGACCCTCAGACAGCACCTTCCAAATCCACAACCACTTCCGTCTAGAAGGACAAGGGTGGCACATATAGGGGAACACCACTGCCACTTGCCCCTCCAAGCCACTCACCATCCTGGCTTGGAAATATATTGTTGTTCCTTCAGTCCATTTCCTTCAAAATCCTGGAATTCCTTCCCTGCTGGTTTTATGGATGTACCTGCTCCCCAGGCACTGTGGCATTTCGAGAAGGCCCCTCGCTGCCACTTTGCCAGTTCGACAGAGGATGGACAAGACTGAAACTTACATAGAAAAACAGAAATTAGGAACAGGAGTAGGCTATTTGGCCATTTGAGGCTGCGCCACCATTCAATATGATCATGGCTGATTATCCAACACAATCCCTTGTTCCTGCTATATCCCATTTCTCTTGACCCCTTTAGCTCTAAGTGCTGTATTCAACTAGCTGGCCTAATTAATGGTGCCCACAGCTCAGGAATGAATAAAGTTTAAAAAAGACAAGTGAGACTGAGACAAACAGAGAGAGCTTAAGACCAAGGTGAATGACAGAGGATGTGGAATGAGAGAGACATTGCTCCTAATCATGTCTCTCAGAAAGGAAAGTGAGGGCTGGAGAGAGATTAGGAGAGATTAAGTGAGTGAGATCAAGAACACTAAAGTTCGAGTGAAAAAGGGAGGGAGTATGAGCCAGCTGGAATGTACAGAAGGGAGCAAGTGAAATTGGGGAAGAGCGAGTGAGAAATAGAAAACAGGAGGGTGAGAGAAGATGAGAGAGAGAGAGAGAGAGAGACGGGACAGGAGAGGAAAAACAAGCAAGAGAGAGATCAGCATAAGAAGAGAAGGGAAAAGACACAGGAGAGAGCGAACAGGAGAAAGATGGGGGAGAAAGACAGAACTGGAGAGAGTGAGGGAGACAGAAAAAGAGAATAAGGGAGTGTTGGGGGAAACAAGAGAGGAAAGAATATAGGAGAAACGGAGAGTGATGAGAGGGTGATCAATAATGGGAGAAGAGAGAGTGAGAATAGGATGGTATGGAGCAGTGGGGATTTGACTGATTGCATTGTTTGGGTGAAATGAGATGCAAGCTTTGAGCTGTCCCTTCACTGTCATGTTGAAACCTCTTGTAAATATCATGAGAAAAGCTGTTTTAACGTCTGAATAAAGGATCTATTATCCCCACAATCTGCTTCCCGCTGCCCTTTCATTCAAATTCACTATTACAGTGTTACTATTTTCATATCTTTGTAGCAAACACCTGTTTAGGTTTACTTCCAAATTCCCGCATATGATATCAGGCAGCATCTCATCATATTGCTCCCTGACCTAAATACAATTAAAAACGGTCAGTTCTTCTAATTGTTTCTCTTTCTCGCCTGAAATCCTTCTCTGTCACTCTGTCTCTCTCTGTCATTCTCTGCTTTTTGCTGTCTGTGTGTGAGCATCTGCGTGTGTGTGTGTGTGTGTCTGTGTCTGTGTGTGAGCATCTGTGTGTGGGTGTCTGTGTGTGTGTCTGTGTGTGTCTGTGTGTGTGTGTGTTTCTGTGTGTGTGTCTGTGTGTGTGTGTGTGTCTGTGTCTGTGTGTGTGTGTGTTAGTCTGTGTGTGTGTGTCTGTCTGTGTGTGAGCATCTGCGTGTGTGTGTGTGTGTGTGTGCATCTTTGTGAGTGTCTGTGCGTGTGTACGCACCTGTGTGTGTGCATCAGTGTGTATGTGCATCTGTGTGCATATGTGAGCATCTGGGTATGTGTGTGTGTGTGTGTGAGCATCTGCGTGTGTGTATGTGTACGTGTGTCTGTGTGAGCATCTGCGTGTGTGTCTGTGCGTGTGTATGCATCTGTGTGTGTGTCTGTGTATGTGCGTGTGTGTGTGTGTGTCTGTCTGTGCGTGTGTATGCACCTGTGTGTGTGCATCAGTGTGTATGTGCGTATGTGAGCATCTGTGTATGTGTGCGTGTGTGTGTGTCTGTAAGTATGTGTGTGTGTGCATGTATGTATGTGTATGTGTGTGTGCGTATGCGTGTCTGTCTGTGTCTATGTATGTATATGTGCCTGTCTGTCAGTCTGTCTCTTTCTTTCCTTCTCTGGTAAATGTCTCTCTTCCTCTTTCTCACAACCTGAATCAGAGTGTCAGTTTCTGATAAAGCGTCTAGGCCGGAAATGTCAAGATTTCCTGCTCCTCTGATGCTGCTCGGCCTGCTGTGTTCATCCAGCTCCACACCTTGTTATCTTGAATCAGAGTGTCTGTGTCTTTCTCTTATTCTCCTGCTATTTCACTCACTGTGTTCTGTGTGTGTACCTTCCTGTCTGCCTTTGTGCCATTGTAAGTTTTTAAGGTTATTTGTTCTTGGGATATGGATTTTTCTGAGAGGGTGAACACTTATTATCTATCCCTATCTACCCTGGAGATGGATGCGACAAGCTCTCTTCTTGAGCTGCTCCAGTGCTTGGTGCGCAGGTACACCCATAATGATTTGAGAGGGAATTCCAGGATTTTGACGCAGTGACACTGAAGGAACGGTGATATATTTCCAAGTCAGGATTGTGAGTGGTTTGGAGGGGAACTTGCAGGGGGTGGTATTCCCATGTATCTGCTGCCCTTGTCCTTCTAGATGGAAGTGGTTGTGGGTTTGGAAGATGCTGCCTGAGGATCTTGGGGAATTTCTGCAGTGCATCTTGTAGATAGTACACACTGCTGCCAGTGAGTGTCGGTGGTGGAGGGAGAGAAAGCTTGTGGATGTGGCGCCAATCAAACAGGCTGCTTTGGTGGATGGTGTCAAGCTTCCTGAGTGTTGTTGGAGCTGCACCCATCCAGGCAAGTGGGGAGTATTCCATCACACTCCTGACTTGTGCCTTGTAGATGGTGAATAGGAGTCGGGAGCTGAGTTACTCACTGCAGTATTCCCGGATTCTGGCCTGCTCTTGTAGCTGCTGTGTTAATGTGGTTAGTCCAGTTGGGTTTCTGGTCAATGATAACCCCCAGCATGTTGATAGTGAATGATTCAGTGATGGTGTGAATGTTGAGGGATGGTGGTTAGATTGTCTCTTATTGGTGATGGTCATAGCCTGACATTTGTGTGGCATGAATGTTACTTGCCACTTGTCAGCCCAAACCTGGATATTGTCCAGATCTTGTTGCATGTGAACACGGACTGCTTCAGTATCTGAGGAGTCACGAATGGTGCTGAACATTGTGCAATCATCAGCGAACATCCCCACTTCTGACCTTATGATGGAGGGAAGGTCATTGATGAAGCAGCTGAAGATGGTTTGGTCTTGAAAGCTGTGTATGTACACGTGTAGCTGTCTCCCTGTTTCTGTTGCTTTCTCATTGTGTCTTGCTGGACTGAATTAGCTCTCCCGAGATGATAAGGAGGCAGGCTGGAGGGGAGGATCTTTATTTGGCTGGGTCCCACAGCATTTTCAATGCTGCTCTGAGTCTAGGCGGGGAGGATGCTGTGGACCCCCTGCCCTTCACAGCCTGTTCCTGAGCTACAGTCTGAGAGCAAACAGGACTGTAAGGAGAGAACTTTTGCATTGTGCAACTGCTGAACGCTGTGTTTCAAAGGATCGATTGAAATGTGGATCCTGAAGCAGGAGAAGGAGACGGCTGAGCCCATCGAGTCTGGCTTGGCGTTCTCAAAGGGCAGTATGGTTCGTGTCAGCCCCCAGCTCGCTTACTACAGCCCTGCAAATCCTTCCTGCTACATTTCAGCTCAAGATGCTGCCTGGAGCTGACAAGCAGATGCTTGATCTCATTGTTTGTTAGCAACAGCAGGGGTAACTAGTATATTTATTCCTTTAAGTGACACATTCTTCCTCAATATGCCACATCTAACGCACTGTAATTAGACTCCGGAGTCTTAAGAACAATGTCTCTGTTGCCATGGTAAAGTGGGCTGGAAGACAATGTTTCCACATCCACACAAAAGCCAGGGTAGGGATTTGGGCCGATCACTGTCTCTGTTTGCTCTTTTACTTCGTTTTTGCCTTTTGTTTTAAATCAAATCCCCAGGAACTCAGTGGATCCCTGACAAGGAATGAGGTCATTAACCCTCCCGGACTGGCCGCAAGCCTCAGGGAATGAAAGGTTGAAATTCCTTGGAGACAAGCCATTGGGAAGTTGTGTAGAGAAAAAATGCAGTGCTTTTTATTATTTTTTTGAAGTCTTTCATGGAGTCCTTTCAGAATCACCTCTGAAATCAGGGAGAAAGGGGCTGTTTGATTAAGGTGAGAATGAGCCAATCACACACCGAGGAGCCTCTCTCTGTCCTGAATTGTCAATCTCAAACAGTGGGCAATGTCCATCAATAGTGAGAGTGCAAATCTGCGTTGATTTAGAACCCTCATCAATCCACTTCCAGCTGGGCAGAACTTCAACACAAAACCGGCTCATTGGGAAAAGCTTTTAGAATGGAAAAAGTGATGCAGGAATTTAACTCAGTATCTGACCCTGTGTTGTCCCTGTCCGGGGACTGTTTGATGGGGGACAATGTAGAGGGAGTTTTACTCTGTAACTAACCCTGTGCTGTCCCTGACCTGGGACTGTTTGATGAAGGACAATGTAGAGGGAGCTTTACTCTGTATTAACCCCATGCTGCCCCGGGAGTGTTTGATGGGGACAGAGTAGAGGGAGCTTTAGTCTGCATCTAACCCTGTGCTGTCCCTGTCCTGGGAGTTGCATGTTGTGCTGAGTGAGAGTAACAGATGATCAACTGTACATAGTCACTGTACAGACACAATAGCCTCGTCTTCCAGCTGAGACCCAACTAGTGTTTTATAAATTCTGTGACTATCTCCCTTGTTTATTAATGATGAGAATTGAAGTTAAATGCAGTGTGTTGTCTGAGCAGAGCTGTCTGCAGTTTGATTATTATCCTCAGATGTATTTCTTCTGCTGTTCGCTGTGGTCAGTTGCTGGTGTAGGTTTCGAATTGTGAAAAATGATGCTGTTTTCAAACTGTGCTATGGATGTTGAAACCTGATCTCTGCTTCTTTCTCAAGTCATTATCCAAAATCTTGCAGTGTATTTGAAGAGGAATGAAATTTCCTCGTATCCTGACTGATCTTCATCACTTAGCCCTCAGGTTTAAGATATAAAACCAGACTTTGAGCTGCACTTCTCTGGGATATTATGGTGTGAATACTGGGACAATGTTTATCTACATAACCCACTGCATTTTAAAATGTTTCCAAATGAACATTTAATTGCAAGCCTCAATATTCTCCCTATGTCCCCAGTGACAATTTGTCTTCCTCATGCTAGAATTTAATAATTAATACGCTCATAATGATGAGGTTAATTAAATCACCAGGCAACTACTGATGATGCCATGCTGTATGGGAATGCCATGCCAACATGTGGTTGATTCCATAGCTGCCCAATGACCCTAATCCTGCTCCTAGTTTCTAATTCCTTGGGGACTGGGGAGAATTGGAAATGGCTGGAGATTGAAGCAGCTGAGAGGAGAGAGGGTGGAAAAGGAACAAGTGTACCTCATTGTGAACATCTGGGAGCTCTATAAATGCAAGTTCCCTTTTTGTTATCTTACGCAGCCCCAGTAAAAACTATCTTTGCCTTTATTCTGTCGTGGGATGTGGGTGGCTCCGGCATTTCTTGTCCATCCCTAATTGCCCTTGAACTGAGTGTCTTGCTTGGCTGTATCAGGGGCTGTTAAGAGTCAACCACATTGCTGTGGGTCTGGAATCACACGTAGGCCAGATCAGGTAAGGATGGTAGTTTCCTTCCCTAAAGGACATTAGGGAGCCAGATGGGTTATTACAACAAACAGTGCTGAGCCGGCATTTTTATTAATTTCAAATTCTATTGAATTTAAATTCTGCTAGCTGCAGTGAGGGGTTTTGGACTCATTTTCCATCCCTGCCCTGCTGTCTCTAGTTGACACTACGACCATGTCGCTGCCTCTCTTCCCACTCCTTGCCTCATTCAGCCAATCCTGTCCTTAAGGCATGAACCTTTGTCAGGGTGGAGAGCAACCTTATGTTGGAGTTGGGAACCTTGGGATTAAGATTTCAGATCTTGACCATATTGTGGGTGAGCCTCTCAGTCCTTGCATTAATTGGGGTTAGTCGAGCCTCCTTCCCTCACACACTGCCTCTGTTTCTTGATAGTCTCCCAAACCTGGGCCTTTGAAAGGCCACATCAGTTTTATGTTTCTCCTGAGCCCTTGAGGTTATTTCTTTGCAATTTACAATTCTGTTGCCTTCTGAAAATATTTAAAATATTTGACTTCGCACATCTTTCAAAACACCAGGCGTTCTTGTCTGCTTTCATGCAGGATCACAAGTCAGTCTTTCAAAAGCAGCAGGAGGGAAATCTGAGCTTCCTCTGGTGAATTTAATTCAATTCAGGACAGTCAATTTGTTTATTCTTTAACCCTTCCACCTCCAGGCTGTCTGATCACTCTAACCAACTGCCTCTTGTGATTGGAGATAATAGGAACTGCAGATGCTGGAGAATCCGAGATAACAAGGTGTGGGGCTGGATGAACACAGCAGGCCAAGCAGCATCATAGGAGCAGGAAAGCTTGACGTTTCGGGCCCAGACCCTTCATCAGAAATGGGGGAGGGGAAGAGGGTTCTGAAATAAATAGGGAGAAAGGGGGAGGCGGATAGAAGATGGATAGAGGAGAGGATAGGTGGAGAGGAGGCAGACAAGTCGAAGAGGCGGGGATGGAGCCAGTAAAGGTGAGTGTAGGTAGGGGGGTAGGGAGGAGATAGGTCAGTCCAGGGAGGACGGACAGGTCAAGGGGGCAGGATGAGGTTAGTAGATAGGAGATGGGGGTCGGGCTTGAGGTGGGAGGAGGGGATAGGTGAGAGGAAAAACAGGTTAGGGAGGTGGTAATGAGCTGGGCTGGTTTTGGGATGCGGTTGGGGGAGGGGAGATTTCGAAGCTTGTGAAATCCACATTGATACCATTGGGCTGCAGGGTTCCCAGGCTGAATATGATTTGCTGTTCCTGCAGCCTTCGGGTGGCATCACTGTGGCATTGCAGGAGGCCCAGGATGGACATGTCGTCTGAGGAATGGGAGGGGTAGTTGAAATGGTTCGCGACTGGGAGGTGCAGTTGTTTGTTGCGAACTGAGCGCAGGTGTTCTGCAAAGCGGTCCCCAAGCCTCCGCTTGGTTTCCCCAATGTTGAGGAAGCCACAACGGGTACAGCGGATGCAGTATACCACATTGGCAGATGTGCAGGTGAACATCTGCCTGATGTGGAAAGTCTTCTTGGGGCCTGGGATTGGGGTGAGGGAGGAGGTGTGGGGGCAGGTGTAGCACTTCCTGCGGTTGCAGGGAAAAGTGCCAGGTGTGGTGGGGCTGGAGGGGAGTGTGGAGCGGACAAGGGAACCCTGCAGCCCAATGGTATCAATGTGGATTTCACAAGCTTTTCTGGGCCATTTCGGAGTCAACCACATTGCTGTGGGCCTGGTGTCAAATGTAGGCCACGCCAGGTAAGGATGGCAGTTTCCTTCCCTAAAGGACATGAGTGAACCAGGTGGGTTTTTCTGACAATTAACAGTGGTTACATGGTCTCTACCAGTTCTGAACAAAGATCACTGAACTCAGAATGTTAACTCTGTGTTTCTCTCTCTCCATAGACCTGCTGAATTTCTCCAGCATTCTTGGTTTTTATCTCTTTATGGTCTCTACCAGGTCTTTATTTTTTTTTAAATAACATTCCAACTTCACCACCAGCCATGGTGGGATTTGGACCCATGTCACTGCGTTGGCTTATGGTTCCAGATTATTGGCCCGGTGACAGCACCAGCACCCTGTTGATGTCAGAGTGAGGAGGTTCTGGTTGTTGTTTGAGTAAATGCTCACCACTGACCACACTGCGGTCTGAGGCTGACTGTGACATTGCTCACTATACAGGAGTTCGCTGCCACCATCTTCGTTTGGAGGATACATTGACAAGGTCCGCTGGATCTCTAGTCGGAGGGGAAAACCACTTTAACAGTCTTTGCTTAGCTACCACAGGACCAAGTGGGAGAAAGCTTCCTCGATCCCAAGGGAATGATAATAAATACTTACACCTTAAAATAACAGAGCAGGTTTCCCATTGGTGTGGCTAAACAGGGAAAGTTTGAAAAGCAAAGTATTGCAGATGCTAGAAATCACAAATTCCTGAAGGTACTCAGCAGGCCTTGCTGTTCTAATGAAAGGTCATTGTCCTGAGTCATTGACTCAGTTTCTCTCTCCACAGATGGTGAATAATTTCAGCATTCTCTGGTTTTGAGAGAGAGAGAGGAGTTAACATTTCAGATAGGCGGTCTTTCATCGGGAATGATTAACTCAGTATGACCTGTTGTTTTTTGATGCAGAGAGACAGATTTAACTCAAACACAGCTCGCAGGTCTGTCAGCCTGTGTGGAGACAGGAAGAAGAGAATTAAAAACGAGTCGCAGTGATGGAGACCATGAAACCAATCACTAATTGTCAATAAAACCCATCTGGTTCCACTGATGCCATCCCATTGAATTGAATCACGCCCATGCACCATGTTTGTTGTTTGTATGGGCTCCATAAAAGTCCCCACCTCGGTCTCTGTCTCCATGAGTGGTCATGAAGTTGGATAAACCCATCTGGTTCACTAATGTCCTTTAGGGAAGGAAATTGCCATCCTTACCTGGTCTGGCCTACATGTGACTCCAGACCCACAGCAATGTGGTTCACTCTTAACCACCCTCTGGGCAATTAGGGATGGGCAATAAATGCTGGTCCAGCCAGGAATGCCCACATGCAGTGAATACATTTTTTAAAATGCCAGTGGTTTTTAACTATTTATATGTTACTGGGGTCTAATTACTTATAACAAACAGTCATAGTCAGAGGGTCTTAGAGATGTACAGCATTGAAACAGACCCTTCAGTCTGACTCGTCCATGCCGACCAGATATCTTAATTCAATCTGTACCCATTTACCAGCACTTGGTCCATATCCCTGTAAACCCTTCTTATTCGTATACCCATTTCTTTTGCTTTTAAGTGTTGTAATTGTTAACAGCCTTCACCACTTCCTCTGGCAGTTCATTCCATACATGCACCAGCCTCCATGTGAAAAAGTTGCCCCTTAAGTGCCTTTTCAATCTTTCCCCTCTCAAATTAAACCTATGCTGTCGAGTTCTAGACTACCCCACCCTGGGGAAATGACCTTGTCTATTCACCCTATCCATGCCCTTCATGCTTTTATAAACTTCCAAAAGGTCAGCCCTCAGCCTCCAACACTCCAGGGAAAAGAGCCCCAGCCGATCCAGCCTCTCCCTGTAGCTCCAACCCTCCAACCCTGGCAACATCCTTGTAAATCTTTTCTGAACCCTTTCAAGTTTCACAACGTCCTTCCTATAGCAGGGAGACCAGAATTGCATGCAGTATTGCAAAAGTAGCCTAGCCAATGTCCTGTACAGCCGCCACACAACCCTCCCAACTTCTATACTCAATGCACTGACCAATAAAGGCAAGTGTATCAAACGCCTTCTTCATGATTCTATCTACCTGCAACTCCACTTTGAAGGAACTATGAACCTGCACTCCCAGGTCTCCTTGTTTAGAAACACTCCCCAGGCCCTTACCATTAAGTGTATAAGCCCTGCCCTGATTTGCCTTTCCAAAATGCAGCTCCTCACATTTATTTAAATTTAACTCCATCTGCCACTCCTCAGCCCATTGACCCTTCTGATGAATATCCTGTTGTAGTCTGAGGTAACCTTCTTTGCTATCTACTACACCTCCTATTTTGGTGTCATCTGTAAACTTACTAACCATACCTGCTATATACACATCCAAATCATTTATATAAATGATGAAAAGCAGTGGACCCAGCACTGATCCTGTGGCACAAAACTGGTCACAAGCCTCCAGTCTGAAAAGCAACCCTCCACCACCACCCTCTGTCTTCCTACCTTCATGTTCTACCAGTTCTGTTTTCGAATAGCTAGTTCACCCTGTATTCTGTGTGACCTAACCTTGCTACCATGAGGAACCTTGTCAAACACCTCTGTCATTCTATTGAGCCCATTACAGTGTAGGTAGTAGTACGTTTTTGATGGTACAGACTGTATGGGCTGAAGGGCCTGTTCTGTGCTGTATTACTCTCAGACAGATGGGCTTTATTTGGTTCCGAGAGTTTCCTCAATAATTAATGTTCTTCCTGAAGTACAACCCAAAGTAGTGTTCCTTCATCTCTCCAAGTCCTCGGTACAGCTTTCCATAAATGTTAACACTATTTCGCCAATCATTCTCCTTGTCTTGATGAGGAACTTACATTCAGACTAAACCCATTCAATCTGTGGAGTGTGAGACAGCGCAGTGAGTGAAGAGGTCACCACAACGATAGAAGTTTATAAAATAATGAGGGGTATGGACAGAGTTAATGGAAGGTGCCTTTTCCCTGGGATGGGGGATCTCAAGACTATGGGGCATGTGTTTAAGGTGAGAAGTGAGAGGTTTAAAAAAGATATGAGAGGTGAATTTTTTTACACAGAGGGTGGTTTGCATTTGGAATGAACTTCCTGAGGAAGTAGCGGATGTTTAAAAGACGTTTGGATAGGTGCATGAATAAGAAATGTTTGGAGGGATATGGGCCAGAAGCAGGCAGGTGGGACTAGTTTAGTTTTGGATTATGTTTGCCCTGGACTGGTTGGACCGAAGGGTCTGTTTCCGTGCTGTATGACTGTATGATGAATTAAAAGCAAAAAGTCCATATTTTGTTTGAGTGAATGTGGAAGAGTAGAATTCTGTTTCACTGTGCAGTCAGGTCACACAATGTGCTACAGCACTCTCACTCATGAAAACATCCCATTAGAATTTACCGTCTGTTAATTTATTGCTCTGCAGGTTTGTGGAAAACAGTTATGATTCGTTTAAAGGCTCATTAACTAATCCAGTATCCACCATATATATCCTGACAATTAACTCTACCTCAGTGTCATTACTAGACATGTCAATTACAAAAGCAGCACTTAGAATATATTGAAGACTCCGATTCTTTCTCCAATTCTACCATCTCATTAAGGTACAATTTCCTTGGATAATTCATCACCTTTAAGTCAGGCCCAGTTACAGGTCCCACTAATCATCACTGATGGTGAAGTTCAGTGCAATTAGAAGCTTTGTCATGCATAATTTATTATTTTTTAAACTTTCTATGACTTTTAGGAAGCATTGTCTTCCATAACTCTTGCAAAACAGTAGACACTTTTATTTTGAGAGATAGTAGGAACTGCCGATGCTGGAGAATCTGAGATAAAACGTGGAGCTGGATGAACACAGCAGGGCAAGCAGCATCAGAGGAGCAGGAAAGTTGACGTTTCGGGTCGAGACCCTTCTTCAGAAATGGGGGAGGGGAAGGGGTTCTGATTCCGGAGAGAAGAGGGTATCTTCTTTAAGGTGGGCATCCTTAGAAGAGGCTTCGCAGTGGGGTTAAAATTGTTACAGAGATAGTAGGAACTGCTGGTGCTGGAGAATCTGAGATAATCTTCTGATCTTCTAAGGATGCCCACCTTAAAGAAGATACCCTCCTCTGTCCGGAATCAGAATCCCCTTCCCCTCCCCCAGTTCTGAAGAAGGGTCTCGACCGGAAACGTCAACTTTCCTGCTCCTCTGATGCTGCTTGGCCTGCTGTGTTCATCCAGCTCCACAACGTTTTATCTCAGACACTTTTATTTTGCTCACTGGTGATTCGCTCATTTATGAACTTGAAGGAATTTGAGAGTTGCATGTATTTTCTTAGGTCAGAAAATGTATAAAAATGCGTCACTTGCTTGTTCATAGTTTACATAATGTGCAAAATCAAATGAGCTCCTTCTAATATTATTCATTGCTCTCATGCTCACAATTACTGTTAATATTTATCATGTTAATTTCCTATCAAATGTATAGCCCAAGGAGCTTACCCAGTCAAAAGCTGACAAGAACAGCAGACGCTGTAAATCAGAAACAGAAGTTGCTGGAAAAGCTCAGCAGTCTGGCAGCATCTGTTGGAAAGAAATCAGAGTAAACATTTCAGGTCACCTGAGCTGAGTAATAACACCTGCTGAGCTTTTCCAGCAACTTCTGGTTTTGTTGTTAAGATTATCCAGTTTCCAGCCCACAGTGGGCTGAAGGACCTTGGACAATGACCTTTCGCGACTGTGCTTCTCCAGCAGCTGCCCCCGCCTTTAGTGCATCCCTCAGCACATAATGCTGGACCCTGAGGTGTGCCAGTCTACACTTGGTCATGGACAGCTCTCTGCAGTGAAAAACCAGCAGATTTCGGGCAGACTAAGAGGTGTCTTTCATCGAATTGATGGTTTCCAGCCACAGTCGATGCTTATCTTAGTCTGCTACAGCAAACAGACCTTAGAGCAGAGACCTGTATTACAGATAACACAGCGTGGAGCTGGAGGAACACAACAGGCCAGGCAGCATCAGAGGAGCAGGAAAGCTGATGTTTCGGGTTGGGATCCTCTTCTGATTTTCTGACCCAAAATGTCAGCTTTCCAGCTCCTCTGATGCTGCCTGGCCTGATGTGTTCATCCAGCTCCACACTGTTATCTCAGACTCCAGCATTGGCTGGAGTTCTTACTGTCTGTGTATTGTAGAGCTGCTCAGAGCACTTTGTCCTCTGCTGTTGACTTAACAAAGGCCTGAGCTGTGTTAACACTGACTTGCGTAGTCTGCGTGTTGGGGACTGTGCTGTTACTGTTTCACTCTGAACACAGTTTGCTCTTTTGTGCGTTAAACAGAGAGAATGCAAAAAGATCACATGGGCACAATTTTAGAGATTGCCTCAGGGCACCCTCAGTGTCCTTTTCAATATTTACCGCTCAGTTAAATCTCATTGTCGCCAACAAAATATTTGTGCAGTCATGAATGAGACTAAATGCTTTTATTTTATTTACTCAAAGATGTGTGTGTCACTGACTGTTATCTATTGCCTGCATCTAGTTGCTCTTGAGAAGGTGGCGGTGTACTGCCATCTTCAACCGCTGTGTTTTAACCACAATGCTGTTAGGGAGGGAGTCCAGGATTCTGACCCTGTGACTCTGAAGGAACAGCGATATATTTCCAAGTCAGGATGGTGAGTGGCTTGGAGGGGAACTTGCAGGAGGTGGTGTTCCCATGGATCTGCTGCCCTTGTCCTTCTAGATGGAAGTGGTCGTGGGTTTGGAAGGTGCTGTCTGAGGATCTTTCTGCAGTGCATCTTGTAGATAGTACACACTGCTGCTACTGAGCGCCGGTTTGAACCAAACTCCCATAAACAACAATATTCAAATCCTGAGTTTCCATGTGAAGTTGATCTAGGATATGTTTTACTCTGGAGACCAGGGAGAAAGCTGTCTTTCTTCAAGATGATGCCTCTACTTTAGAGACCATCCGTCACTGAAACTCTCAAAATTGATGCAGTTGAGTCAGCCACTGCAGTACATGTCCCGAAGAAAGTGGGTGAGACTGAATCCTACCTTGATGACTGTGTTGAATGCTTCACTGAGATCTTTGGTAATATCGTATGCTCCATTCCCTACATTTCGCTCGTAATTGGTGTCTGGAGAAGGCTGTGTCCACTGTAGATCTACTAACATGGATACTGCAACATGCTTTCAGATTCACTCGGTCTGTAAATAGATGGAGCTCTCTAGGTCAGCAAGTGTTTGATCACATTGAAGCAAACATTGAGCACTGAGATTGAGCTGTTTGGGCCGAAACTCTCTGAAGTTTAGAAGAATGAGGGGAGATCTAATTGAGCAATATAAGATGCTTAAGGGGATTGACAAAGTAGTCGTAGAGAGGATGTTTTCTCATGTGGGACAATCTAGAACGAGAGGTCATAGCTTCAGGATAAGGGGAGGCAGATTTAAAACTGAGATGTGGAGGAATTACTTCTCTCAAAGGTTCATGAACCTGTGGAATTCACTCCCCCACAGTATGGTAGATGCTGGGACGTTAAGTAAACTGAAGGAGCGGGTAGACAGCTTTTTAATGAGTAATGGGTTGAAGAGTTATGGAGAGTGATCAGGAAGATGGAGTCGACATCAGCCATGATCGTATTAAATAGAGGAACAGGCTCAAGGGGCTGATTGGCCCACTGTTGCTCCTAAATCTTCTGTTCAGCCCAGAATGAGCAATCCATAGTGAGCCTTATATTTTCTGAAAGGTGGGATTCGAATCATATGGAACATTCTGGAGTCCCATGAATGCTTCAAGAGAAACAGACTTTGAAAAACAGGACACGTCTGCAACCTGTAGGCTGACACTGGAACCACCAACAAAGATTAAAACCAAGAGTGGTGGAGAATCTGAGCAGGTCTGGAAGCGAGCGTGGAGAGAGAACCAGAGTGAATGTTTCAAGTCATCTTCAGAACTGAAAGGGTCTGGTAAATGGTGAGGTTTTTATGCTGCAGATAGAGAGTGAGGGGAAGGATCAAGTGGAATAAGTGGTGAGCATGGTCCAAAGCAAAAGCTTTAATGGTGGTCAAGGAGAAATAGAGATGTAAGGTAGGTGTTAATGTTAACTGTGAGAAGGGGAAAATGGCTCTGCTGACTGCAAATCCAACCAGACCCAACAAGACACCGCCAGGAAAGGGTGGAGATTGTCAGAAAAATGGAACACAGAGATCGTACTCTGAAGCTGTGGAATGCAATAGTAAGTCCTAGAGGCTGAAATGTGGCTGAACAGAAAATAAGGATCTTGCATTTCCTTCCTTGGAATGTTAGGGCGTTGAAATGACAAGTGAGTTGGTACCTGAAGTGCTAACTCTGATTTCTCTTCACAGATACTGCCAGACCTGCTGAGCTTTTCCAGAACTTTCTGTTTCTGTTTCTGATTTACAGCATCTGCAGTTCTTGTCAGTTTTTATTGAGCAGAATGTTGGGGTCATTCTTACAGACAGAGCAGAGATGTCCCACAAAGGGATCACCCAGTCCTCGTTTGGCCTCACCAATGTAAAGGAGACCACATTGTGAGACCTCAATAAAGGTGATGTGAGCGGTAGAGCCTATGGTGTTACCCAGTCCGTGTTCACTGGGGGATATACACTCTCCTGGGGAAGGGCATTACCCCACCTGCACAAGCATAGCCAAACCCATGGCTGCAGGAGCCATTCACCACATTGTGAGGGAACAGACTGACAAATGTTCACCACAGGGTTCCATGTGATCTTTTTAAACCTGCCATCTTCACCTGGTCTGGCCTACATATGACTCCAGACCCACTGCAATGTGGTTGTCTCTTAACTGCCCTCTGGGCAATTAAGGATGGGCAATAAATGCTGGCCTTGCCAAGAGCCATGGAGTAATACAGCATGAAAGCAGACCCTTTGGCCTATGCCAACCATGGTGCCCACTCAGCTAGTTCCAGTTGTCCGCATTTGGTCCATATCCCTCCAAACCCTTCCCATCCGTGTACCTACCCATATGTTTTTTAAATGTTGCTATTGTACCTGGTTCAACCACTTTCTCCAGCAGCCCATTCCATATACATGTCGAACCCATGTCCCATGACAGGACGATGGGGAATGAAATACTGGGGCATGATGGGTCATTGGTCTTGATTGTATTAAATTACACCATGTCAAATATGAAGAGAACACCTGACAGAACACAGGTGAGCACGTGGTTTCGAGTTTGAAACTCCAGCATCACTGAAAGTGTCAGCCTATCTTACCAAGAGGGGCTTGAACCCTGACTCTCCAGACCCTGAGTTAAGCATGCTTCACACTGAGTCAGGGCCAAGCTCTGTGGGCTGTCAGACACAGCTTGTACGTCTGGGAGAAGCCACCCTGAGCATTGGACCTCCCATCAATCCGTGTCGGTGTCTGGTGAAAAAAAGTGGGAATTCTGACAGCTGGAAATGATGCGAGTTGGAGCAGATGAATCAATGGCAAATGTTCGTGTAATAACATCCTGCGAACATACTCATTGGTGATTTACAAAGCTGCTTCCAACATGACAGGCTGCCTGGGAGCCCCGATCCCCTCTCGGAGAATAAATCAGACAATCTCTGCTCAGTAACGATTGTAGGGAATGAAATATGAACTGTGAGGAAGCTGGAACTAGCTGGAGGAGGAGAGAGGCTGGGCTAGGCTATTGACCTCCTTTGTGCTGACTCGGAGTTTGAGTCTGTCCATGGCACTGGGCGATTGAGCACGGTCTTGGATTTTATCATTTCAATCTCTCTCATGCGTACACTGACAACCCCATTCATTCATTCTAAAGAATCAATGCAGGCTCTATCTCAGATCACCCCTCCCCTTGGCTGCTGTGCTCTTATTGGTTACTCTACTGAGTTATGTCTTTTATTATCCTGGAGAGCAAGTGAGGCCAGGCAGTTCCACTGTGAGGTGCATCGCAGTTGAGTTGTTTTCATTCCTTTTTGGGGCAATGGTATTGCTGGCAAAGAGGACATTACGAACCAACTGCAGTGCCTCAGTGAGAGTGGCCTTCAGTTTGTAACAACTGAGTGGTTGCTAGGTCAAGCCTAAACTCAAACCTGATCAGTTAACTTTGACTGGTCAGAGCATTGGGCAATGGAGCAGGGAATTCCTTTTTCCCAGCTTTAGTTGAGGTCTGCATGAGTACGTGTATAACTACCCAGCGAGACTGCGAATCCTCGGGATAGGGGGAATGTCACTGAGTTAATGATCCACACCTCCCGAGGCCCATGTTCTGGGGACATGGGCTTGAATCTCACAATGGTGAAATTTGAATTCAATAAAACCTGGAACTCAAACAAAAGTCTATCCTCGTGGCAACCATTTTCAGTTTGTGTAAAGACCCATCTGGTTCATGACTGGCCTGCATGTGACTCCAGCCCCAGAGCAATGTAGCTGAGTCTTAACTAACCCAGTCAGTGACACCCACATCTAATGAAGGAATGAAAAGGAAGGTGATTTGCTGGTTTTGTATCTGGAATGAACTGCTGGAAAGTGTGAGGTGTGAGAGACTGAGAGATTTGCTGTTACAGTGAGTAGCCACACACATAATAAGGGTCAGTTAGCTCAGTTGGCTGGAAGGCTGGTTTTGTGATGCCAACAGCATGGGGTCCATGAAGAACTCTCCTTCTCAACCTCTCCCCTTGCCTGAGGCATGGTGACCCTCAGGTTAAACCACCACCGGTCGTCTATCTCTAATGAGAGATTGTTGTAAAAAACCCATCTGGCTCAGTAATGTCCTTCAGGGAAGGAAATCTGCCACCCTCACCTGGCCTGGCCTACATGTGACTCCAGTCCCACAGCAATGTGGTTGACTTTTAACTGTCTTCTGGGTAATTAGGGATGGGCAGTAAATGATGATGTAGCCAGTGATGCTCACACGCTGTGAATGATTTTTGAAATAAAATAGTGCTGTGAAGCATCTTGGGATGTATCACCATGTTGAAGGTGCTATATAAATACAGTTGTTGTTTCTGGAATTTGATGTAATTCTCTCCCGAAAACCAGGAGACTGAAATCACCACATTGCTGAGACTGACTGACTCAACATTGGGATAAATCCAGGACCTTTCCTGCTCAATTGCTGTCAACTCCTTACGGCAATGCAATAAAAAGAAATTCAATTCCTCTGGTAAAACTTCAAACATTGTACACCAAACAAGGGATGAATTACAGCAATATAATTGTGGAGAAGCAGTTTCTACTCAGAGTGCAAACAACATGATGAACATAAGATCATTAATAAATCCAAGAGGGAATTCAGGAATTAAAACCTCTTTATCCGGAGATGAGTGAGAATGTGGAATTAGTTTCCACAGGGAGTGGTTAAAGTAAATGGAAATGGTGTGTTTAAGGAGAAGCTGAGTAAACACATGAGGAAGAAAGGAATAAAGGAGTGAGATTGGGAGGTGACTCAGGTGGAACATAAACACTAGCACAGAGCAGAAGGGCCAAATGGCCTGTTTCTGTGCTGTACATTTGATGTTATTCTCTATTCTTCACCCAGGCCCCACTATTATTCCACACTCCTGTCAACCTCTCTCTCTCTCTCTCTGACCTTCCTCAGTCCCAGTCCTACTGTGGTCCTCCCTAATCCTTTCACAGTTTTCCAATCTGCCTCCTGTCTGAAGTCTGACGGATTTGAGGAGACTGGCAGTTTTGACGTTATTTGCCAGAAGTAGCTAAAAATGGGTGTCCCACTATAGCTGACCCATGCTCTGATTCATTTCTGCCCCTGTCTGACTCCCTCAGCCTCTGGTGGATTTGACTTTGGAAACACTCTCTGGACCCCTATCCCCGCAACCATCCGTTCCTGTATAAAAACTGAACAAACTGGGGATGCTGTAAGCCAGGAACGAAAACAGAAGTTGCTGGAAAAGCTCAATAGGTCTGGCAGCATCTGTGAAGAAAAGTCAGAATTAATGTTTCGTGTCCGGTGACCCTTCCTCAGAACTGTTCTTAGGAAGATTCACCAGACCCAAAACATTAATTCTGATTTCACTTCACAGATGCTGCCAGACCTGCTGAGCTTTTCCAGCAACTTCTGTTTTTGATCCTCGCCTATACCTCTGCCTAGTATATTGTTGGTATTTTTCTCTCCCCATGCTGACATGACTGATTTTCTGTCTTTCTCTCTCCCTCCTACACCACTTCTCTCTCTGCTTTTTCTGCCTGTCTTTTGCACTGATGCTGTTCTCTCAGTCTCGCTCAGTCTCCTTGTTCTGTTTTCTGTATTGTCTTCCATTTCCCTCACTTCACCTCTATCTCCCTTTCATTGTTTCTGTTTGTCTTTGTGTGTCTCTCCCTCTCCCTTTGTCTTTCCCGACCTCCTTTGTATTTGTAATTCTTTCGGCATGCCTCTCCTTCAGTCTCTTCCTCATTTCGTCTCTCCCTCACCTCTGTCTCTATCTTTCTCCATCTATCTCTTCACTGCGCTCTCTCTCTCTCCCCATTTCTCTCTCTTTCACGTTGCCCTATTTATCACCATCATTCTGACTGTATCTCTACTGATGTTAATCCAGCTCCCCCACGCTGTCACTCAGTAACCCCTCTCCCCCCAGCACCCTGTGTTACTGACTGTATCTGAACAGATGTTAATCCCTTTCCCTCACACTGTCACTCAGTAGCCCCTCTCCCCCCAGCATTCTGTGTTACTGACTATATCTGTACTGATGTTAATCCCTCTCCCTCACACTGTCACTCAGAACCCCTCTCCCCCCAGCGCCCTGTATTACTAACTGTATCTGTACAGATGTTAATCCCATTCCCTCACACTGTCACTCAGTAACCCCTCTCCCCCCAGCACTGTGTACTGACTGTATCTGTACTGATGTTAATCCAGCTCCCTCAGTCCAGAAACCATGTGTGTAGGACACCATCAGGACTGAGAAGAGGTTAAGTTGAGATGTATCAGAGATCAGTCACTGTGACATTCCACCTGGCCTTTTATAGATTGGTAGGGGAAAGGGCACTGATTTGAGAGTTCCCGTCTGTTTGCTATTCGCAGCTGAAATGTGTTGCTATTATAAGACGATAACTGTGCGAATTAAGATAAAAGCATCACTTTGTTTGCTGCAAGGGTCTGTAAATCCCGTTAGGATTTGATCTGACCTTACTGAGGAGCCTGTGACTCTCAGCACTTACTCTCTTCAACTCGTTGTGGATAGGGATCACAAAGGACAATTTTGCATTTCCCTTGTGGTCTCGCCCCCTTCATTGATCATGTCCCTCCCTCAATAACTCATTGACCGAGCGGTGTCAATGGAGAAGCGTGAGATGGCCGTCACACTCGAGGTGTCTGTGGGGATATGTGAGTCAGAGTGGGATGGTGATCATGAAGGTCCGACAGTTAGCAACAATCTGCTTGCTGCTCAGTTCAGGACGTCTGTTCCCGGCCTTGCCAGTCCTGTCCCAAACAATCATTTCTCATTTTGTCTTAGGATCTTTTGCAAATTTTTTTCCTTAAACTGTAACATGCAGTTTCTGACCCGCTGACAGTGGAAACTGTTTTTCTCCCATTTCTCTTTGATTTTGAGCACCTCTGTCCAAGCTCCCCATAAGTGTCCATGCTGAAAAGATGATTAACTCCCCATGGGCAGCAGCAGAATTGTACTCCAGCACAATCTATAACCTCACAGCCTGGCCTATCCCCCACTCAACCATCATCATCAAGCCAGGGGATCAACCCTGGTTCAATGGAGAGTGCAGGAGGGCATGCCAGGAACAACACCAGGCATACCTGAAGATGAGGTGTCAACCTGGTGAACAGGACTACTTGCACACCAAACAGCGAAAGCAGCAAGTGATAGACAGAGCTAAGTGATCCCACAATCAACGGATCAGATCTAAGCTCTGCAGTCCTGCCACGGCCAGTTGTGAATGGTTGGTGGACAATTAAACAGCTCACAAGAGGAGGGGGCTCCACAAAGATCCCCATCCTCAACGATGGAAGAGCCCAGCACATCAGTGCAAAAGATAAGGCTGAAGTATTTGCAGCAATCTTCAGAGTATTTGCAGCAATCTTCAGTGACACCCAGTTTGGGTTCCGCCAGGGCCACTCAGCTCCTGACCTCATTACAACTTTGGTTCAAACATGGACTAGAGGTGAGGTGAGAGTGACAGCCCTTGACATCAAGGCTGCATGCGACCGAGTGTGAAATCAAGGAGCCCTAGTAAAACAGGGATCAGTGAGTATCAGGGGGCAAACTCTCCAGTGGTTGGAGTCATACCTAGCATACCTGATGCCTGATAGTTGGGAACACCACCACCTGCAAGTTCCCCTCCAAGCCACTCACCATCCTGGAAGTACATCACCGTTCCATCACTGTCACTGGGTCAAAATCCTGGAATTCCCTCCATTAGGGCATTGTTGGTCAACCCACAGCACATGGACAGCAGCGGTTCAAGAAGGCAGCTCACCCCCACCTTCTCAAGGGGCAACTGGGGATGAGCAATAAATGCTGGGTCCAGCCAGCGATGCCCACATCCATGATTAAATTTTAAAAAACATGGCAGATGAAGGGGGAGGCAATGGCCTAGTGGTATTATGGCAGGGCTGTTAATCCAGAGACCCAGGTAATGTATTGGGGACTCAGGTTTGAATCCCACCATGGCAGATGGTGGAATTTAGATTCAATAAATATCTGGAATTAAGAATCTAATGATGACCATGAATCCGTTGTTGATATTCGGGATAACCCATCTGTTTCACTAATGTCCTTCAGGGAAGGAAACTGCCATCCTCACCTGGTCTGGCCTACATGAGACTCCAGACCCACAGCAATGTGGTTGACTCTTAACTGCCCTCTGGGTAATTACGGATGGGCAATAAGTACTGCCTAGCCAGCAATGCCCTCATCCCGTGAATGAATAAAGGAAAAAACAAGGTATTGCATTTGGTTGAAACAAACAAAGATAGAACTTATACAATTAAAATTGGGTGGTGTACAGCAGAGAGACATAGGGGTTCAGGTACATGATTCTTTGAAGTTTGTGTCACAGGTAAACAGGATGATTAAGACAGTGTTTGGCACGCTTCCCTTCATTGCTGAGATCTTTGAGTATAGGATTTGCGATGTTTTGTTGAGGTTGTACAGATCCCTTCTGGAATGCTGTGTCCAGTCCTGGTTGCCCTGTTATAGGAAGGATATTATTAAGCTGGAGAGGGCTCAGAAGAGATATATAGAGTCATAGAGTTATACAGCACGGAAACAGACCCTTCAATCCAACCAATCTGTGCCAAACATAATCCCAAATAAAACTAGTCCCACCTGCCTACTCCTGGCCCATATCTCTCCAAATCTTTCCTATTCCCATTTCCATCCAAATGTCTTTTAAACATTGTAATTGTACCCACATCCTCCACTTCCTCAGGAAGTTCATTCCACACGCAAACCACCCACTGTGTAAAAAAATTGCCTCTTACGTCTTTCCTAAATTTCTAAATTTCTCACCTTAAAAATGTGCCCCCAGTCTTGAAATTCTGCATTTTAGGGAAAAGACAACTACCATCAACTCTATCTATACCTCTCATTATTTTATAAACTTCCATCAGGTCACCTCTCAACCTCCTACGCTCCAGTGAAAAACCTATCCAGCCTTTCCTTATAACTCAAACCTTCCATACCCAGCAACGTCCTGGTAAATCTCTTCTGAACCCTCTCCAGCTTAATAATATCCTTCCTATGACTGGGTGACCAGAACTGGACAAACTATTCCATAAGAGGTCTCACCAATGTCCTGTATAACCTCACCGTAATGTCCCAACTCCAGTACTCAAAGGACTGAGCAATGAAGGCAAGCGTGCCAAACACCTTTTTAACCATCCCGTCTATACGTGACGCAAACTTTAAAGAATTATGTGCCTGCACCCCCAGGTCCCTCTGTTCTACAACATTACCCAGGGCCCTACCATTAATTGAATAAGCCCTCCCCTTGTTTGTTGTACCAAACTACAATACCTTGCATTTATCCAGAATGAACTCCATCTGCCACTTTGCAGCCCATTGACCCATTTGATCAAAATCCCTTTGTAATCTTTGAAAACTTTCTTCACTGTCTACAATGCCACCTGTTTTGGCAACATCCGCAAACTTACTAACCATGCCTTCTATATTCTCATCCAAATCGTTTACATAAATGACAAACAAAAGAGGACCCAGAACCAATCCCTGTGGAACATCGCTGGTCACAGGCCTCCAGTCTGAAAAGCAATCCTCCACTATTATTCTCTGTCTCCTGTTGTGAAGCCAATTATGTATCTAACTGGCAAGCTCACCCTGTATCCCATGTGACCTAACTTTACTAATTAATTTACCACTCGGAACCTTGTCAAAGGCTATATTCAAATCCAAATAAACAATGTCTACTGCTCTGTCATCATCAACCGTTTTGGTAACTTACTTGAAAAACTCAATCAAGTTTGTGAGACACAATTTTCCTCACAAAACCATGCTGACTATCTCTAATCAATTTTTGCCTCTCTACTCTAAATGTCCCAAATCCTATCTTTTATAATCACCTCCAACAATTTACCCACAACCAAAGTCTATATGCTCTCCCAGAAAACGCCACCTAGCATGCATTTGAAGTTAATGGCCAATAACACCACAGTGGAACGTAGATTTAGCTCCTGGATTGGTGGCTCTATTCTAGCCTCTTTGGGTACATTCCAACAAATGTGGATTTCCAAGCAGGAATATGAAGAAGGTGGAAAGCAATGCGTTGAAAGGAAATGTCCTTAAAATTAACAATATTATGGATACATCACCTCTGAAGTTTTTACACCAGTTTTTTTGATGTCCCAACTATGGTCCTCAGAAACAGTGCTGAACCTGTTGGGCTTCTTTGTATAGTGGCTAGATAATGTATATTTTATAAAGATATGTCTATAATTCCCCGATTTCTCCTTACAGCCTTTCTTAAACAAAGGTACAACATTAGCCACCCTCCAGTTTTCAGGCACCTCACCCATAGTTATAGATGATGCAAATATTTCTGCAAGGGATCTTGTAATTTTTTCCCTTACTTCCCACAACATTCTGGGACACATTAGATCAGCTCCCAAAGATTTATCCAGCTTTATATTCTCTAAGACCTCCCAAACTTCCTCTTCTGTCATGTGAACTGTTTTTAAAACTTCAAGGTTTATTTCTGTGCATTCTCTAGACTCCATTTCTTTCTTCACAGTAAAAACTGACACGAAATATTCATTTACTGTGTCTCGTATCTCCTGGGTGCAACCCAAAGATCTTTAAGAGGCTCTACCCTCTCTCTAGTTACCTTGTGCTCTTAATTTATTTGTAGATTCTCTTTGGATTATCCTTATCCTTATCTGTCAATGCTACCTCATATCCCCTCTTTGCCTTCCTGATTTCTCTCTTAAGAATGCCTCTGCACTCTTTATATTGATTAAGAGATTCAATTGAATGAAGTTGTCTATTTCTAAAAAACGATTCATTTTTGTTCTTGACTAGAACCTCAGTATCTTTATTCATCCATTACTCCTTAACCTTACCGGCCTTACCCTTCACTCTAACAGGAACATAATGCCTCTGAACTCTCGTCATCACATTCTTGAAAACCTCCCACTTGTCAGACGTCCTTTTACCTGTGAACTGTCTACTCCAATCAACTCTTGAAAGTTCTTGTGTCATACCATTAAAATTACCAGGATGTTGCTGGGAACGGAGGGTTTGAGTTACACAGAGAGGTTGGATAGGCTGGGACATTTTTCCACTGGAGCACAGGAGGTTGAGAGATGACCTTGTAAAGGTTTATAAAATCATTAGGGTTACAGATAAAGTGAATGGCAAGTGTTTTTTTTTCTTGGGGTGGGGGATTTCAAAACTAGGGGGTCATATTTTTAAGGTGAGAGGAGAAAGATTTAAAAAAGACACAAGGGACAATTCTTTTATACAAAGAATGGTTCATGTGTGGAATGAGCTGCCCGAGGAAATGGTGGATGCGGCTACAGTTATAATGTTTAAAAGGCAGTTAGCTAGGTACATGAATAAGAAATGTTGATTGATTGATTGATTTTGACAAGTCCCGGAGTACAGTGAAAAGTTTTGTTTACAAGCAGTTCAGGCAGATCAAAATGAGCAACGATATACAGGTCAAAGGTTGTAAAAAAACGTAGACAGAGGCATACAGGTTACATTGCACAGGGCCTGCGCTAAGCGAGATCAATGTTAGCGAGAACAGCCTTAAAAGTGTTGAATGGTTATAAGAAATGTTAGAGTTAGATTCGCTGTAGGGAGCTTGCAAGGAGTCGCACAGTGTCAGCACCATCTTGAGTTCCATGCGGTGATCTGGGCCAAGTACAGGCAGGTGGGAGTAGTTGAGTTTGGGATTATGGTTGACATGGACTGGGTGAAGCAAAGGGTCTGTTTCTGTGCTGTATGACTCTATGACCCTGTGATGGAAGCACTTTTGCGCTCCATAGGAATCTGGTGCCCACATGAGCTGATCTTACTTCCTCTGCTGTTATTATATGAAATCATAGCATGGGTCTGTCTGTCTGTATAAACGTATCTTGAGACACAATTTATACATTTATTTCTTTTAGAATCTGGCTTGGAACTACTGAATGTTTGATGGTATTGTTTTGTGCTGAATACTAAAGGTTGCAGACCCAAGGTGGGCAGAACACAGAACATAGAACATAGAACATAGAACACTACAGCGCAGTACAGGCCCTTCGGCCCTCGATGTTGCACCGACCTGTGAAACCAATCTGAAGCCCATCTAACCTACACTATTCCATTATCATCCATATGTTTATCCAATGACCATTTGAATGCCCTTAAAGTTGGCAAGACTACTACTGCTGCAGGCAGGGCATTCCACGCTTTTATTATTCTCTGACTAAAGAACCTACCTCTGACATCTGTCCTATATCTATCACCCCTCCATTTAAAGCTATGTCTCCTCGTGCTAGCCGTCACCATCCAAGGAAAAAGGCCCTCACTGTCCATCCAACTTGATTGAATCACTTAGGATCGTAGTAAAGGGGAAGTTTTGACCTGGTGGATGTGGGAAGTGTGGGAGAATCCAGAACTAGGGGTCATTGTTTAAAAAGGCCACCTATTTAAGACGGAGATAAGGAGAATATTTTCCTCAGAGAGGGTTCTGAATCTTCGGAAATTTCTCCCTCAAAATGTGGTGGAAACAGAGTCTTTCCACATTTTTAAGGCATTGGTAGACAGAGATAAGCAAGAGGTGAAAGGTTGTCAGAGTTTCGGGGCTGGAGAATTGTTAGATCAGCCTTGATCTCATTGAAAGGCAGAGCAGGTGAAGGGGCTGAATGGCCTACTGAGTATTGGGAGCCGTGCTGTTTGTGGACCGTATAAATGATTTAGACATGAATATAGAAGGGTTGGTCAGTAAAGTTTGCGAAGGCGTGAAAGTTGATTGGGTGTGAAATAGTGAGGAGGATAGCCTCGGATAACAGGAGGATATAGGTGGCCCCCTCAGACTGGCTGATCAATGGCAAATGGAATTCAATCTGGAGAAGTGTGAGGTGATGCATTTGAGTGGGACAAACAAGGCAAAAGAACTCATGATGAAGGGTAGGACCCTGGGAAACACTGAGAATCAGAGAGACCTTGGTGTGAATGGACACTTGTCACTTAAGGTATGAGCACAAGTGAATACAATGGTTAGGAAGGACTATAGCATATTTGTCTTCATTAGCTGGGGCGTAGAGTTGAACCAAGAGGTTATGCTGGAAGTGTATTAAAAATGGGCGAGGCTGCAGCTGGAGTATTGTGTGCAGGTCTGGAATCGACATTACAGGAGGGATGTGATTGCACCGGAGAGGGTGCAGGGGAGAATTCCCAGTTGCTTGGGTTGGAGAGTTTTAATTATGAAGACAGATTGGGCAGACTGGGATTATTTTTCTTAGGGCAGAGGAGGCTGAAAACGGACACGAATGAGATGGATAAAATTATGAGGGGCATAGACAGGGTAGCAGCAAGGAACGCATCTCCCTGATGGATTGATCAATGTCCAGTGGGCAGAAATTGAAGGTAAGGGGCAGGTGGTTCAGAGGCGGTGTGAGGAAAGCTTTTTCACTCATGGTGGTGGGAAGCTGGAACTCACTGTCTGTAAGGGTGCGAGAGACATAAATCCTCATAACATTGAAGAAGTACTTAGATGTTCACTTCTGATGCTAAGTGCTGGAAATGGGATTAGTGTAAGTAGAGGGTGATTTTTGACTAGCAATGACATGATGGACTGAAGGGTCTTTTCTGTGCTGTAGACTTCTATGGCTGTGATTCCTACTCCTAATTTGTATGTTTGCGTATCAAGCTATTTTGAGGAGCTGAATGAGTTCTGTTCTTGTAATTCTCAGAATAAAAGACAGAAACTACAAAATGACTAGTGACAGGGACAGAATACAGTCTAGACCAGCGACACAGTCAGGCCAGCTATCAATGCACTTCCTACATAGGTTCCCATTGACAGGAGTGTCTTGTCACAAGGTGTATGTTGAACAAGCCCTCACCCACAGTTAGACAAATGTAGCGATGCATGTAAACTCTGCATTGAAATAAACTGCATCGAAATTACTCTCAGCAGGGAATGTGATGTTGCATTCCCTTTCTCTCTCCCTCACTCTCTCTCTTTTACTCTCTCTCTCCCCCCTCCCCGCAACCTGCCTCTCTCCCTATCGCTCTCTGTCACCACTCCAGGAGCTGTGTTCCATACCAGCTTCCCTTCACTAGTTCCCTATCCACAGTGTTTATTATTATTTTGAGTAACCACATTGGGACAGCAGGAGCTGCTGTCAGGATCGGGTCTGGGACATCAGTCAGCAGGAACATCCTGGGCTGACTGGGGGGGAGCGTAGCATTGATTCAAATTGGGAGACTCGGAACCTGTCACTCTTCACTGCTGATCGCTGAGGGATTCATCTCATCTCCCTTGTCATCCCTCAGCTTAAAACCGTTTCGAGCTCTTTTATTTATGTAGTGTCTTTCTCAGTCCCAGGATGTGCTAAAATGTTTTGTGGTCATTGAGGTGGAAAATCAGTATTGTCATGTACAGTTAATGGCTACAGGTAGCGCACAGCAAGCTTCCACCTGTACTAGTGTCGTGACAACTGGATAATCGGTTTTGAGTTATATATTGTCCCAGAAATATCCAGTTCTCTTGCCCGTCTTTGAATAGTGACCTTGGGATTTTTTTTTTACACTTTTCTGGAAAGGCACACAAAGCCTCTGTTTTATGTCCCGTCTGATTATAGCATCTCGTACAGCAGCTCTCCCTCAGCACCGCACATATAAACTTACACCATGGACTGAAGCCCTGGTGTGAAACTTGATCCCATTAATGGAAAGGAGAAGTACAAACAGTTGGAAGGATTTGGAAGTCTCGGAGGATCGTAGGGGACGAGGAGATTTTAGAGGTAGGGAGGAGTGCAGCCTGAAAGGGAGATGAGAGTTCGACTAACACTAAAATTGAGGCATTGCAAAACCAGGAACTAGTGTAGGTGTATAAGCAGAGAGGAGATAGGTGAAGGGGTTTTGGTGGAGATTGGAGTTTAGAGAGAGGGTTAATACCATAGACACTGACCAGAAGTATGTGGCTGTAGTTGAGTCTGGAAGCTCAAAAGGCGTGGATGAAGACTACAGGAGTTGATAAGCTGAGGCAGGACAGAGGTGAGCGGTGCTATGAAGATGGACATAGGGGATCTCAGTGATTGGAGCAGGAGGGAGCAGTTTGAAATGTGGAGAGTGAGGGACATTGAAATGAGGAGGAGCCAGTGTGGAAATTTAAGAGAAGGGCTGAAAAGATTTGCAAGGATGTTGCCAGGGTCGGAGGGTTTGAGCTACAGGGAGAGGCTGAATAGGCTGAGACTATTTTCCCCGGAGTGTCAGAGGCTGAGGGGTGATCTTTTAGAGGTTTATAAAATCATGAGGAGCATGGATGGGGTTCATAGGCATGGTCTTTTCACTGGGGTGGGGGAGTCCAAAATTAGAGGCATAGGTTTAAGATGAGAGGGGAAAGATTTAAAAGGGACCTTAGGGGCAACTTTTTCACACAGAGGGTGGTGAGTGTGTGGAACGAGCTGCCAGAGGAAGTGGTGGGGGCTGGTACAATTACAACATTTAAAAGGCATCTGGATGGGTACATGAATAGGAAGGGTTTAGAGGGATATTGACCAAATGCTCGCAAATGGCACTAGATTAATTTAGGATGTCCGGTCAGCATGGAAAAGTTGGACCGGAGAGTCTGTTTCTGTGCTGTACAGCTCTATGACTCTCAGACTGACTAGTGTCCTTGACACTGAGACTCCAGCATATACGCACAGGCCTGGTTTGCACAGATGGACAGGTAGCAGGGTGGGGTGGAGATTGAGGGGCTGCGGACTGGGGGGAGGGCAGAAGGGAGGGGAGGAAAGGGTCAGTGGCAGATTGTGAAAGCTGGCTTGTCAAACTCTTGCCAGCAGACGTGTGGCAAGAGAGAAACGGGTAAACAGGTGGGCAGTACCCACTAGGGCATTGAGTTGACAGATTGTGTTTTTCGTCAGTGACCCACACCTGCTGGAGAGAGAGAGGCAGAGAGCTGTGTGTGTGTGGTGTGAAGAGAGACAGGCTGATCTGATGGCAAAAATAATAATCCTGGCCTCGTCCAAAACTACAAGCCCTTTCTCTGAAAATAGAACGGATGCATTTAAGTGGAAATAGAGAAACCCATAAAGAGAAAGGAACTGAAGGATATTATTCCTGAACCTGGGTTTTGGGTGTTTCTGACAGATGAGGGGTGGAGGCTAGACCAAAGCAATCAATGAACAGTATTTACAGGGATGCATTTCAGCAAGACCCCTGTAGAAACTTAATTCCCTCAGGTGCCAGCTGATCTAACATCACAGTTTATGTGTTCTTGTGATTCGCATACCTGCTATTAACCCTTCATGCTACAGATCTCTTGATCACTGAGAAGGTGTAAATTTCTGAGGAATGCTCCGAAAGTTTGTGATTTCAAATAAACCTATTTGGACTGTGACCAGGTGTCGTGTGTCTTCTGACTTCGTTAAGTGCAGACCTTTTTTTATTTGAAGCGCTAACTGCAGTGATGAGAGATAACAAGGCGTGGGCTGGATGAACACAGCAGGCCAAGCAGCATCAGAGGAGCAGGAAAACTTGACGTTTCGGGCCTAGACCCTTCATCAGAAATGGGGGAGGGGAAGAGGGTTCTGAAATAAATAGGGAGAGAGGTGGAGGCGGATAGAGGATGGATAGAGGAGAGGATAGGTGGAGAGGAGGCAGACATTTCAAAGAGGCGGGGATGGAGCCAGTAAAGGTGAGTGTAGGTGGGGGGGTAGGGAGGAGATAGGTCAGTCCAGGGAGGACGGACAGGTCAAGGGGGCGGGATGATGTTAGTAGATAGGAGATGGGGGTGGGGCTTGAGGTGGGAGGAGGGGATAGGTGAGGGGAAGAACAGGTTAGGGAGGCGGGGACGAGCTGGGCTGGTTTTGGGATGCGGTTGGGGGAGGGGAGATTTTGAAGCTTGTGAAGTCCACATTGATACCATTGGGCTGCAGGGTTCCCAGGCTGAATATGATTTGCTGTTCCTGCAGCCTTCGGGTGGCATCACTGTGGCATTGCAGGAGGCCCAGGATGGACATGTCGTCTGAGGAATGGGAGGGGGAGTTGAAATGGTTCGCGACTGGGAGGTGCAGTTGTTTGTTGCGAACTGAGCGCAGGTGTTCTGCAAAGCGGTCCCCAAGCCTCCGCTTGGTTTCCCCGAGGCTCCATCCCCGCCTCTTCGACTTGTCTGCCTCCTCTCCACCTATCCTCTCCTCTAGCCATCCTCTATCCACCTCCTCCTCTCTCCCTATTTATTTCAGAACCCTCTTCCCCTCCCCCATTTCTGATGAAGGATCTAGGCCCGAAACGTCAAGTTTTCCTGCTCCTATGATGCTGCTTGGCTTGCTGTGTTCATCCAGCCGCTTGTTATCTCGGGTTCTCCAGCATCTGCAGT
The DNA here is from genome assembly GCA_024137785.1 of Ginglymostoma cirratum. Classification (NCBI taxonomy): domain Eukaryota; kingdom Metazoa; phylum Chordata; class Chondrichthyes; order Orectolobiformes; family Ginglymostomatidae; genus Ginglymostoma; species Ginglymostoma cirratum. Next base: position 9,805,328 of record JAHRHZ010000060.1, on the reverse strand, counting down.
ACCTTTTATCTCTGATGCAGTGATGAGAGGCTGCCTCTGAGACAGCATATCCTAAATTATGAGTTTGGTAGTTAACTTGGCTCAGTTCTTGGTTCTAGCCTTCCTGCTCCACTGATACTGCTTGGCCTGCTGTGTTCATCCAGCTCTATACCTTGTTATCTCAGATTCTCCAGCATCTGCAGTTCCTATTATTTCTCAGTTCTTGGTTAAGTGTGCGAAAGGAAGCACTGCAGGGAGATGGGGAAAGAGCAGGATGGGGCACAGTGAGTTTGATTGCCCTTTCAGAGGTCTGGCACTGCAATTAGAGTCTTTCTGTGGTGCCCTGTTCAGAGAGTGAGACAGGAAGGCAGCAAGGGGAAATGGACTGTAGGACCTGTATGTAGGACAAGGTGGAGAGGCATGCTTGAGTGTCAGTGAATTTTCACTCTGCATTGCTCGACTTTACACTGTGTCTAACCCTGTGCTTTCCCTGTCCTGGGAGTGTGTGATGGGGGCAGTGTACAGGGAGTTTAGTGTCTGACACTATGCTGTCCCTGTCCTGGGAATCCTTGTAGAAGGAGTTTAAGGGTTTTGGCAAAGATCTGTAGCTCGGGTCGTAGGTGAGGTTGTTGACTTGCTCGCTGAGCTGGCTTGTTCTCGTTCAGACGTTCCGTCACCATGTTAGGTGACATCATCAGCGAAGCCTCTGATGAAGCGATGTTATTCTACTCCGCTTGGAATTTATACTGTCCGGTCCGTTATGGGGAGTAGTTGTCATTTCCGGTTTTGATCTGTATGGGTTTGTATATGGGGTCCAATTCTATATGTTTGTTAATTGCATTACAGGTGGAGAACCACGCCTTTAGGAGTTCCGGTGTCTGTGTTTGGCTTGGGCTACAATGGTTACCTTGTCCCAGTTAAACTGATGGCCTTCATTGTCCGAGTGTACTGACATTTGGAGTTTTACGCTGTATCTAACCCTAAGCCATCCTTGTCCTGTGAGTGCTTGCCAGTGATATCTTGCCAGTATGGTTCTGAACCTGCCTGTAATGGGCTGGACCCTCCAGCAATGCCTGATTAATGATTTGGATATTGATGAATGTAACGCTGTAGAAAAATCATTGGTGCGTTATCCAAAAATGTTGAGCTGCTTTGAATGATTTTCATTGATGTGTTAGTATGAGCTGCGGAGCTGTTCGAGAAGGCTTGCAGCGGGGGAGGTGTAGGAGCAGCTGACAGGTTAACATTGATTCGATGGGAAAATGGTGATGAGCTGCCGGGAGTGGGGAAGGGCGGTGGGTTTGGTTTGGATGCCTGGAGGGAATGATAGCAGGAGAGTGGGGAATGTGGAGACCGCTGGACAGGTGACCAACCTCCAGGAACAGGTCACCCAGAACTGGCAACTGGGCTTGCCTGGCTCCGAAGTGGGGTGTGTTGTGGCTTGGATGTGTGAGGAATTGAGCAGTGCAGCAGTTGGCAGTTTTGTTTAGTTGAATGAGTTGAAACAGCTTTCACTAGTGCCCTGGGATTGACTGACTGTGGGTTTAATTACAAGTAATCAGGCAGCGTAAATGCCAAGCTCATTAAGCAGTGAGAGTACTTTCGGATAAATGTGAAATAAATCACTGTTAATCTCTGTACAACTCTGAAAGCTATCTGAAGGCCCTGGAAAGGTTGATACTGGCAGTTAGCAATGTACTTCAGGAGGTCTAACTCCTGTTGGAGTCTGCTCCAACTCATGTAATATTTGAAGGCATCCTCTATCGGTTTGGTCAAATGGTCCCTTTCAGTCTCTGGAGCTGGTCTAACCTGGTGCAGCTCAGCTCAAAGGAGTGAATTAGGATCCTTCACTGATCTAAAGGCAAAACTCCACAACTACTGTCACAAAGAGAGCTCCTCCTCCCTCAGTGATGTGCTGAACCAATCTTTGTGAATGTCACTGAAAGTAGAGTTTCTGGTCATTCCTTGCATTGCTGCTTGTGGGATCTTTCTGTGCATGTATTGACAGTCCCATTAGAGCAGTGACTGCGTTTGGAAAATGTTCCAAAGGCTTTGTCCCATGCAGGGAACTGGAGGGGACGCTGCACAAAGTGGGTTATCCTTTTGTTAATGGAAGACTTTGAGATTAATGGGAGCATCGGGGTGGGGGGAGGCGGGGGGGGTGGTGGTGGAGGTGATGGGAGTGTCAGGGGGAGATGAATGGGAGTATCGCTGGGGAGTGATAACAGAAACCATTTTGCACAGTAAGGCACTGAAGGAGAAACCCTTGAGTGTTTAATTCTAACAAAGACAAGCCGATAAAACTACACATTAGCATTGATGGATTGGCTGGTGATGCCCTTGCTTAACCAGAAAGTAAGAAATTGGAGTAGCATTTGGCCATTCCACCTATCCAGCCTGTTCTGCCTTACAGTTAGATCGGGCCTGGTCTGATTGTGGCCTCAGCTCTGGATTTCTCCTCCTTTACCCACTTTCCTCCCCTCTCACCAGCCTTAGCGTCAACCTCCACTTTTCTTTCTGCTCCCTCATATCCCTCAACTCCCTGCTCTACCAAAAATCTTTCTAACTCAGCTTTTAGTTTATTCAGTGATCCAGCCTCCACAGCTTTCTGAGGAAGAGATTTTCAAACAGCAATGAGCCTCCTCATCTAATTCTTATTTAAGAAAGAGATGAGGAGAAATGTCTTCTCTTAGGGGACAGTGATTCTATGGACTTCTTTACCACAGAGGGCTGTTGTGGCTGGGTCTTTAAGTATAAACAGTCTTGTAGGGGAGGTTGAGTTGTTTGAGCCTGAGCCCTTTGGAATTTGAAGGAATGAGAGGTGACCTTAGTGGGACATACAAGATTCTTTGGGAATTGACAGGATAGATGTGGAAAGGTTCCATCCCACGCTGGGAGAGTTCAGGACCAGAGAGCACAATCTCAGATAAAGGGGTTGCCCATTTCAGCCAGAGACGGGGAGGAATTTCTTCTTTCAGAGGGTAGTGAATCTGTGGAATACTGTAACAGCACTGTTGGGGATGCGTCATTTAGTATATTCAGGGCTGAGATAGACAGGTTTTTAATCAGTAAAGGATCGAGGGTTTTTGGGAAAAAGGCAGGAAAGTGGAGTTGAGGATGATCAAATCAGCCGTGATCCCATTGAATGGTCAAACAGACTTCATGGGCTGAATGGCCTACTTCTGCTCCTATGTCTGAGGGCTTTAAATGGGAAATGCCTGATCTTTAAAATGTGGTCCTTAGTTCTAGATTCCCCCCATGAGGGGAAACATTCTCCCAGTGCCCACCCTGTCATGCCCCCTCAGAACCGTGTGGGCTCCATGAGGATGGGAACTGAAGTGAAGTTGAAACAATGGTGGCACACAGAGCTTGTGGGATGTGAAGGTGAGCAACTTGCAGGTGGAGAGGCTGATGGCAAGTCAAGGAGGAAGGCTGATTGCAGACGTGAGGCAGTTGCCAAGTTGAGTGTGCACAGGATGGTAGTCGTAGAGTGAACTCAGTGGATCTCCTGCATGAGGTGGGCTTTCAAATACTATCGCAATGAATCACTGACCTGCCTTTCCCCTATTGAATTCGGCCCCTTGCTGGGAGAATTGAATTTGCCCGAATTTATACCCATCCACACAGCAGATGGAGTCAACGGTTAGAACAAGAATTTGTAAATTTCATGAATTTTTATTGTCCAATGTACTCCCTTGACCAGCAACTGACCTTCTGGAGCTGCTGAGTGTTGACGCCACCAATCAGAATGAGCTGATCGATTGGCCCATGTAGTCTGGGTCAGGAGTTAAAATGATGAGTTCAGCAATCGGCAAAAAATGAGACAAGGCAGAAAATGCAGGCACTGTATGTTTCATCCTCTCTTCAAGATTCTCCACCTGACAACATTCATATTGTATGTTTATTTAATGTAATTTCCCAGGGATTTGCAGGAGTTTCCCGTAAACTGACAAGGAGATGGAGAAATAGATGGTGCACGGGTCACCAAGTGGCTTGTGAGGTTGGAAGGTGATTCATAAAGGATTAGAAAAAAATAGAAATTAGGTGCAGGAGTAGGCCATTCAGCCCATCAGGACTGCTTTGTCATTGAACGTCCCAAAACATCTCATAAGAGCCATTATCGAATGAAAACTGATGCTGACTCACTCGAGGAAAGATCCTAAGGTGGGTTACTAACAACCTGGTCATTTCTCGCTATGGTAAGGCATTTAGGGAGGGAATTCTAGGGTTCAGGAGTCAAGCATCTGAAGGCACAGCTGCCAGGAACAGAATGAAGGAAATTTGGAGCTGCTCAAGATGCTGAAATTGGAGGAGCTCAGAGAGTGGAAAGGGTTGTGTGAGGTGGGAAGGTTATAGAGGTAGAGAAGGACAAGATCATGGAGAGATTTGAACATGAGGATGAGAATTCGAAAACAGTGGCAATCCCAGACCGATCTGTGTTGGCAAACAGGGAAAACAGCCCCTTGTAAGTTCTCTGTGACAAATATCAGTTTTCAGTGTGATTTGGATCGATACAAGCTCAAACTTACAATTACAATTTAACTCATTGCCTGAACCAGTGTAGAATACAACCGCTCTATTTTTATTTTCAAAATTCCAAACACAAATTCATTTCAGGAGTTTTGTTTGTTCATTAAAGAATTACACAGAAGTATGTAACGAAAATGGAGAAAAACAAGTAACTTTATGATTGATATCTAACTTTAATGAAATATGTAGTGAAACATTTTTCACACAGAGGGTGGTGCGTGTATGGAACGAGCTGCCAGAGGAAGTGGTGGAGGATGGTACAGTTACAACAATTAAAAGGCATTTGGACAGGTACATGGATAGGAAGGGTTCAAAGGGATATGGGTCAAACACTGGCAAAAAATGGGACTAGTTCAGTTTAGGTAACCTGGTTGACATGGACGAGTTGGGCAGAAGGGTCCATTTCTGTGCTGTATGACTCTATCACTCTAATATGATCATGGCTGGTTATCCAACTCAGTCCCCTGCTCCCACTCCCTCCCCATACCCTTGATCTCTTCAGCACTGAGGACTATAACTCCTTCTTGAAAATATTCAATGTTTTGGCCTCAAATACTTTCTGTGGCAGATAATGCCAGAGGCTCCCCACTCTCTGGATGAAGAAATTTCTCCTCCCTTAAGTCCTAAATGGCCTATCCCATATCCTTAAACTGTCACCCCTGGTTCTGGCCTCCCAGGTCATCACGAACATTCTTCCTGTATTTATCCTGTTGAGTCCTGTTCAAATTTCATATGTTTCTATGACAACCCCCCTCTCATTCTTCTAAACTCCAGAAATACAGTCCCAATCAATCCAGTAGCTCTTCATGCATCAGTCCTGCCAAACCTTCGCTGCACTCCCTCCATCGCCAGAGCATCCTTCCCCAGGTATGGAGACCCAAACTGCATGCAATACTCCAGGTGAGCTCTCACCAAGACCCGGTACAATTGCGGCAAGACATCCCTGCCTCTACACTCAAGTCATCTCGCTATGACGGCCAACATACCATTCCCCTTCTTCACTGCGTACTACATGTGCAATGCTTACTCTCAGCGACTGGTGCGCAAAGACATCCAAGTCTCTTGCACTTCCCTCTTTCCCAACCTATCACCATTCAGGTAATAATGTGACCTTCTGTTTTTGCTCCCAAAGTGGGTACCCTCACATCCATCCACGTTATATTTCACCTGCTGTACAACTGCCCACTCACTCAACTCGTCCAAATCACACTGAAACATGTCTGTATCTTCCTCGCAGTTTCCTCTCCCACTCAGCTTTGTGTCATCTGCAAGCATGGAGGCTTTACATTTAGTTCCCTCGTCTAAATCTTCAATGTGTATAGTGAGTAACTGGTGTCCAAGCACTGTCCCCTGGTGTACACCACTCAGCAAAACAATAATCGTGATGGATTAACCATTGACAGTGTTCGAGTCACATTCATATTGTTACTGAGATCTACTGCACAGAATAAGAGCCTTCAGCCCATCGAATCTGAGTTGGTCAGAAACAACCCCCTACTACACTAATCCTATTTCCCAGCACTTGGCCTGCAGCTTTGTATGCCTTGACATTGCAAGTGCACATCTAAATGCTTCTTCAAAGTGATGAGAGTTTCTGCTGCTAAACCCCCCCAAAACTTTACAGACAGTGAGTGCCACCACCCACTGGGTGAAACACAGACAGATTCTAAGCAAGGCCTCACACCTAACATGCATTGTCTGATCTAAAATGTCACCTCTTCTTTACACCGATGAAACCTTTAGTTCTCTCAGGGCAATGACTTCAAAGGAATCCGGGGGTTCACATTTCCATATTAATCAGAATTAAAACCTTCTAACTAATTAAAGCTTTCACAGGATCTTAGGTTTGTTTAATACATCTGCATTTGATCTTTTGTTTATAAATTCTGTGGTCTGTGTGCTTCTCTTTCACTGCACCTGACGAAGGGGCTATGCTCCGAAAGCTTTTGTTTCTAACAAACCTGTTGGACTATAATCTGGCATAGAGATATACAGCACAGAAACAGACCCTTCAGTCCAACTCATCCATGCCGACCAGATAACTTAAATCAATCTAGTCCCATTTGCCAGCATTTGGCTCATATCCCTTTAAACCCTTCCTATTCACATACCCATCCAGTTGCCTTTTAAATGTTGTAATTGTACCAGCCTCTACCACTTCCTTTGGCAGCTCGTTCCATACATACGCCACCCTCTGTGTGAAAAAGTTCCCCCTTAGATCCCTTTTAAATCTTTCTCCTACCCTGGGGTAAAGACCTTGGCTCCCTTTTACTCTGTCGTGCCCCTCATGATTTTATAAACCTGTATAAGGTCTCTTGCTGTTATACCACCCTATTTGGCTCTGTGTCAGAATGTGTCTTCTAGGTTCTTGGAATGTTTTACCGGATCAAAGATGCCAAAATTATGCAAAATCATGAACCCCCCCCCCCACCGTCCCGCCAAAATTATATTCTTCATAAGACATTGTGAATATAAAATTCTGATACTGTTTCACACGGAAGAGGGAAAACAAATGCCAAGCCGACGAAAAGGTACTGTGAAGGATACCGAGCGAAGTCACAAACTGGCTAGTGTTCAGTCGACATAAGGTCATAAGTAACAGCTTTCCAACCCTGGAAGTTTGTCCGGAAATTGTTGAGTGACGAGAGTTTGCTGATGGAATGAATAATGGGGTTACCAAGGCAGTTCAGTTATGTCAAAGTAATTCAGCTTTTACCTGGTTCACTGCAAATCATTTGACAGATGAGATCAGTGTCTGTGATTGATATAAATTGGTAAGATTAATTGGTGATTAGAATCCTTAGATAGCTAGGAAATTAACAGTGTTAGACAAGCAGCCTATTGAATAGATTAACATATTTAAAAACCGGCAGCCAGCAACATTCCCTGTTGTTTTGTAACATTGTCTAGGAGGGAGTCATGGATTATGGGGAACAGTGTAGGGAAAGCAGATCTCCTGTTTCTCAGGGTTGTATGTCTGTGCTGTCCTTGTGAAAACAGACGGTGAAATTGGGTTGGAGGATGGAGTCTGAGATACTGGATTGAGTAATGAGCTTCATTGAGATGAGATCTATCCATCTCTTTGCTCTCAGTAATGTCACTGCTGATGTGAGTGGAGCAGATTGCTACAATCTTACTGTCTGTGATCTCCAAGAGTCATAGAGCTGTGCAGCATGGAAACAGACCCTTCAGCCCAACTCGTCCATGCTGTCCAGATATCGTAAATCAATCTAGTCCCATTTGCCAGCATTTAGCAAACCCTCTAAACCCTTCCTGTTCATATACCCATCCAGATGCCTTTTAAATGTTGTAATTGTACCAGCCTCCACCACTTCCTCTGACAGCTCATCCCATACAAGCATCACCCTCTATGTGAAAAAATTGTTCCTTAGGTCCCTTTAAAATCTTTCCCCTTTCTCCTTAAACCTATGCCCTCCAGTTTTGGACTTCCCAGCCTTGGGGAAAAGACCTTGACTTTTCACCCTATCCATGCCCTTCCTGATCTTAAAAACCTCGACAAGGTGACCCCTCAGCCTCCGATGCTCCAGGGAAAATAGCCCCAGCCTATTCAGCCTCTCCCTGTAGCTCAAACCCTCCAACCCTGGTGGCATCTTTGTAAATCTTTTCTGAACTCTTCCAAGTTTAACAAAATCCTTCCTGTACCAGGGAGACCAGAATTGCATGCAGTATTCCAAAAGTGGCCTAACCAATGTCCTGTACAGCTGCAACGTGACCTCCCAGCTCCTGTACTCAATGCACTGACCAATAAAGGTAAGCGTACCGAACACCTTCCTCACCACCCTGTTTACCTGCAACTCCACTGTCAAGGACTGTGAACTACTTGACATTAAAGATAATCAGCAAAATCCTGGTTTGAAGATGGCCAAAACAGTTTTTTTTTAACACGATATGTTGTGAACTGCAATGCACTGCCCAGAATAACAAATCAGGAATTTGATTGATCCTATGTACCATCTCATACATCCACCACCGACGCTCAGTAGCAGCAGTGTGTACTATCTACAAGATGCACTGCAGATATTCACCAAAGATCTTCAGACAGCACCTTCCCCATGATCACTTCCATCTAGAAGGTCAAGGGGAGCAGATATATGGGAACACCACCCCCTGCAAGTTCCCCTCCAAGTCACTCATAATCCTGGCTTGGAAATATATCGCCATTCCTTCACTGTTGCTGGGTCAAAATTCTGGAATTCTCTCCCTAACAGCATTGTGGGTATAGCTCCAGCAGATGGACTGCAGCAGTTCAAGAAAGCAGCTCACTACCACCTTCTCAAGGGCAACTAGGGACAGGCAATAAATTCTGGTCCAACCAGCAACACTTGCCCCTGTGAATGAAGATAAAATCAGGCGATGGATGCAGATACAATTGTAACTTTCAAAAGTGAAATGACTGTATGCTTGAAAAGGAAATATCTTTGGGGCTTTGCAGAAAGACTAACTGGCTAATTCTTTCAGGGAGCTGACGGAGGGGTGATGGGCCGAATGAGCTCCCACTGTTCTGCATCAATGTGCAATCCTCCTCTCTGGGATTTGAGCTATATGAAAAACAGACATGTCTTAATGAAGCCAACCAGAATCTCAAGCGGTCTGTCCATCCACTGGAGAGACAGCAATGTAAAGGTTATATTCAGCAGTTATAAACGTCAGAATCTCCGTTTCCCCATCAACATTTCATGGCTGACGTGAGAGATTCTTTTTTTACATCTCAGAACTGTTATTAATCCTGCCTAATGAGGGGGTTCAGCACAAGCGCTTTGATAACAATTAATTATCAAGCACCGATCTAACTGTTTCCCAGGAAAAACATTCCTCAACAATGAGCACATTACCGCTCCTCCTTCGCCTGGCAACTGTCTGTAAACACTCTTGAACAAATTAATTGTCTAAAGTTAAGAAAACTGTTTCTGGGAATGATAAAGATAAGAATTATAGAATCCCTACAGTACAAATAGAGGCCATTCAATCCATCAGGTCTGCATGCCCCTTGAAAGGGCACCCCATCCTATCCCTGTAACCCCACATCAATCATAGTTAATCCACTCAGCCTGTACGTCCTTGAGTGCTATGGGTAATTTAGCCTGGCCAATCCACTGTAACCTGCACAGCTTTGATCATTAGAATCCCTACAGTGTGGAAACAGGCCCTTTGGCCCAACAAGTCCACACTGACCCTCAGAGCATCCCACCCAGACCCATCCCCCTATAACCCACACACCCCTGAACACTATGGTCAATTTCCCATGGCCAATCCACCTAGCCTGCACATCTTTGGACTGTGGAAGGAAACTGGAGCACCCAGAGGAAACCCACACAGACACGGGGAGAATGTGCAAACTCTGCACAGACAGTCACCTGAGGCTGGAATTGAACCCAGGTCCCTGGTGCTGTGAGGGAACAGCGCTAACCACTGAGCCACCCTGCCGCCCTTTGGGCTGAATATGTTCTGAACAGACAGTCTTCTCCACTGGTTCCCCTAGGGTTTGCAAGGAGAGCCTAGCTATGTTCCTTGTTGTTTTCTAGGCCATTCCATCCCAATCACATGTTTATTTAGGACGCACCCTTGCCCATGCTTGTGGAACCATCTGCTCTGCCTTTTAGAAGGAACACTTTCACCTCAGTTTCAGAAGATTGCTCATTTCCGTTGCATTCCTTGGACCTGAGCACTGAATCGAGCATGATTGTCCAGTGCAGTAGTGAGGGGGAGCTGCACTGTTGGAGATGCTGCCTTTTGGATGGGACCAGCTGAAGCCCAGTTCGTCCTGTTGGGTGGGTGTAGAGGATCCCATCGTTGTTAGGTTGAAGCAAAAATTCAGGCCCTGGGCCTGATCTTAATCCTCAGCGAACATCACTGAAATAAATTAACTGGTCATTATTGCCGTGCTGTTTCTTTTTGGATTTTGCTGTGCGTAACCTGTCTGTAACATTTCAACAATGCAACACTTTGAAATGTTCTTCATTTGCCATGAAGTGCTATGTAACCTGTGGATGGTGCTACACAAATGCAACTCCGCCCCATTTCCTTTATTTGTAACAATAGCTGAGACGTTGTTACGTGTGAGTAAGACTGAGGCTTTAATCTTTGTTGCCCATTGGGGGCACAGAGGAAGGAGAAATTCCAGGTCCGCCAACCCCATCTTTAAAATTGCTGCCTGCAGTTCTCATGGGCTGGAGGGGGAGTAGTCTGCGCTAGGTTTGGAGTCCACCCAGATGACCCATGGAGAATCTAAGAGACATCCCTCCTGGTCCGTCTCCTCATGCTGCATTCATCCAGCTTCTGCCCCTGTACCTACCTTCTAGCCTCTCACACCCGTTGCTTCCCAATGCCCATTTTCCAATCCCCAGCGCCCTTCATGTACTGTTGGTGGGATCTTTTCTGGAATACTGTGTCCAGTTCTGGTCTCCCATTTATAGAAAGGGTAACATTAAGCTACAGGGGGTTCAGAAGACATTTAACAGGATGTTGCTGAGAATGGAGGGTTTGAGTTATAAGGAGAGGCTGGATGGGCTGGGACATTGTTTCACTGGTACATTGGAGGTTGAGGGGTGACCTTATAGAGGTTTATAAAATCATGACGTGTTCAGATAAGGTGAAAGGCAGGTATCTTCTCCCTAGGGTGATGGATTTCAAGACTAAGGTGCATATTTTTAAGTGAATGGAGAAAGATTTTAAAAAGTCATGAGGGGCACCTTCTTTCCACCAAGAGTGGAAAGTGTGTGGGATGATACATTTGGATAAGATCATGAATAAGAAATGTTTGGCGGGATATGGGCCCAAGTGCAGATGGGACTAGTTTAGTTTGGGATTGTGGTCAGCGTGGAATGTATGGAGTGAAGGGCCTGTTTCTGTGGTGCATGACTTTATCACCTGTTGCCCTTCATACCCTAAAGATCCTCCACGTCAATTCATGTCCCCTGTCCTGTGCCGTTTTCCCTTCCTTCTCCACACCAGCTCACCTTAATCTGGAGAACCACGGACCGAAAGTAAAGTTACCAGTTTATTGATAAATGTCAACCCTTTTTAGGAAAAAAAAATACACTCACTGACATCAATACAAAACCAAACTGCAGTACTGCATCTGCTGTTCCCATTGTGGCCTCCTCTACATCGGGGAAACCAAGCGGAGGCTTGGGGACCACTTTGCAGAACACCTACGCTCAGTTCGCAACAAACAACTGCACCTCCCAGTCGCGAACCATTTCAACTCCCCCTCCCATTCCTCAGACGACATGTCCATCCTGGGCCTCCTGCAGTGCCACAACGATGCCACCCGAAGGCTGCAGGAACAGCATCTCATATTCAGCCTGGGAACCCTGCAGCCCAATGGTATCAATGTGGATTTCACAAACTTCAAAACCTCCCCTCCCCCAACCGCATCCCAAAACCAGCCCAGCTCGTCCCCGCCTCCGTAACCTGTCCTCCCACCTATCCACTCCTCCCACCTCAAGCCCCACCCCCATGTCCTACCTACTAACCTCATCCCACCCCCTTGACCTGTCCATTCTCCCTGGACTATCTCCTCCCTACCTCCCCTCCACACTCACCTTTACTGGCTCCATCCCCGCCTCTTTGACTTGTCTGCCTCCTCTCCACCTATCGTCTCCTCTATCCATCCTCTATCCGCCTCCCCCTCTCTCCTTATTTATTTCAGAACCCTCTTCCCCTCCCCCATTTCTGATGAAGGGTCTAGGCCCAAAAAGTCAAGCTTTCCTGCTCCTATGATGCTGCTTGGCCTGCTGTGTTCATCCAGCTCTACACCTTGTTATCTACAATACATCGAACTGCTTTAGTTGATCCTTTGTGCAAAATACGTTTTATTCAGGTGTGCAATCCCTTATGTCAACCAGTATTTCCATTCAGTAAGCAGGTGGAGTTGTCTGTCAATAGACTTCCATTGATTCAGGTGTGAAAATGAAAGTTTGGGGAATCAGCCACACAGCACACGTCCTTTCATGGTTCTGCATGAACAGGCAATACCTCATGTGTTTTCTTATTACAAACCCATTTTCGGACTGTCTTTTGACAATTTTGGCAGTCCCAATGAGTTAGTGCACTTATAGATGCACTATCACCATTTCCAAATGCCGGAGCTCCAAAAAGTGATGGTAGTGGGTGTGCCTGATTACCGAAGTGAGCTTCTGCCTCTGGGACCCACTAATGCATGAACTACAACCCGGAAACCCCCTCCCAGAAAGGATGAGAGATGTTAGCTTTGAGTTTTCGATTCCCACATTCTCCAGTATTTTCACCGTGAGTCCCTATCATGTCAGAAATTGGGCCCGGGATGTGTGATGGTGTGATTGTTAATCCTTCGTATTCTACTTTGGCCTTCAACCGCCTGTCTGACTTATTCTTGAGAAAGTTCCTGCTTTAATTCCTAATTCCCGAGGTGTTCATTTAGTTAGAATTAGACAGTCAACTAGAACTAGAATTAGGTTTTATTGCCAAGTGTAGGAGTACAGTAAAAAGTTTACAAAGTCGCCATTCCAGGCACCATCTTAGATACACAATACCCAGGTACAAAATCTTAGGTACAACGTAGGAAAATAAAGAAGTAATTTAAAAGTTCAACTTTACCGTTCTTGTCAGCATAGAGTAAGAAATAATAAATCAAGTTAAAAGTCTCAAACTATAGTCCCTTTATTGCTGTGATCTGGAATGCGTTGCCTGAAAAGGCGATTGTTTTCAGAGGGGATTAGAATAAACACTTGAGAAGGAAACATTCTCTTTCGAAAGTAAGTACAAGCAGGGGCATTGGATAGCATTTTCACAGAACCATCACAGGCTGAATGGCCTCCTTCTGTGTCGCTTGATTCCCTCTTAGTGTGCTGGGCAGCCTTTCACCTCCAAGTTCTGAACTGATCCTTGCTGTGGCTTTACTCTTGTATCTATGCCACTTTGTTCCTTGTCAGCTGGGGTTATGAGACAACGACAGCTTGACCTACGGGAGCAGGATACCTGTATTGAGTGTGTGTTGAAATTTGCTTAATGAGATGCTAACCAAAGGAACATATTGAAAATTCCATTTCATTAACACCAGAATGTTGACAATTAATTGGATCCCTCATCATAGTTTCTCAGCTGCCAGGCAGTAATGTCTCTTAATTCATCACACTGAGATCAACTCAATTAGATACTGCCAACACACTGATAGCAAAAACAGAAACTGGAGATGTCACTGCAATTGGAGATAGCAAGAACTGCAGATGCTGGAGTCAGAGATAACACAGTGTGGAGCTGGAGAAACACAGCAGGTCAGGCAGCATCGGAGGAGCAGGAAAGTTGATGTTTCGGGTTAGGACACTACTTCTGAAGAAGGGCTTTGCTTCGCATCTGGATTTCACTTACATCCATCCCTCCTCTGTCGCTCTCCCACCTTCAGAACCACTGCAGCCAATCCTAAAGAAATTCAGCTTCTCAGGAAAAGTTTTGTTGATTCCCACTGGAATCAGAGGAATTTCAAAGACTGAGATAGAAGAATTCAAGCTCATGAACATAGTGAATGATATAGGACAATGGTGAGATTGAGAGGGATGGGGTATGAGACGATGATAGTTTTGAGGAAAGATCGCTGGCAGGTTTGAGGGATATGGAATGAAGGTTTGTGGGTGAGATTAAGGGATATGGGTTGTTGGTGGTCCTGTGGAATGTTGGGATAGAGTGAGTAGGTGGGATTAGGGGATTACGGAGGGGGGAGCGGGTGTTAATATAAATGAAACAATGAGAATGGAGCAATGATGGATGTTCAGAGGAATGTGTGTGTGAATGAACAGTGATCCCATTCACACAGTGTCGGCCCTTTGAATCAATGCCTGAACTCTTCTTCCATTCATTGAAGTTATTTGGACATCAGCAGCTGTGAGAAGCGGTTTTGAAATAATCTGGTGAAACCTGATCAGAGATCTCAACAATTCCTGAAGAAAAGAAAAAATTATTGATGGATATGAAGATGGGAGGTGGGTGGGTGGACTGGTAACTGATACAGTTTAAGAGAGAGAAATGTAACGCTGTATATTGTGGGAAATAGTGAGAGGAATTGGAATCTTATTTTTTTAAAGGGAGATGTCACTAAACCACTAATCCAGGTGCTGAGGCTAATATCATGGGAACATGGCTCCAAATGCACCTTAAAGAATTTAATATAATGTGTAATTAGAAGCAGATCTTAGTGATGGTGCCATTAAATTATCATTGATTGTTGTAAAAACCCATCTGATTCACCAGTGCCCTTCCAGGAAGGAAATCTACCATCCTTAACTGGTCTGGTCTACATGTGAGTCCAGACCCACAGCAGTGTAGTTCACTCAATTGTCCTCAGCTGTCAATTGTACTTAAGTTGACTATGAATTGCAGTGGTTCAAAGGGACAGCTGACCAACACCTTTTCAAAGGCAGTCAGAGATGGAAAATAAAGTACCTCTCAGGTATGGGGAGGTGATGGCCCTAGTGGTATTATCACTGCACTGTTGACCCAGGTGATATTCTGGGGACCTGGGTTCACAACCTGCCACGGCAGGTGGTGAAATTTGAATTCAATAAATATCTGGAATTAAGAGTCAGATGATGACCATGAATCCATTGCCAATTGCCAGAACAAACCCACTTGGTTCACTATTGTCCTTTAGGGAAGGAAACTACCATCCTTGCCTGGTCTGGCCTACATATGACTCCAGACCCACAGCATTTGGTTGGCTCATAGCTGCCCTCTGGGCAATGAGGGATGGGCAATAAATGCTGCCTAACTAGCGACACCCTCATCCTGTGAATGAATAAAGGAAAGAAAAGGTACATTGTGGGGAGCTTGATGTTGAAAGACAGGGATTTTTTTAAAAAGACAGGAGATAGAAAGAGTGAAATTACAGGTATTGTGCCCTTCCAACATGGAAGAGATGTTTATTTATTTAAGACATTGCCATAGCCAGTTCTGAATGACCCTTGATGGGAAGGGTGCTGCTCTCACCATCTGACCATCTCAAGAGATGATGGACTGTGCCAGGGTGAATGTCATTTCTGGATTGTACCTGTCGAGGCTGATTTGTGAGCCACAGTCCCTTGCACAGATGGATGATGTTGGCCTGAGGCTGCCTGATGGCTTTTATCTTTCTGGGCAGCTCCCTTGTCCACCATTTCATTTTCTGCCCTGCCTTTCCTGACCTGCTTGTCTCCAGGCACTCCAGACTTCCTGTGCATCCTCAACCTGAAGCTCCTCACTCCCGGGGGTCTATGCAGAGCTGGGTGGCCTGTCAGTTTTGTGTTGAAACTGAGCTCATCACGGAGATAATCCTTGGGGGGTATGGTCATTCAGCTCAGATGTCCAACCAGAGGAGTTGCTGCAGATTTGAGTCTGTAGACATTCTGGAGCACTGCGTGCCTCTATGTTCAGTGCTGTGACCACCAGGAGATGCACAGTGTTTGTCTGGGGCAGCAGCACTATTGACAAGTCATGGGGGCAGATTGGTTGATTAGCACTGTGATACCACTGTGAGAGGTTATAGCTATGGAGAAAGGTTCAAGCATTGGTGAGTAATTTCTATTGGGGTAGAACAAAATTAGGACAATCTGATGAAGCGTTACAGAATAATGAAAGGGTTTGAGAGGATAACAAGTCAAAATGATTATTTGCAGTGTTTGACGAACACTAGGGAAGCTGGTGACATACTGTTAAATATGAGTGAATCAGCAATCCAGAATCAGCTTAACGTTTCAGAGGAATTTGTTCAACTTTCCCAATGACAGTCACCAGAATTCAAATTCAGTTACAACTAATTAACAAATCTGGAATCAGAAATAGCCTCAGTAATGATGCCCATGAAACTCCAAGATTGTCATTAAAACCCATCTGGTTCACTAATGTCCTTGAGGGAAGGAAACTGCCATCCTTACATGTGACTCCAGATCTGTAGCAGTGTGGTTGACTCTTAACTGTCCTCTGGGCAGTTAGGGATGGGCAATAAATATTGGTCTTGCCAGCAATGCTGACATCCCATGAAAGAATAGAAAAAAATCCCACCGGATAAAAGTAGATGATTTGAAGAAAAAGTATTTCACAGATCCTGACAGATTGCTTTAACTTCAAGCAGCAATTTGAATAGAAAATGAGAGGGGATTTGGAGAAATATTCCAGAAGGAATGGATATAACTGATTAGGAATGGAACCCTGGAATAGAATAGCAGCAAATGGCTCCTGTTATTCATGGAATTTCTTCAGATCAATCTTGGGTTTGGGCTTCCTCAGGCCAGCCTGAATACTTGAATAATTGCTCAAATTGAGACATTGCCTAATCTCAAGACGGAGTTTCAACAGCTGATGGGCAGAATCCAGGGCAGAATCCCGCAGGAAACTCCCATTCCTTAAGTTCCTGCTGCTCTGTGGGTCTGAAAGTTGCTCAGGTGAGTAGACGGGCTCTAAGAATGTATAATCCACAGGGACCTCAGCCGGTCAAGAAGACAGAACACCATCAGCTTCTCAAGGGCATAGCTATCACCTTCTCAAGGGGCAACTAGAGATGGGCAATTACTCTGATGACAGGCAACTGGGGAGGGAGTAGGGGAGCGGGTAAAGGAGTGAGCAGTTAGGTGGAGATGGAATCCAGAGTGAAAGGTTCACAGACAAAGGGATTGTTGATTTTAAGCCCCGGGGAAGGAGAGAAGCTGAACAGATGATAATGGATAGCAGGAACTGCAGATGCTGGAGAATCTGAGATAACAAGGTGTAGAGCTGGATGAACACAGCAGGCCAAGCAGCATCAGAGGAGCAGGAAGGCTGACATTTCAGGTCTAAACCCTTCTTCAGAAATGATGCTGCTTTCCTCCAATGCTGCTTGGCCTGCTGTGTTCATCCAGCTCTACACTTTGTTATCGCAGATGATAATAGAGCTGTGCGTGGGTGAAAATCTGCTGAAAGCAACCCATTTCTTAACAAGACCTGGTATGTGGGAGCTGGAGTAAGGACATGGGAGAAAGTGTTCAGGACCCAAAGTTATTGAACTCGATATTGAGTTCGGAGGGTTGCAGGGTCCCCAAGCGGAAAATGAGATGCTGTTCTTCCAGCTTGCGCTGAATTTTGCTGGAACACTACAGCAAGCCTGAGACAGAGATATTGGCCAAGGAACAGGGTTGTGTGTTGAAGTGGCAGGCCTTTACCCCCCACACCCTGCTATCAGCATCAATACCACTTATTCCTAACTGCTACCCATTATGAAAAAGAGTCGCTGGACTTGAAACATTAACTCTGCTTTCTGTCTACAGAAGCTGCCAGACCTGTTGAGTTTCTCCTCCAATTTCTGTTTATTTTTGTTGATTTCAGATCACCAACATCTGTGGTTCCTTGTTTTATTTTAGAGTCAGGCAAGAATCCTTCCTTGGTTTCATTGCTGCTCATCCCTGTGACCTTCTCTAAACCTAGCACCTCATATCTCAACAGGCACTCAGGATTTTTAATTAGAATCCCTACAGTGTGGAAACAGGCCCTTTAGGCCAACAAGTCCACACCGAACCTCAGGACATCCCACCCAGACTCATCCCCCTACAACCCACTTAATCTACACATCCCTGAACAGTACAGGCAATTTAGCATGGCCAATCCACCTAACCTGCATATCTTTGGACTGTGGGAGGAAACCGGAGCACCCGAAGGAAACCCACGCAGAAACGGGGAGAATGTGCAAATTCCACACAGACAGGCACCCGACGATGGAATAGACCCTGGGTCCCTGGCGCTGTGAGGCAGCAGTGATAACCACTGTGCCACCCCAGATTGTTATATGAATGGCGATAGATTGGGAGAGAGCGGAGTGTGCAGTGGGACCTGGGTGTCCTTGTGCACCAGTCACTGATGGTAATCATGCAGGTAAGAAGGCAAATGGTATGTTGGCCTTCATTGGGAGAGGTTTTGAGTACAGGGGCAGGGATATCTTGCTGCAAGTGTACAGGGCATTTGTGAGGGCACAGTTAGAGTATTGTATGTAGTTGTGGTCTCCTTAACTGAGGAAGGATGGTCTGGCGATGGAGGGAGTGCAGCAAAGATTGATCAGACTGATTCCTTGGATGGCAGGACTGGTGTATGAAGAGAGGTTGGATCGGTTAGGATGATATTCACTGGAGTCAGTGGAGTTTTGAAGAATGAGGAGGGTGTGAGGATCTCATAGAAATCTATAAAATTCTAACAGGACTAGGCAGGGTAAACACAGGAAGGATGTTTCTGATGACTGGCGATTCCAGAACCATTGGTCACAGTTCAAGGGTATACAGTAGGCCATTGATAACAGAGAGGAGGAGAAATGTCTTCATTCAGAGAGTGGGGAGCCTGTGGAATTCTCTGTTACAGAAAGTGGTTGAGGCCAAAACATTGAATATTTTCAAGAAGGAGTTAGATACTTAGAGCTGAAGGGATACTGAGTTGAATGATCAGCCATGATGATATTGAATGGCAGAGCAGGCCCAAAGAGCTGCATTTATTTTCTATGTTTCTATCGCAGTGAGCTCAGCCACTGACTCCCTTAGCTCAGCGCGAGCTCAGAGTCATGAGGCTGTTGGTTGAAGTATCAGACCACGAGAGGTGAGGACTTAATCCATAATGACAGTCCGTCATTATTGATCTTGGAAACGAAGGCACGTCTCACCTGCCTGCAGATACAAGAGAGAAAAACGTCCTTGGGCACTTCTCTCACAACCTTTATACCTCAGTCAGCATCACGGATAATAGGCCTGTCTTGAAACTAGTGGAATCTTGCTGTGCAGAAATTGCCTAGAGTTTTTGGTACACAAACAGAAATGGCTTGGACCGAACCTACTGGCTGTGAAGGGTTTTACGGATATGAAGATATGACAGATGCAATATAAATGTAATTTATTTCATTTCGGGGGAGGTGATGGCCTAGCGGTATTATCGCTGGATTGTTAATCCAGAGACCCAGATAACTTTCTGGGGACCTGGGTTCAAATCCTGCCACAGCAGATGGTGGAATTTGAATTCAATAAAATAGCTGGAATTAAGAATCTAATGATGACTGTGAATCCGTTGTTGATTGTGGGGAAAAACCCATCTGGTTCACTAATGTCCTTTAGAGAAGGAAACTGCCATCCTTACCTGGTCTGGCCTACATGTGACTCTAGACCCACAGCAATGTGGTTGACTCTTAACTACCCTCTGGGCAACTAGGGGTGGGCACTATATGCTGGCCTAGTCAGTGATGCCCTCAGCCCGTGGATGAATAGAGAAAAAAGAACGTTATTCTGTGTACAACTGTCTACTTGACTCTATTCCAAGAGAGTTATTCACTGACTTTGTCAGATAAAGTTCTGTATAAAAGAAACCCTGGCATTTGTACTTCAGCTGCTCATGTGTTTGTGAGAAATGTTAAAGAATTTTCCACCAGAAAGTTCATGAATTCGGGAACTGATGTTGATAAGTGGGACAGTCTTTGTCCTGTCATTGCCTATTGTTTCAACATTCTGCAGAAAACGCTAATAACTATTTTGGAAACTGTTTACAAATGACAGAGTGTTTCACTTAATTGCATCCTTACATTCTGACAGTCCAGATGAAACATTAAATACAGCAACCTGCATTTACATGGCGCCATTATCATTATTTAAAGCCCCAAGGCATTTCGTGAGAGTAATTACTAAACAAAATTTGACAGTGAGCCGCTGGATGAGATATCCAGCCATCTGATCGAAAGCCAGTTACAAGAAGGAGGTTTTAAGGAGCGTCTTCGGGGAACAAACAAATGTGGAGAGACGGGAGACTTAAAGAGGGAATTCCAGGAATTAGAGCTCAACGGTGGAGAGATTGAAAGTGGGAATGCGCAGGAGGCCAGGATTAGGGGAATGCTGAGGTAGACTCGGATAAATCGTCAGGCTTCAGTGTTATGAAAACAGGAAGTGTGGCAGAAATTCAGCAGGTCTGACCGGGGAGGTGATGGCTGAGCAGAATTACTGCTTGACTATTAATCCAGCAGTCCAGGTAATGCCCCAGGGACCTAGGTTCAAATCCTGCCCTGAAGGAAGTTGAATTCAATAACATTGGAATTAAGGGTCTAATGTTGCAGGAACCCATCTGGTTCACTAATGTCCTTCAGGGAGGGAAACTACCATCCTTACCTGAATTTGGCCCACATGTGACTCCAGACCCACAACAATGGGTAATAAATGCTGCCCGCATGAATTGTAGAATTCCTCCAGTGTGAGAGCAGGCCATTTGGCCCATCAAGTCTATACTGGCCCTCCAAACAGCAGCCCAATCAGACCTACTCTGCTATCTGATCCATGTAACCCCACATTAACCATGCTAACCCACCTAACCTTCACATCCCTGCGCACCATGGGGCAATTTAGCACAGCCAATTGACCTATCCTGCACATCTTTGGACTGTGGGAGGAAACTAGAGCATCTGAAGGAAACTCACACAGACACAGGGAGAATGTGCAAACTCCGCACAGACACTCGCCTGAGGGTGGAATTGAACCCAGGTCCCTGGTGCTGTGAGGCAGCAGTGCTAACCACTGAGCCACCGTGACAGCCCAAATGCTAGAATGAATTAAGAAAATAGAGGGAGACATTTTCATTGAAAGAGTTAAAATTAGGCTCAAGATGTTAACTCTGATGCATTCTCTCTCCACAGATGATGCTGGACCTGCTGAGTTTCTCCAGCAATTTCTGTTTGGGTTCCGATCCCCAGAATGCAGGAGGACTTAGCTTATATTTCAGGGAGATGCTGGTTGTAAAATTGAGATTACAGCCCATTCAACAGGGAGACTGTCACACTGCGCCCCCCCAGCCGGCCTTCTGCCCTTGATAATGTGCCACAGGATCTTTGACATCAAGCTGAGAGGGGCAATGGGATTCAGTTTCATGTCTGTTTCAACATGAAATGAACTAGAAGCAGGCTGTTTGGCCTCTCGAATATGCTCTGCTATTCAGTACTATCGTTGCTGATCTGATTACTCTCCTAACCTTTTACCCTCATTTGCTTACCAAGAATCACTCTCTACTCTACCTCTGCGTAAAAATTATTAACACCTCTACTTCCACCTCAGTCCTGTATCGGGTTATCCAATTCGATCCTGTGCTCACATCTGTGGGGTGGAGCCTCACTAAGGAGGTTATGAGCGCTGCCCACTGAGAGGGGTCTTGGGGGTCTGCTGGAAGCCCTCACTGCTTGGGAAGAACTTTCAAAAAAAAGGGGAAAGACCTGCATTTCTATAGCACCCTTTCATGACTGCTGGACATGCCAAATTCTGAGGAAGAGTCATACCTGACTTGAAATGTTAACCTTGTTTCTCTCTCCCCAGATGCTGCCAGACCTGCTGAGTTTCGCCAGCATCCTCGATGTTTGTTACAGATTTTTAGCAGGCTGTCACTGCTGACATGTAATTAATTAGTGCACATCTAGTTCCCACAAACAACATTGGGATACTAACCGGATAATCTGCTTTCCTAATTCGTTTGAGTAGTAAATATCGTTTCGGTCCCAGGGGAGTCCTGCTGTTTTTCATTATAATGCTATCATTATCTTTACATTCGAGAGTGGACCTCAGTTTAATATCTTCTCTGAAAGAGCAGTGCTTTTGGCAGTGCAGTACTCCCTCAGTACTGCACTGGGCTGGCAGCCGAGCTTGCTCAACTCCAATGTATCTGGCCACAGGCCCAAAACCAATAAGAACAGGACCATTCAGCCCCTCAGTCCTGTTCTATCCTCCACTCTGTCCAGGTGTCTCTCTACTCTGTATGTTTCAATCATTTCCTCCTTATCCTTCTAAACCTCATCAAATACAAACCCAGAGTCCTCAACCGCTCCTCATATGACAAGCCCTTCATTCCCAGAAACATTCTTGTGAACTTTCTCTGGACTCCTTCCAAGGCCAGCACATCCTTCCTTAGGTACGGGGCCCAAACCTGCTCACACTATTCCAAATGCGGCCTTATACTGCATCACTATACATCTCTGCTTGTGCATTCCAGCCCTCTGGAAGTGAATGCTAACATTGCATTTGCCTTCCTAACTGCCAATTGAAACTGCATGTTACCCTGAAGAGAATCCTGCAATAGGACTCCCAAGTCCCTTTGTGCTTCAGATTTCTGAAACCTTTCTCTGTGTAGAAACTAGTCAATGCCTCTTCTTCCGACCAAAGTGAGTACATTCACACTTTCCCATTTTGTATCCTATCTGCCACTTCTTTGCCCACTCTCCCAGCCTCTGTCCTTCTCCAGCTTCCCTGTCTCCTTAACATACTTGCGCATCCATCTATCTTTGTGTCATTTGCAAACGTAGCAACAATGCCCTCAGTCCCTTCATCCAAATTGTTACTGTATAGACCGAATAGTTGTGATCCCAACGCTGACCCTTGCGGAACTGCACTAGTCACCAGCTGGCATCCTGAAAAAATGACCCTTTATCCCTACTCTGCCTCCTGCCAGTCAGCCAATCCTCTATCCACTCCAATACCCTGCCCCTAACACCATGGCCTCTTATTTAGCAGACTCCTGTGCAGCACCTTGTTTCTGAAAATCCAAATAGATCACATTCACTGGCTCTCCGTCGTCTAACTTGCTCATCGCCTACTCTAAGAATTCAAACAGGTTTGTCAGGCATGACCCCCCGTGACAAAGCCGTGCAGACTCAGTCCCATTTTACCATGCAGTTCCAGTACTCTGCAAACTCATCCTTAATAATGGGACTCTAAAATCTTACCAATGACTGAGGTCAGGCTAACTTGCCTGTAGCGTCCTGCCTTCTGCCTCCCCCCCTTCTTAAACATGGGGGTTACATGAGCCATTTCCAACTCCTGTAGGACCATTCCAGACTCCAGTGATTCCTAAAGATCACCACCAATGCCTCTGCAATCCCCTCAGCCATCTTCCTCAGATCTCTAGGGTGTAGTCCATCTGGTCTCTGTGATTTATCCACCTTCAGATCTTTCAGCCTCTCCAACACCTTCTCCTTAGTGATGGCCGCTACACTCACCTCTGAGCCCTGACTGACTTGAAGTTGTGATACGCTGCTGGTGTATTCCCCTGTGAAAACTGAGGCAAATCAATTCAGCTCCTCTGCCGTTTCTTTGTTCCCCATAACTATTTCGCCAGCCTCATTTGCCAGCGGTCTAATGCTCACTCTTGCCTCTCTTTTAACATTTAGATATCTTAAAAAACACTCCTGCAGTCTTCTTTTGAATTAATAGCTAGTTTACCCTGAGGTTTCAGCTTTTCTCTTACTGTCTTTTCATCTGCTGGTTTTTAAAAGTTTCCCAATCCTCTGGCTTTCCACTACTCTCACCACATTGTACACTTTTTCTTTTGCCTTTATGCTGTCCCTGACTTCCCTGGTCAGCGACGTTTGCCTCATCCTCCCCTTAGTACATTTCTTCTTCCTTGGGATGAATTTCTACTGTGCCTCCTGAATTACCCCAAAGCTCCTGCCATTGCTGCTCTGTCATCTTCCCTGCTAGGGTCCCCTTCCAATCAACTCTGGCCATCTCCTCCCTCATATCTTTACTCAATTGTAACACCATTACACCTGATTCCAGCTTCTCCCTCTCAAGCTGCAGGGTGACTTCTGTTGTATTATTGACCCCCAGGGATTCCTTCACCTTAAGCTCCCTGATCAAACCTGTCTCATTACACATCCCCAATCCAGAATTACCTGTTCCCCAGTGGGCTCTACCACAAGCTGCTCCATTTGGAGTCACCACTCTGTGGCCACCATCTCTTTGCCACCGGGCCCACCTTGCTGCTAGCACCTGCTGATGCTGGGTCCTGAGGTAAATACACAGCTCCGCTGCCATGCCCACTGCCACTGCCATGCCAAGAGTCCCGCTCTCGCCACCATCGTCAGAGATTGTCACCTTGCCAGCGCCGCCATCTTGAAGGGTCCGCTGCTGCCGCTGCCGCGCTGATTGCAGTGTGGGGGTGTGGGGAGCCTAGCTGCCAGCGGCGCAGAATGCCAAGAGGGGACTGCCAATCCACGCCCTGCCGTGCCATGCTGATTAACCAGCCACAAAGCAAAGAGAGTAACGAACAAGAAACCAAAAGGAAATAAAGGAAAACAGGAGAAGCAAAATGATAAAAAAAATGAAGCAGATGGGAGCTGATGAGCCCCGAGCTCAAGGACCCACCTGTATGCTGCCCCGTGACCCTATCACTATCTTGGTGGCCAATCAGGATTTCTGGCGTGACCAACAACAGGGTGTAAGAGGGTCAGATTTGGAGGGGCACCAATATCTCAGAGGGTTGCACAGCTAGAGGTTGAGACTTGTGAAAATTACAGAACTGCAAGATCTTGTCGTGCGGAAAGAGAGCATTTGGAACATTCAGGTGTTGTTGACTCATTGACAGATCAATCAGAGCCAACATAGAATCGGGTTTTCAACCATCGGTGCAGAAAAGAGCAAAATGACTTTGTGTTCCTTCAGTCTTGGAATCAAGGGTGCTACCTGTGGGTGACATGAAACTTGGAATCATTGTGGACTGTGAGGAGGAGAGTGTAGAACACGAAAAGATCATGGATAGCTTGGTGTGATGGGCAGAGAAATGGCAGATGAAGTTCAACGTGGAGAAATGAAAAGTGATGCATTTTGCTCGTAGAAGCACAGACAGGAAATGTACCAACTCTAACTGGTGTGCAGGAGCCTGGAGACCATTGGGTATGTGCGTAAGGCATTAAACATGGCAAGTAGACAAACAGAAGGATGGAAGAACACAGCAAACCAGACAGCATCTGGAGGAAAGGAGCAGTTTTCGTGTCGGGTGGTATCCTTCTTCAGGACAAAAGAGCTGAATTCCAGCGATGAGGTGAGAGTGACAGCCCTTGACATCAAGGCAGCATTCGACCAAGTGTGGCATCAAGGAGCCCTAGCAAAGCTGGGAGCAATACAAAGAGTGTTTTGTGTGGAATGAACTTCCAGAGGATGTGGTGGATGTGGGTACAGTTACAACGTTTAAAAGACATTTGGATAAGTACATGAATAGGAAGGGTTTGGAGGGATATGGCCCAAGCTCAGGCAGGTAGGGTGAGATTAGTTTGGGATTATGGTTGGCATGGACTGGTTGGACCAAAGCATCTGCTTCTGTTCTGTATGACTCTATGACTCTAATGGGCATGGTGGGCAAACTCTCTGCTGGTTGGTGTCATACCTGGCACGCAGGATGGTGTTTGTGGTCGTAGGAGGTGAGTCAACTCAGCTCCAGAACATCTCTGCCGGAGTTCTTCAGGGTAGTGTCCTTGACCCTTTTGTCTTCAGCTGCTTCATCAATGACCTTCCCTCCATCATAAGGTCAGGAGTGGGGATGTTGGCCTATGACTTCGCAATGTTCAGCACCATTCGTGACTCCTCAGATACTGGAAAATGTCCGTGTTCAAATGCAGCAAGATCTGGACAATATCCAGGCTTGGGCTGACAAGTGTTGACATTTTGGGTCCGGTGACCCTTCCTCAGAATGGTTCTGAGGAACGGTCACCGGACCCGAAACGTTAACTCTGTTTTCTCCTTCACAGATGCTGCCAGACCTGCTGAGCTTCCAGCAACGTTGTTTTTGTTCCTGATTTACAGCATCCGCAGTTCTTTTGGTTTTTATTATTAAGTTGGAGTGGGTGCAGAAAAGATTTACTAGGACGTTACTGGGACTGGAGAGTTTGAGTTAATAGGAGAGTCTAGATAGGCTAGGACTTTTTTCCCTGGAGTGTAGGAAGTTGAGGGTGACCTTATGGAGGTTTATAAAATCATGAGGGGCATAAATAAGACAAATGACAGGGGTATTTTCCCTAGGGTTGGGGTGTTCAAAATTCGACAGCATAATTTTAAGGTGAGAGCAGAGAGATTTAAAAGGGACCTGAGGGGCAACCTTTTCATGCAGAGGGTGCTTTTTTGTGGAATAATCTGCCAGAGGAAGTGGTAGACGCAGGTGCAGTCACAATATTTAAAAGACATTGGACAGGTACATGGATAGGAAAGATTTAGAGGGATATGGGTCAAACGTAGGCAAATGAGACTAGTTTAGTTTGGGAAATTTGGCATGGACTAGATGGACTGAAGGGTCTGTTTCGATGTTGTATGACCCTATGACTCTTTGGCACACAAATGCCAGGCTATGACCATCACCAATAAGAGACAATCTAACTACCACTCCTTCACATTCAATGGTGTTACCATCGCTGAACCCACATTATCAAAATCCTAGGGGTTGCCATTGAGCAGAAAGTTAACTGGACTCCCCACATAAAATTCAAGAGTGAACTATATGGTAAATGGAAAAGCCCTGGGGAAAATTGATACACAGAGAGATCTGGGTGTCCAGGTCCATTGTACCCTGAAGGTGGCAACGCAAGTCGGTAGAGTGGTCAAGAAGGCATACGGCATGCTTTCATTCATCGGACGGGGTATTGAGTACAAGAGTTGGCAGGTCATGTTACAGTTGTATAGGACTTTGGTTCGATCAATTTCCCCCCGTAAGGGCATTGTGGGTCAACCACATGGACTGCAGCGGTTCAAGAAGGCAGGTCACTCCGACCTTCTCAAGGGGCAACTCAGAATGGATAATATATACTGGCCCAGCCGGTGATTCCCACATCTCATGAGTGAATAAAAAAAGGAAGAATGTCAGGGAGAAAGCGTGTTGCTTCAGAGATCGGCTACAGACATGATGGGCTGAATGGTCTGACTCCGCACTGGAACAATTCTGTGGCTCAGTGGGATAGCAGTTGTGTCACTGATCAGAAAGCTCTGGATTAGGGAACTACTGTCCTGTGACTTTATAAAAGCCAGCGTTGGCAGGAATTAGAGGAGGGGCGCATGAGTGAGACTACATCGCAGCAATGAATTTAACATTGCAGTTAAATTGGCGGGAGCCAGTCTGCAAAAGACCTTGAATTTTCCTACAGTCATGGATCTTGTTTTTAAAATGATAAGTTTCTGAGAAAGCTCAGAGCTAGAAGTGATTTATTACAAGTAATTATCTTGAAGGAAAACGTCAAATCCTTCAGCGAAGTCTGATCTTTCTTTTCTTTGCATCTTTTAAAGAAAACTTAATTCAGCTCCATGCCCACCTTGCTGTCCATGAGTTGAGGGTGGTGTTTCCACTACAGGCCTTGTTTTGTGGATGTGCTTCATAGCCGTTTGTTGGGCCTGCGCTGAGATGATGGATAATTAGTCGTTTATCTTATTGCTACTGAGAAAGGAACACAGAAATGTCTGGCACAGCTATACTAGAAAACGGAATTCTTCTCTTCTGCAAAGTACATGCTGAGATCATGGATGAGGAGGAGATTGGGGGCTGGGAGGAAGAGAGAATGAAGCCACTGCTGAAATTGGAAGGAATCAGTAAAGGGAAAGATCCGAGCTGGTGGCATGGTCACCAGGAGAAGGAGGTTCCCTCGGTGTGATGTGAGTGTTGTTGGCCAAGCCTGCGTCAAAGCAAATTAATGTCCCAGGTTCTTTCCTTTTCTTTTGCATGGGAGTCTCTGGCTAGGCCAGCGTTTAGTGCCCATTTGTAATTACCCAGAAGGCAGTGAAGTGTCAACCACATTGCTGTGGGTCTGGAGTCACATGTAGGCCAGACCAGGTAAGGATGGCAGTTTTCCTTCCCTGAAGGACATTAGTGCACCAGATGGATTTTTACAACAATGGTTACCATGAGGCATAATTGAGTTCAAACTTCACCATTTGCCATGGCAGGATTCAAACACATGCCCCCAGAACATTAAAATGATGCAAGAAACCGCAGATGCTGAAGATCTGAAACAACGCAGAAATTGCTGAAGAAATTCAGCAGGCCTGGCAGCATCTCATAGACTCAAAGAGTCACAGAGTAATACAGTATGGAAACAGGCCCTTCAGCTCAAATTGCTCCTTGCTGACCATGGTGCCCACTCAGCTAGTTCCAATTGTCCACATTTGGTCCATATCCCTCTTAAATCCTTCCCATCCATGTACTTATCCAAACGTTTTTTAAATATTGCTATTGTACCTGCCTTAACCACTTTCTCTGGCAGCCCATTCCATACACACTCCACTCTCTGCGTGAAGAAGTTGCCCCTCAGGTCCTTCTTAAATCTTTCCCCTCTCACCTTAAACGTATTCCCTCTAGTTTTCAATTCCACATCCCTGGGAAAAAGACGATATGCATTTGTTCTATCTATGCCTCTCATGATTTTATACACCTCAATAAGGTCACCCTTCACTCTCCTACATTCCAAGGAATAAAGTCCAATCCTGGCTAACCTTTCCCTATAACTCAGGCCTGGCAACATCCTTACAAATCTTCTTTCCAGATTTTACAGTTTCCTATAACAGGGTGACTAAAACTGTACACAATGTTCCATGTGCACCCTCACCAATGACTGATACGACTGTAACATAATGTCCCAACTTCTGTGCTCAATGCCTTGACCGATGAAGGGCCAGCAAGCTAAATGTTAACGTTTCGAGTCCAGTGACCCTTTGTCAGACAGTTCTTAAGAAGGGTCACTGGACTTGAAACATTAACTGTTTCTCTTCCCACAGACATTGCCGGACCTGCTGAGTTTCTCCAGTCATTTGTGCTTGTTTCCTCCAGAAAATTAGCCTGAGGTTGTGGATTAGTAATTAACAAATTACTGCTACACTACCATGTCCCTGTTGGGTAAAGGACATCAGAACATTGATCAGAAACTGGCTCTTCCTAGAATGACAATCAGGAATGAGGTTAAGCCGAGGCCTCTCAGCTTGCAGATTCCTGGCTGCTAATGAAATTCCAAGAGAAAAAGGCCAAGATCTGTCCAGTTAATCATCCCCTATTTTGGTAGCTACATGCTACAGTAATAATGAAGATGCTGAGTAATTGCAGCAAGCATCCTCAATCTGTTAGTCTGCTGGTGGACCCTCAGAGTCATACAGTCATGAAGCATGGAAACAGACCCTTTGGCCTAACTCATCCATGCTGACCAGTTTTCCAAACTGAACTCGTCCCATTTGCCTGCATTTGGCCCATATCCTTCTGAGCCTTTATAATCCATGTACCTGTCCAAATGTCTTTTAGATGTTGTAATTATACCAGTCTCTACCACCTCCTCTGGCAGCTCGTTCCATATACACCACCCTCTGTGTGAAAAAATTGCACCTCAGGTTCCTTTTAAATCTTTCCCCTCTCACTTTAAACCTATGCCGTCTAGTTTTGGACTCCCCTACCCTGGGAAAAAGACCCTGGTTATTGACCCTATCCATGACCCTCATGGCTTAAAGAGATAGAGACATGATGGAAACCTACAGTGGAGCAAACACTAAGCAAACACAAGTCCAAAGCAACCTGCTCCACCCAGGTTCGGACCATGATCACTATTAGTTCCAAGGCAGCTTTCTGTGGCAATGTATATCTCAAAACATCAGTATCAAGTTTAAGGTGTAGTCACACTAATGTAGGAAGCTGTGATGGCCGATTTGCACACAGCACAGCCACAGACAGCATGGCACCAATCTCAGTCAGTCAGTTATTGGTGGCCCCTCGCAGTCGGGGATGACTCTCTCCCACCCTCACAGTGAGCCTGTAGGTGGCTGTACAGACAGATACAGCTACCGCGGGCTCTGTCACACTTGGGACAGCAGGTGGTCATGGGAAGGGGTATGTTAGCGTGCTCCTTTCACTGTTTTCCCCTGGCTTCCGCTTTTCCCTGATGGCACATCAGATGGCTTGACGCCTTCCCAGATGCTCCTCCTCTGCACTTTGGATGGTCTGGGGCCAGTGATTCCCAGGTTTCTGTGGGAATGTCACACTTGGCCAGCGAGGCCTTGAGGCTGTCCCCGAAGCACCTCCTCTGTCCACCTGGGGCTCGCCTGCCATTTCAAAGCTGGGAGTAGAGCACCTGCTCGGGGAGTTTTGTGTCGGTCACATGGACAATGTACAGAGCCCATTGTAGCCAATCCAGGGGCCAACAATCAAGTAGGGGTGGGCTGAGGGGTAAATGTGGCCCCAGACATCGAGGGGTCCCTATCCTTCTCTGGAATCACACCGCGGTATCTTTAACAGACCCCTGTGACAGTTTAACGTTCCACCTGAGAGAAACCACCAGGTAGAGAGGCACGGATCAGAGTGTGTACAGATAGAGACTGGGGAACTTGGAAGGAATTGTGCTTGAATGTAGAAAGAGACACATCAGAGCACATGAGAGAGAGGTCTGACATACCAGAGGGAGTATTATGTTGACAAGCCCGTTCATGTTAACCAATTTCTCTTGTTGGAACCTTCTGGGAGTTTTTGACGATCTGGTAATAAATGTGCCGTGGTTTGTGTTGTTTTGTGAAGGAAAATCCTTCTGCCGAAGTAGATTTTGTTTTTACCCAGCAGGATAAGAGAGACAAAACAGATGACAAACTGTTCTCCCATTTAATTGATCCATAATTCTCCATCACACCACTTTGCTGCCTTTTTCAAACATTTGCCAGCTTGTCTACTCCTTCTCCTGGCAGTTGCAGTCTGAGTGCCTCATAGCTGCAGACTGCTGTCACAGTGTGCCTTACTCCTCCATCCATTCAGCGTGAGGGCGCCTATTGCTGAATTGCAATGCTCTTTGTGATATGGCTCGGGGTTGTGGAGGGTGGAGGAGCGCTGGCAGTTCGGAGATCTCCTGCCTCACAGGTTCCAGTTTTACTCAAAATCCCAGCGCCTTCCCCCTTTCTCAGATCATCAGTCTGATATCTTCCTTGTCTGACAGAGACTGGCTTGGAGGTGGGACTGTGGACAAAGTTAGGATGTCTTGGATGGGATAGCTTCTCACGACGTTCCCAGATTTGAGTGACCCTTCTATAACCAGGTTCCATCCAGTTTGGAGGGAAGTTAATTAAGCTCAATTATGTGCCTTCCTGAGGGCAAATAGGTGATAGTTTTGGTCACTGCACTATTGGAAGTGGAGAGGGGATTCACCAAGGTGTTGCTCATGGTAGAGCATTTCAACGATGAAGAGAGGCTGGATAATCTCGGAACAAAGAAGCCAACGAACTGTGGATGCTTGAAATCAGAAATAAAAACTGAAGAAGGGTCACTGGACACGAAACGTTAACTCTGATTTCTGCAGTACCTTTTATCTCTGATTTCTCTTTTCTGTGTTTTAAGATGGCACCGGAGAGCGGTGCCACATTCGGACACTTTTCACTGTATTTTGTAACAAGGTACATGTGATATCAAATAAATCAAATCAAATCTTCTCAGGTGCTCCCAGATTTGCTGAGTTTTTCCAGCAGTTTCTGCTCTTGCTTCAGCAAACACTGAGGTTGTTCCCTTTGGAGCAGAGAGGCGAATGGGGTATCTGATTGAGGTGGATGAGACCATGAGGAGCATGGGGAGGGTGGATAGGAAGCAGCTGTTCCCCTTTATTAAAGGTAAATAACAAGGTGGCGTAATTTTAAGATGAACATCATCAGCGAACATCCCCACTTCTGACCTTATGATGGAGGGAAGGTCATTGATGAAGCAGCTGAAGATGGCTGGGCCGAGGACACTACCCTGAGGAACTCCTGCAGAGATGTCCTGGAGCTGAGGTGACTGACCTCCAACAACCACGGCCATCTTCCTATGTGTCCGGTATGACTCCAACCACTGGAGAGTTTGCCCCCTGAGACCCATGGATTCCAGTTTTGCTGGGGCTCCTTGATGCCACATTTGGTCGAATGCAGCCTTGATGTCAACGGCTGTCATCCTCACCTCACCTCACCTCTGGAATTCAGCTCTTTTGTCCATGTTTGAACCAAGGCTGTAATGAGGTCTGGAGCTGAGTGGCCCTGGCGGAACCCAAACTGGGCGTCACTGAGCAGGTGATTTCTGAGCAGGTGTTGCTTGATAGCGCTGTTACTGACACCTTCCATCACTTTACTGATGATCGAGAGGAGACTGATGGAGCGGTAATTGGCCGTGTTGGATTTGTCCTGCTTTTTGTGTACAGGACATACTTGGGCAATTTTCCACATTGTTGGGTAGATCCCAGTGTTGTAACTGTACTGGAACAGCTTGGCTAAGGGAGCGGCAAGTTCTGAATCACAAGTCTTCAGTATTATTGCCGGAACGTTGTCAGGGCCCAGTTGATACCTCATCTTCAGGTATGCCTGGTGCTGCTCCTGGCATGCCCTCCTGCACTCTCCATTGAACCAGGATTGATCCCCTGGCTTGATGGTAATGGTTGAGTGGGGGATATGCCGGGCCATGAAGTTACAGATTGTATCAGAGATAAAAGGTACTGCAGATGCTGGACAATCCAAGATAACAAGCATGGGGCTGGATGAACACAGCAGGTCAAGTCCTGCTCCTATGATGCTGCTTGACCTGCTGTGTTCATCCAGCCCCATGCTTGTTATCTCTAAGTTACAGATTGTGCTGGAGTACAATTCTGCTGCTGTTGATGGCCCACAGTGCCTCATGGATGCCCAGTCTTGAGTTGCTAGATCTGTGTGAAGTCTGTCCCATTTAGCACGGTGATAATGCCACACAACACGATGGAGGTTTTCTCAATGTGAAGGCAGGACTTTGTCTCCATAAGGACTGTGCGATGGTCACTCTTACTGATACTGTCATGGACACTGCAACTGCAGCTGGCAGATTGGTAAGGATGAGGTCAAGTATGTTTCTCCCTCTTGTTGGTTCCCTCACCACCTGCCGCAGACCCAGTGTCAGAGCTATGTTCTTTAAGACCTCACTCAGCTCAATCAGTAATACTGCTGCTGGCCCACAATCTGCGTCCTGAGAATCTTTTCTTTCTCTTTCTCCCTGTCTCTCTCTCTCCCTCTCTCTGTGTTTCCTTTCATCCTGTACTGTCAAGCTTTGGCAAATAGGATTAAGGAGAATCCAAAGGGATTCTACAAATACGTTTAGGACAAAGGGTAACTAGAGAGGGATTAGGGTCCCTTAAAGGTCAACAAGGCTGCCTATGTGTGAAACTGTGGGAGATGGGGGAGATACTAAATGAGTATTTTGCATCAGTGTTTACTGTGGAGAAAGATATTGAAGATATAGAACATGGGAAATAAATAGCAACCTCTTGAAAAATGTCCGTATTACAGAGGTGGTGGTGCTGGACAGCTTAAAATGCATAAAGCTGGATAAATCCCCGTGTCCTGATAAAGTGTACCCTAGAACTCTGTGGGAAGCTATGGAAGAGATTGCTGGGTTTCTTGCTGAGATATTTGTATCATTGATAGCCACAAGTGAGGTGCCGGAATCTGGATGTTGGCTAACATGGTGCCACCATTTAAGAAAAGTGGTAAGGAAAAGCCAGGGAACTGTAGCCTGGTGAGCCTGACATCGGTGGTGGGCAAGTTGTTGGACAGGATTTAGAGGAAAGGCAAGGACTGATTAGAGGTAGTCCACATGGCTTTGTGTGTAGGAAGTCATGTCTCACTAACTTAACCGAGCTTTTTGAAGAAGTAACGAAAAGGATTGATGAGGGCAGAGCGGTAGACATGATCTATCTGGACTTCAATAAGGTGTTCAACAAGATTCCTCATGGGAGACTGGTCAGCAAAGTTCGATCACGTGGAATACAGGGTGTGCTAGCCATTTGGATACAGAACTGGCTGAAAGGTAGAAGACCGTATGTGGTGGTGGCTTTTCAGACTGGAGGCCTGTGACCAGCGGTGTGCCGCAAGGACCGGTGCTGGATCCACTGCTTTTTGTCATTTATATAATGATTTGGATGTGAACGTAGGAGGTATGGTTAGTAAGTTTGCAGATGACACCATAATTGGAGGTGTACTGGACAGCGAAGAAGGTTACCTCAGAGTGTAACGGGACTTTGATCAGATGGGCCAATGGGCCGAGGAGTGGCAGATGGAATTTAGTTTGGATAAATGTGAGGTGCTGCATTTTGGAAAGGCAAATCAGGGCAGGAATTGTATACTTAATGGTAAAGTCCTGGGGAGTGTTTCTGAACAAGGAGACCTTGGAATAGAGGTTCATAGTTCCTTGAAAGTGGGGTTGCAGGTAGACAGGGTAGTGAAGAAGGCGTTTGGTACACTTGCCTTTATTGGTCAGTGCATTGAGTATAGGAGTTGGGAGGTCATTTTGCAGCTGTACAGGACATTGGTTAGGCCACTTGTGGAATACTGTGTGCAGTTCTGGTCTCCCAGCTATAGGAAGGATATTGTGAAACTTGAAAGAGTTCAGAAAAGATTTACAATTCTGTTGCCAGGGTTGGAGGGTTTGAGCTAGAGGGAGAGGCTGAATAGACTGGGGCTATTTTCCCTGGAGTGTTGGAGGCTGAGGGCTGACCTTATAGAGGTTTCTAAAATCATGAGGGGCATAGATAGGGTGAACAGGCAAGGTCTTTTCCCTGGGGTCAGGGAGTCCAAAACTAGAGGGCATAGGTTTAAGGTGAGAGGAGAAAGATATAAAAGTGACCTAAGAGGCAACGTTTTCATGCAGAGGGTGGTGTGTGTATGGAATGAACTGCCAGAGAAAGTGCTAGAGGCTGGTACAATACAGCATTTAAAAGACATCTGGATGGGTATATGAATAGATAGGTTTTACAGGGATATGGGCCAAATGCTGACACATGGGACTAGATTTATATAGGTATCTGGTCAGCATGGACAAGTTGGACCAAAGGATCTGCTTCCATACTGTGCAGCTGTATGACTCTGTGACTCGAGAACCTCTTTTTGTTAAGGTGTTGGTCACTTATTTATTCTGTCCTCCCTTCTGCATCATTCCTTTTATTTCCATTTCTTTCACTCTTTACGATTCTGTCTGTCTATTTTTCTCTCTATTACTCTCTCGCTCTCATGCCCACCCCCATCTCTACCTCTCGCCCCCCCCCAACCCCGTCTCTCCTACCCTCTCTCTTGCTCTGTCTCTCTCTCTGTCCCTCTCTATTACTCTCTTTCACTCTCTCATCTCCCACCACACCCCCTGTCTCTCTCTGCTTCTCTCTCTCTCTGTCTTCCTCTCTCTCTCTTTCACACACTCTCTCACTCTCTGTTTATCTCTCTGAACCAACATACATTTCTCTCAGACACAGTGTGGAGGGGTGACCTGACTGGTGCAGTTTTCTCGGGAGTTAATTGGATAGACGTGAAGATGTCAAGATGATTCCCTGTTTGAGGAAGGAAATGCTGATAGACTGACAGGAAGAGGCATGGAGAAAGCAGAGAGAGACCTGATAGGCTCAATGGTCTGATCTTGTAAGGCCCTTCCAATGGTTTACCCTCTGCGTTTCCACAGTATCTGTGTTTGCTGTCTGTATTTCCACATGTTTTTTGCTCTGTCTCTCTCTCTCCCTCTGCTCCAGTTTCTGCTTCCTTCTCATCCGCAGTTTAATCTGTATTTTAGTTATAATGTATGTCGTGAGGGGTTCACTTGGGATCATACTTGGCAGAATCCGAAGGTTATGAATTTATGAGCAGCACCAGGCCGACCTGTAGATAAGGTATCAACGGGGTGAAGCCACCAAACAGGAATACTTGCACGCCAAACAGCGAAAGCAGCAACTGATAGACAGAGCTAAGCGATCCCACATCCAGTCATAAACAATTCACTGGAGGAGGAGGCTGCACAAGTATCCCCATCCTCAATGATGGAAGAGCACAGCACATCAGTGCAAAAGATAAGGCTGAAGGTTTTGCAGCAATCTTCAGCCAGAAGTGCCGAGTGGATGATCCATCCTGGCCTCCTCCAGTGGTCCCCAGCATCACAGATACCAGTCTTCAGCCAGTTCGATTCACTCCACCTGATATCAAGAAACGGTTGGAGGTACTGGATACTACAAAGTCTTCAGGACCTGACAACATTCCGGCTATAGTACTGAAAACTTGTGCTCCAGAACTTGCTGCTCCCCTAGCCAAGCTGTTCCAGTCCAGTTACAACATTGGGATCTACCCAACAATGTGGAAAATTACCCAAATAAGTCCTGTACATAAAAAGCAGGACAAATCCAACCCGGCCAATTACCACCCCATCAGTCTCCTCTCAATCATCAGTAAAGTGATGGAAGGTGTCAGTAACAGAGCTATCACACAGCACCTGCTCAGCAATAACCTGCTCAGTGACGCCCAGTTTGGGTTCCGCCAGGGCCACTCAGCTCCAGACCTCATTACAGCCTTGGTTCACACATGGACAAAAGAACTAAATTCCAGAGGTGAGGTGAGAATGACAGCCCCTGACATCAAGGGAGCATTCGACCAAGTGTGGCATCAAGGAGCCCCAGCAAAACTGGAATCAATGGGTATCAGGGGGCAAACACTCCGGTGGTTGGAGTCACACCTGACACATAGGAAGATGGTCATGTTTGTGGGGGGTTAATCATCTCAGCTCCAGGACACCTCTGCAGGAGATTCTCAGGGTGGTGTCCTCGGCCCAACCGTCTTCAGCTGCTTCATGAATGACCCTCCCTCCATCAAAGGGTCAGAAGTGGGGATGTTCGCCGATGTTTGTACAATGTTCAGCACCATTCGCGACTCCTCAGATACTGAAGCAGTCCATGTTCAAATGCAACAAGATCTGGACAATATCCAGGCTCAGGCTGACAAGTGGCAAGTGACATTCACACCACACAAATGCCAGGCTATGACCATCACCAATAAGAGACAATCTAACCACCATCCCTTGACATTCAATGGTGTTACCATCATGAATCCCCCACTATCAACATCCTGTGGGTTACCATTGACCAGAAACTCAACTGGACTCACCACATAAACACAGTCGCTACAAGAGCAGGCCAGAGGCTGGGAATACTGCGGCCAGTAACTCACCTCCTGACTCCTCAAAGCCTGTCCACCATTTACGAGGCACAAGTCAGGAGTGTGATGGAATACTCCCCACTTGCCTGGATGAGTGCAGCCCCAACAACAGTGAAGAAGCTTGACACCATCCAGGACAAAGCAGCCGCTTGATTGGCACCACATCCACAAGCATCCACTCCCTCCACCACCGACACTCACTGGCAGCAGTGTGTACTATCTACAAGATGCACTGCAGAAATTCACCAAAGATCTTCAGACAGCACCTTCCAAACCCACGACCACTTCCATCTAGAAGGGGAAGGGCAGCAGATATATGGCAACACCACCCCCCTGCAAGTTCCCCTCTAAGCCACTCACCATCCTGACTTGGAAAAATATTGCCGTTTCCTCCCTGTCGCTGGGTCAAAATCCTGGAATTCCCTCCCTAAGGGCTTTGTGGGTCAACCTGCAGCACATGGACTGCAGTGGTTCAAGAAGGCAGCTCATCCCCACCTTCTCAAGGGGCAACTAGGGACAGGCAGTAAATGCTGGGCCCAGCCAGCAATACCTACATCCCACAAATGAATAGAAAAAAAAAATTAAGTCCCCTTCCAGGGCTGGAGCAGACATGTTAGAGCTGATATTTTATGGTACCGTACTGTGGGGTGTAGCGTTATCACAATCTTCATCTTTCTCTTGAGAAATTGTCCCAAGGCCCTATGTGTGCTCTCACACAGCTCAAAAAGGTTCCTTGACACTGTTTCCGTGATTGGCAGAGAAGTTATCCCTCTGTCCTGGCTAATATGTATCCCTCAGTCAACATCTTAAGGATGGAATGACCTGGTCATTAGCTCATTGCTGTTTATGGGATCATGCTGTGCACATGTTTGCTGCTGTATATCCCGCATAAACACAGTGACTCTATTAACTGTAATGTGCTTTAGAATGTCTTTTGATTGTGTCAAAGGCACTATGTAAACGCACATCTTTAACCCTTTTAATCACCGATGGGTGATGTTCTGTCTGGTAGAAAATTTGTAGAACAACCTGCCAGATCCGAAACGAGTGACCAGTTGTTCTGGAGAAGTGATTAACCAGCACTGAGGATGATCCCATGTAATGCAGGAAAAGAAAAGGAAGTGTGCTTCCGACTGGTCCCAGGCTGCCGTTAGATAATGCTCCCTGTGATGTCTGTACAGATAATTTGCTGATCTCACTGAAAGATGCCACCACTGTGAACTGCAATGCAGTGCATCGATTCAATGTTTTTGCATTTGTTAGAGGAAATGCTGTCTGTCTTTGAGTCTCTCTCTCTCTCTCTATTTCCACTGCCCCCACATACACATTCCTGCATCTCTCCCCTGGGCATCAAGACTTTTAATCATTGATTGCAGTAACGATTTGGATTGTGAAGGTGAGACTAGAGTCAAACACCAGGGTCCACTGTTAAAGTGGAAGTGGCGATCAGTTCTCCAGGAGATATTTGAACCCGGCAGATGAATTATGAGGAATGAGCTCAGGGGATGAGCGATGGGAGAGGCAGAGGACAGTGGTGCCATTCTGGGAGATGTTTATTCCAAGCGATCTCGAATCCTGAGTGACAGAGGTTTGACTTAAATGGAGTATCATTATTGGGAAGGGAAACATCAATGGATGGAGGCTAAGCACACTGTATATACGTATAGAATGACATTGCTCAGCAAGAGGCCATTTGGCCCATTATGCCTGTCCTGACTCCATGAGAAGTAACCAATTGTCCTTTCCTAACGCCTTCCAATATCTGTTTTTAAAATCAAGTATTTATACAATTTCCTCTTAAATGCACTTCCATCTCGTTTTCAAGGTTAGAGATTATAGTCCAACAGGTTTATTTGAAATCACAAGCCTTCGGATGAAGGAGCAGTGCTCCGAAAGCTTGTGATTTCAAATAAACCTGTTGGACTATAACCTGTTGTCGTGTGATTTCTGATCTTATCCGCCCCAGTCCAACGCCAGAACTTTCACATCGTGGCATCTCATTTTCAGGCAGCATGTTCCAGATCGCAGCAGCTAACTGCTTTGGAAAAATACAAATCACTCTCTTGTCACCTTTGGTTGTTTAATCACCTTAAATCTGTGTTAATGAACATTCTGTCACCATAATCAGTTTATCCCTATTTATTGTCTCAATGCAATTAATAATTATGAGAACGTCCATCAATCTAATGTTAACCGTCTTATATTGCCAGCTGCGTCAGTCTCCTCACACAACCTCTACTCTCTGTATTTACTGGGAATAAAATCAGCATTTAGATGTTTTCAGGCAAAAGGCGAAAGATATATTTGTGGAGGTATTGCCTAAAGGGGAAAGGGATAGCAAGGTCTGCTGGGAGAGGTGATGAAGTGGAGGTTTTGGTGGTGTAGTGGTAATGTCACTGGGCTAGGAATTTATGAGGTGAACAATCATCAGCAAGGGTGGCACGGTGGCTCAGTGGTTAGCAGTGCCGCCTCACAGCGCCAGGGAGCCAGGTTTGATGCCAGACTCAGGTGGACTAACCCTGCACATTCTCCCCGTGTCTGCGTGGGTTTCCTCCGGGTGCTCCGGTTTCCTCCCACAGTCCAAAGATGTGCAGTTTAAGTGGATTGGCCATGCTAAATTACCCATAGTACCCAGGGATGTGCAGGCTAGGTGGGTTAGTCATGGGAAATGTGAGGTTATGGCGATAGGTGGGAGTATGGGTGGAATGCTCTTTGGACAGTTGGTGTAAATTTAATGGGCCAAATGGCCTCTTGCCACACAATAGGGATTCTAGGATTACCAATGATGACAACTGGGCTAGTAATCCAGATAGTCAGCCTAATGTTTTGGGGTAATGGGTTCAAATCCTGCCATTCCCAGTCATGATATTTCAATTCCTTAAAAATCTGGAATTAAATTAAACCAGCAAAATGTTGACCATGGAATTACTGTCAGTTGTTGTAAAATCCTAGAAACATAATGCCGGAGAAACTCTGCAGGTCTGGCCGCAGCTGTGGAGAGAAGACAGTGTTAATATTTCGAGCCGAGTGGATCCTTCATTAGAACTGAAAGTGGTTGGAAATTGGCGGTATTTACCTTTATATGTTCCATTCTGACAAACATTAACTCCATTTCGTTCTCCACGGATGCTGCCAGATTCTGCTGAGTTTCTCTGGCAATCTGTGTTTGTTTTAGATTTCCACCATCTGTAGTATTTTGTTTCAATTTATTGTTGAAAAAAACCCATCTGGTTCACTAATGCCCTTTAGAGAGGGAAACTGCCATCCTTACCTGGTCTGGTCTATGTGTGACTTGAGACCCACAGCAGTGAGGTTGACTTTTAACTGCCCTCTGGGCAATTAAGGATGGGCAATAAATGTGAGTGATACCCACAAGTTGAATGAGCAAAAGGGAAGAACAGCCCCAACACCAGTATCAATCAGACTGGCTGAATGGCCTATTCCTGTGCTGTACATTCTGTTTGCTTTTGTGGTATTGGCTTGAGTTGGCTGAAGTGTTTGTCTCTGCTGTTCCCACTCCACAGGGCTGGCTGTGATGTGAGAGAGTGACACACCATGAAGGAACAATGGGCAGGAGCTGCGCCCCTTGCTGCTCTCTTCATTCTCAAGCTGGTGACCTCGCAGCATCTGTCCGTGTGGCACATTGATCCAGGTGAGAGAAATGTCCTTAAACCCAAACATCCCTCTCCC
The DNA here is from genome assembly GCA_024137785.1 of Ginglymostoma cirratum. Classification (NCBI taxonomy): domain Eukaryota; kingdom Metazoa; phylum Chordata; class Chondrichthyes; order Orectolobiformes; family Ginglymostomatidae; genus Ginglymostoma; species Ginglymostoma cirratum. Next base: position 9,764,418 of record JAHRHZ010000060.1, on the reverse strand, counting down.
TGTGTCTGTCTCTGTCTGTCTGTCTCTCTCTGTCTATCTGTCTCTGTCAGTCTGCTCATTATTAATCTGTGCTCTCACTACACACTCACCTTTTGCTCTGAAATATTGTGCCATTTTATCAGGCTCAAGCATTAACACTCAGACATTAGCTCTAACAGTTAAACAGAGCGAACTCTCCAACTTAGAACATAGAACATAGAACAGTACAGCACAGTACAGGCCCTTCAGCCCACAATGTTGTGCCAACCTATAATCCAACCAAGATCAACCTACCCTGCATACCCTACATTTTACTATCCTCCATGTGCCTATCCAAGAGTCGCTTAAAAGTGTCTAAAGTATTTGGCTCCACTACCACTGCCGGCAGCATATTCCACACACCCCCCACTCTCTGGGTAAAGAACCTACCTCTGACATCTCCCCGATACTTTCCTCCAATCACCTTAAAATTATACCACCTCGTGATAGTCATTTCCGCCCTGGGAAAAAGTCTCTGACTTTCCATCCACTTATAACCTGTCATTTTGTTTTCTTCACACCTGTGACACAAAGTCAAGGTACACTCCCACGCACACTGACTCTCACTGGGGTACAGTCCCACACACACTGACTCTC